>JAIFZK010000007.1:22420000-22855000 GCA_027481765.1 Tenualosa thibaudeaui
AACTCTAAGACTCTAAGAAAACAGACATATCCATTCTTTTCTCTCATCAGCACAGTACACAAGCCGGTACAAAATCTCCCACAGATCTTTACACTGATGTTGCTTGCTCATGAAAATGAACTCTGTTCCCACCACGCTTATGCTGTGTGAATAGACTCTCATGCTGGTTTCTTGGCTTGTTGTACATGGCCATGGTCAGGTATTTTAAACCAGAGTCTGTCTGCAGCCAAACAGCAGTATAACTTGTGTTTTCATTGTTACTGCTAAGGCCAAATACACCAAAGGGTGTTGATTTTGCACATTAACAGTTTAGTTGTTCCTGATGGTCTGAACAAGGCTGCCCTTCTCATTTCTTGCCCCTCACTCTCCCTCTGTCCCACGCAAGACTCTTTCTCTCTCTCTCTCTCTCTCTCTCTCTCTCTCACACACACACACACACACACACATTGACACAATGAGCAACCCTTACTCCTAAGAGGAAGTACTTTTGGGCTGAAATCACAAAATCTCAGTATGCATTGTGCACTCAGGTATTGTTTAAGTGGCTCAGCCATGTTTTCTTACTCTTTTCCCTTTCCTTAACTGCCCCAACTGTGGTATGATATGAGTGTGTGTATGTGTGTGTGTGCGTGTGTGTGTATGTGTGTGTGTGTGTGTGTGTATGTGTGTGTGTGTGTGTGTGTGTGTGTGTGTGTGTGTGTGTGTGTGTGTGTGTGTGTGTGTGTGTGTATGTGTGTGTATGTGTGTGTGTGTGTGTGTATGTGTGTGTGTGCGTGTGTGTGTATGTGTGTGTGTGTGTGTGTGTGTATGTGTCAGGGAGGGGTGTAGAGGCTCAATTGTGCACCAGCTTATGCCTGTCTCAGTGGCGTAAGACAAACAGTGAAAATGCAATAGGAGTTCTTTGTGGGGAACTTGCCCTCCTGTGTTTGTTTTTGTAGTAATAAAGTGCTTTTAAAGTTGGGCTTTGAGACCATGCCAAGGACTTTCAAAAGACTGTGAGTGGAGCGGCAGACACAAGGGCCTCCTTCAGTGACCGATCCAATCGCAAGCAAATCTGAAGGAAAACATACACAGAAGATAGTGGCAGTTTACTGGGTGAGCTATAACAACATTGTGTTGATGAGCTCCAAGAACCTTTTGACGTGGGCATTCATATCTTACTTTCCCTTCCTCTACTTCCAGTGGTCTTAGAGACGGACCCCTCCCTCTTCAACACAAAGACTGATAAATGGATGTGATCTGAAAGATGATGAACATTTCTGATCAATGGGCATGATTTGGAATATGCATCCTTTGGTACTTACTTACTGTAATGACATTTTTAAGTAATGTAGTGTTAGAGATTTTATGCTAGATGTTTTGCAACATAGACGAGAGTATTACTAAGCTAAGTTCTGCAATGATCTATCAATAGTATTGTGCACGGCATACAGGGTGATTTGCAAGAGAGGTGGCTTGTATTGGAACCTTTGTGCCCAAGATGAAATCATCCCACAAAAGTTCTGAGAGGCCCCCATCTGATAGTGATGGCAGTAGAGATAGCCCTGATGGTTTAACACGTTCCTAAGGGCTTACTTAAAGTCTTTATGAGAACTTGTCATGACTTATGGTTGTTGGAGAGAGCTTTGATAATCAAGACAAGGCTTTTTGCATGTGCAGATGTCTCTCTTAATGGCTTGTGGTGTTTGTGGTTATTTTGGAACCTCTGACAGCAATAGGCCTCATTTAGGAAGAAAGTGAATAGTCCCCCTAACACCCTCACCCACACACACACACACACACACACACACACACACACACACACACACACACACACACACACACACACACACACACACACACACACACACACACACACACACACACACACACACACACACACACACACACACACACACACACACACACACACACACACACACACACACACACACACACACACACACACACACACACACACACACACACACACACACACACACACACACACACACACACACACACACACACACACACACACACACACACACACACACACACACACACACACACACACACACACACACACACACACACACACACACACACACACACACACACACACACACACACACACACACACACACACACACACACACACACACACACACACACACACACACACACACACACACACACACACACACACACACACACACACACACACACACACACACACACACACACACACACACACACACACACACACACACACACACACACACACACACACACACACACACACACACACACACACACACACACACACACACACACACACACACACACACACACACACACACATCACTCACTCTCATCTGCTCATTGAGCTGTTTAAAACTACTCTACTAGTGCCTGTAGAATTTGCTGTGCTAACGCTCAGGATTGCATGGACTTTATTTAAAACTGTCTGTGTCAGTTGTGGTGGAAAAATTTGGTTGCATGGTTATTTTTACACCTATTTCTGTTTGTACACTTTGATAAAGGTCTTATGTGGCAAACTATAATATGGATCTTTTATCCCATTTTTATAATTTTGTATTATCACTGTATTTGTAGATTCATGTCATGTACTACTGTGAGGGACTTAAATTCTTATCTTAAGAAGACAACAAAGGTGAGGACACCCACATCCACATCCACATCCACATCTACCTACAATTGCCCATGCATAAAAACTACACCCATCATGTAGTTTATACATGACTAATTCATTGCATACTGTTATTTGTGTTCTATTTATTACCTCTGTTTTTGTTTGTTTGCTTGTTTGTTTGTTTGTTCGTTTGTGTGTTTGTATACAAAATAACTCGAAAAGGACTCAATGGATTTGCATGGAAATTTTGGACAACCTGGGTATTAGGACAAGGAACAGATGATTAAATTTTGGTGGTGATCCAGAACACCATCTGGAATTTGTATTGTGTCCGTGACCCCATATTGCCTTGGCAAAGGTCTGTGCTCATCGAATGTTTTTCTAGTTCCTATATTTATTTATTTATTTATTTATTTATTCATTGTTTGTTTTACCACTTGTTTTACCATTGTTCTGAGTAAGTGTATGTTATGTGTTATGTGTTTCTGTGGGCAGTATTCATTTTCTGCTGAAAAACAAATTTACATCAAATGTGCAAATACTGTAATACTGTTAGACATCAAAAAGTTATGGGTATGAGTATGTGTGTGTGTGTGTGTGTGTGTTCTCATCTATTGAAAACAAGATGATTCACGTATGTGTTGCCATTGCTACCGCTCTAAGACAGTCCATTTCAACACTCACATTACTGTGTAAGTCCACCAGTACGGCCTGCTAATCTATGCTGAATGCTAGTCCGGCAGAGTCCAGATAAGGAGGGCCTATGAGGGCTTGTGGGCCTGTAAAATGAAATAAGAAAAAGCCCTCATCACTGGAGCTCGCTCCAAAGTGACTGAGATTGGCTGGACTTTAAACAGCAAGAAGCTTTTTGGAATTTTCATTAATATCAAAGGGGTTGGTCCTGCTTGGGTGGTCCACATTAAAGTGGTCGTGTACAGTGTGTGTGTGTGTGTGTGTGTGTGTGTCCATCTCCATTTGTTATTGAACACTGGCTCGTGCCTCATGTCCAAGTAGTTAAGTAGCCAGCTTGTGCATCTCTTTCCTGAGCAAGCCAATAGCGTGTGTGTACATTTGTTTCTGTGTATGCATGTTTACACTCAGTCCCTGTGTGCTTGCAGAAATGTGCATGTTTTTGTCCCTCTGTGGCTTCATGCCAGGCGACCTTTCCTTTCAGCTGATTGGACCAGAAGCAGAGAGCAGTAGTTTTACACACACACACATGCACACACACACTGACACACACATATGCACACATGGGCCCCTGCGAACGCACGCGAATGCCACTGGGGACAACCCAGCACATCCCGGAATATTTGTGGTCAGAGTGTGAGAGGAGCACGGTCTGCCTGGACGTTAATGCATCTCAACTGTTTCAGAATGATTTTTCCATTGTTTTGGCCAAGTCCGGACTGCTGCGGACTGGAGCCAGCGGACCTCAGGGAGCCAAAGAACGCTACGCCTCAGGAGAGAGAGAGAGAGGCAGGGAGAGAGAGAGAGAGGAAGAAAGAGAGAGAGGGAGAGGGAGGGAGGGAGAGAGAGGGAGGGAGAGAGAGAGAGGAAGAAAGAGAGAGAGGGAGAGGGAGGGAGAGAGAGGGAGGGAGAATGGAGGACTGGTGAAGAGGGGAGAAATAAGTGAGAGAGCGAGAGAGAGAGAAATGAGAGGCGGACTGAAGAGAGATAAAGAATGAGAGGACAGAAGAGAGTTGTAAATGAAGAGAACAAATGTGGAAATGTGTTTTTTGTTTTCACTGATAGGAAAGTGAAAGCGAGGGAGGCCTGGGGATTTAGTTAGTGTGAGAGTGTGTTTATGAAAGCGTCTGGTGCAATAAACAATTCACAGTTCTGAGTTACTGAACATCAAAAACACAAGCAGAAGAGGAACACAACAGAGGAAAGTAGAGGAAAATAGCTTTCTTACTTCACTTCTCCCTGACACAAATGGAGAGAGAGAAAAACTGAGAGAAGCTCCAGAACTTATTGGTGACAGGTGGATAATATCGACTCTATGTGAGAAGCTATAGCCAGCAGTGAGCAAAGTGTGTGTGTGTGTGTGTGTGTGTGTGTATGTGTGTATGAGAGAGAGAGAGAGAGAGAGAAAGAGAGCATACATATGTGTGTGTGTGTGAGAGTGAAAGAGAGCGAGAGTGTGTTTGTGTGTGTGTGAAAGAGTTAGACAGCAAATGTGTGTGTGTGTGTGTGCACAAAAGGAGAGGAGAGGTCTTTTTGATTTACGGCGGTGGCCAGTGCCGACACGGGGTCTGGGTCCTTGTGATTAGGGAAGGTTTGTGTTTCTGGCCATCAGCTGGGAAACAATGGAGCGCTGGCGTCCTGAGGTAGCAGAAACAATGGCAGGCAGGCAGGCAGGCAGGCAGGCAGGAGAGAGGATGGGAGCGGGGTAGGGCGGGTGGGTTGGGGGTGCATTTTCGGGGCAAGGAGAGAACGGGGAGCAGCAGTCGTGTGCCGCGGTCGCAGACGGCCGTCCGCCAGGGCACTAGTGAGGGAAAAGCAGGGGCAGCAATGTTTGGCATGCCAGACCCTCCATCTGGCTTCCTGAGACGGAAAAGCTCAAGAAACAAAAAAAAGCAGCCTTGCAAAGACATGGAGTTGTTAAAGCATTTCTGTGTGTGGGGGAGAAGGGGGTGGGGGCTCTCCATTGACTTCTGTCACCTTGGCTGCCCTGCAATCACTGCAAATCTGTGTGTGTGTGTGTGTGTGTATGTGTGTGTGTGTGTGTCTATACATGTTTAAATACACGCATGCACATACAAGTGTACACATACATGTGTGTGTGTGTGTGTCATTTATCTACTGTGTGACTGTGGGTGAAGATCTGTGTTTGTCTGTTTGTTTGTGAGTCTAGAAATATGAAGTTGAGTGTGCTGAGTGAGGGAGTCCATAAGTTGACCATGTAAGCTGTGTGTGCGTATGTGTGAGTGTGTGGGTATATGCTCCTCCTGCTGTGTGTGTGTGTGTGTGTGTGTGCGCGCGCTCCCTGGAGCCCACGGGGGTGAAGGCTGTCTGGTGGTGTGTGCAAGAGCCTGCACCGACTACACTGAGGGCAAGGTCACCAATGACCCCCACCCCCCATCTCTTTCTCACACACACACACACACACACACACACACACACCTTCACCCACCACCTCCAACCCTGCTCTCAATACTCCCTCTGGGCTGGGTGGAGCCACCAGGATGCGGGTCTACTCTCCCAACCCATGGCATGAAGAGAGCCTTTTCATCACCACTGCACACCCAACTCCACCACACACACACACACACACACATAGCACACACACACACACACACACACACACACACACACACACATAGCACACACACACACATGCAGGCCATGGCCATGTAGACATAATGCATGCATTCATATGATCAATATACACTGAAGGAAAATGAGAAAACCTTATGTTTAGTCTTCGAATGTGAATAGCTCTTGTGTGTGTGTATGTGTGTGTATATGAGAAAGAGAGCTATGTCAGAGTATGCGGTATACTATTCCTTCCCTGTGCTCACCGACATTCACTCACACACACACATACACACACACACACACACACACACACACACACACACACACACACACACACACACACACACACACACACACACACACACACACACACACACACACACACACACACACACACACACACACACACACACACACAATACCGTATCCTCACCCTCTGCACTGTCACTGGCTTTCTTTTATTTGTGATAACTTACAATTATTTGTCAGAATAACTACAGAATATGGAATAGCGTTAACTATTTTTGTTGTGTTTTGAGGTCTGAACTCATTATCACAACTCATTATCTTAAATTTGGTCAACTTAAAATAGTTAGGCAGCCCGGACACTAACTTTTTAAAGTTAAAACCATGATTTATTTTTTACAGTGTGGATACTTTACCACACTAGGAAGGGAATCACTCTTTGCCCAGACTCAACAAATCTGATAACCTACTTCAGTCCTCTTATGTGCTAACATGTCTTTGAACAGTATAGCATAAAATTGATGGCCTGTTTTTGGAGTTGTGGAGTTTCTTTCATTATTAAATAAGCTTGCAACATTATTTTTGTTTGGCTGTAGTCATGGACCAGTAAAGCCCAGATTATGCAATGAAGAAGATGTAGGCATTTAATTCAGAGCAATTATTGTCATTCTATGTTTATTTGCCATTTAAATCAAGTTGACCAACCAGAGTACAACACAGAAGCCTTCTCACTTACAGATTTTCACAGATCTTTTCCACAGGACCACACACTCATTCACAGACATATTCTTCTGGGCTCACAAACACGAGACTGTTCAGACGGTTTCTCTGAACACACCAAACCACTGGACCACAGCATATGAGAATGTTTATCTACGCACATATACCTCACCACTGCCCCCGCAAACATAAAAGATGATTTCTCCGAACATGTCACTGCGCTAATTCATAAAAGAATGTTTATCTGCGCATATCATACCACAGATTGGCGGCATGAAAGGCTATTTATCTCAGCATACCATGAAACCTATAGGGCTTCCTCTATGCTCTCAGGGGAGCTTTTGTAATGATACCAATTCATCTCCATTTCTCCTCATTCCACAGCAAATCAAACTGCTGTCAGATCAGCAAGCTGCAGGTCGAGGCAACGTCTAGTAATCACCCCACGCATATAAACACATTTACATACTGTACCCATCAGAGAAGCTGGCGCTCACTCTGATGTTTTACAAGACTGACATAATAGGTCGGCTTTACTTTAGTGCACATATTCCATTTCAAAGGGCAGTATTGACTGTGTGCATATCAAACAGAGGTAAAGAGTTGAAAAGCATACCTAACAGCAGTAATTTAGATCAGGAAAAAGGGGGGGGGGCAGAATAGCACTAAAGCTATGCAACAAAAGTTGTATTGATGATTGATGCCAGTGTAGCACTGTCAGCATTGTGACAATGTGTCAGTGCTGTGGCATGAAAAGCACAATTACTTATTCGACAACAACTCAGTAGAGTAGCCTTTCTCTCTCTCTCTCTCTCTCTCTCATGCGCACCCCATCTCCTCTCTCTCTCCCCCTCCCTCTCTCTCTTGCTCTATTTCTCTTGTGCTATCTCCTCTCTCTTTCTCTCTCTTGCACGCGCATATCTCTCTCTCTCTCTTTCTCTCCCTCTCTCTCTTGCTCTCTCACTCTTGCGCTATCTCCTCTCTCTCTAGCTATCATCTCTCTCTCTCTCTCTCTAGCTATCTCATCTCTCTCTCTCTCTCTCTCTAGCTATCTCATCTCTCTCTCTCTCTCTCTCTCTCTCTTTCTCTCTAGCTATCTCCTCTCTCTAACCCTCTCCTCCTTGGTTGTTTTCTCCTATCTAAAATGTTCTGTCTTCTTTTTAAAATCAATCCTACATTCTCTTTCTCCTTTATTTCTTACTTTCACTCTCTCTCTCTCCCCCTCAGTTGCTCACAGTCTTCTTTTCAGCGCTTCTTCATGTGAATGAATGAGGGGGCAGGCTGAAATTCTCAGTCTCTCTGCGCTACGCTGTGCAGGGCCCAGTAAAGTCAGATTGCTGAACAAATATCTATTGTTCTTTCCTTCACCCCCTGTGCCGGGCTCCCTCCCTCATACGAACACACACACACACACAGACACACACACACACACATACACAGAGAGAGAGAAATACATGCACAAACACAAACACACACTCACACATATACACACACAGAGAAAGAGAGAGAGAGAGAAATACATGCACACACACACACACACAAGAAAAAAACATGCACACTCACACACACACATACACACACAGACACACACACACAAGAAAAAAAAACATGCACACTCACACACACACATACATACACACACAGGCACACACACACACACACAAGAAAAAAACATGCACACTCACACACGCACCAGATCAAGTTTAAAAAACAAGCTGCTAAATAAGGACAAGTCAGATCAGGCCACTCTCCACTTTGCATTTTCTCTCTTTCCAAATTAATCTCCAATTTCATTTCTGACAATTCTCTCCGTCACGCCTTTCTTCTTCTTCTCTCTGTCTCTCTCTCTCTCCATCTTGTGTCCTCTCTCTCCCTCTCTCTCTCCCTCTCTCTATCCCTTTCTCTCTCTCTCCACTCCTTGTTCAGTCTCTCTCTGTCTCTCTCTAACTCTCTTTCTAATATTTTTTGCTGTCTGCAATGTATGGCTCTGCTGTAAATGTGGACCACATCAGAAACATCTGTGTCTCTTTTGTCTTGACTTGTGGCCAGCTTCTGAGTTTTCAATAATTCATAGTAGCAGCCATAGAAAAAAGACAGAGCGCTAGAGAAAATACCTGTTGCTTTTTTAGCTAATGCACCTTAAAAAAAACTTTAATGGTTTTTACGCCAAGAGTTGTGTCTCTGCTTCTCTTCACTCATTTTTAACCCTTCATTCTTTTTTTCTCTTCTTTTCTGTCAATTCTTTCTCTTTTTTGCATTCTTTAGGTTGTACAGTTCTGACCTACTTTTCATTTTGCAATGGTTCTTTGCATCTGTGTATGTGTGAGTATGTGTGAGAGAGTAGCTGTGCTATTTGCGTGTTTTTTGTCAGCGTCTGTTGAGCTATATTATAGACTGTGTGTGCTTGTACAGGCCGTACATCTCAATAGCATACAGAGTAAGCCAAATGTAACCAACCACCACTTTAAATTATCGTGTGGTTTCCAACATCCTGAAGTAGTGGCTCCCTGTTATTGTTTAAGTATGTGTGTAAATGCATGTGTGTTTCTGAGTGTGTGTATGTGTGTGTGTCTATGCACTGTGTCTATTCACTTTCTAGCTCTCTTTGTTTGCTCTGTGTGTGTGTGTGTGTGTGTGTGTGTGTGTGTTTGTGCTGCCTCACCTTCTGCCACAGACCCCCAGGCCTTTTGTTTCAGCCATCGGCCTAATCAGTGATATTGATCCCAGGGCTTTCCTGCCACTGATCTATATGCATCTGCTGCAGGCAATCAGGCAAGCGGCCCCCCACCCCCCTGGTAGCTTAACGAGGTCTGCTGGGTGCAAGTCAGTCTGTCAGGTCTCCCCAATGGAGGAGCTCTCTGGGTGCGTCCACAACCAACCCCCTTATGCCTCCTCGTTAGTCTGTTTCACTGTCCTGTCAGAATGTGTTCTGTGTGTGTGTGTGTGTGTGTGTGTGTGTTTTCTCCAAACCCCCTACAGTAGGTTTCCAGCACTCTTCCTCCCTCTGGGTGCTGTGGGACTCCAAGGGGCTGATCCAAAGGCAATCTGTTGATTAGATTCGGGGGAAATTTGGGAGGGAGGGAGATGGGGTGGGTTCAGATTTTTGCTACACCTCCCTGCCATTCCGCCAGGGGAATAGTTAGTAAGTTACTCTGGGTGGGTAGGTGGTGGAGAATGGGTGGGTGGGGGGGCACTGACAGGCCTGCTTCCACCTGGCGATGCCCACCAGTGCGGAGGTGGAACGGGAAGAGGAGGAGGACGGAGATGATTAAATGCGCACCAGATGCCGCCTCGGCTTGGCTAATTCTCACATGGTGGCTAAGTACACAGCAGGGAGAGTGGGGAGGCCAGCAAGGCAAGAGGAAGGAGTGGAGAGAGGGCTGTGTGTGTGTGTGTGTGTATGTGGGATGGCTGAGACATACTGTTTCATTTGCACACACACACACACACACACACACACACACACACACATACACACACACACACAAGTTCACCAGGCTCTCTGCGGCCCACGTACGAAACCCCAAATGTCAGTGAGGTTTCCTGTGAGAGAAACGGCCGATATGAATCTGTGGGTAGGTGTGAAAGGCAACAGCGTTTCAGCGCGGCAGGAAGATAGGTGCTCTGCCTTCACACGAGACGTAAGAGCAGCAGCAGAGGTAGCAGCGATGGCAGCTGCTCTGGTTAACTTGGACACTGAAACATGGAGCTGTTGTGGGGTTATGAAAAGAAGAGGGGTGTGTGTTGCGGGGCTAGTGGGTTTACCCCAAGGGTATTGTCCATGAAAAGAGATTGGAGAGAGCAAGCTCAGAGAGTGGACCTTTGAAGGATTGGCCAGGGATTAGATGATTGAGTAAAGACATGCAGCATCATAGGTTTCAGCGGGATTGAGATTTTGTGTGTGTGTGTGTATGAGTATGTGTGTGTATGTATGTGTATATTGTTTGTGTGTGTGTGTATGTGTGCGTGTGTATGTGTTATACATTGATCTGATAATCCACCCCTGCCCCCCCTTCATTCACTGGGCATATAATTGCCCAGTGCTTTATAGCCATAATTTAACCCTTTATTGTCTTGTAACACAGCGTGAACAGATGTGTTTACATGGCATTTATTACGTGTCATTTACAACCTGCAAACGGTTGTCTAAGTGTTGCCAACCAGGAGAGAAGAAAGTGTCTGTGCACAAATGAGAGAATGTCTGTGTGTGTGTGAGTGTGAGTGTGTAAGCGAGAGAGTGAGAGAGGAAAGAGAAAGAAAGAGAGGAAGAGAGAAATAGAGTAGAAAGAGAGAAAGATCACCACTAGCCTTCCTTTTTCCTCTCGCAGCGCCTGAGAGTGTGACTGCAACCCTTCATCAAATTCCCTTCTATGCTCCTCTTACTCTGTCACCATACTGCCACCTCTGTCTGTCTGTTTATCTCTCTGTCTGTCTGTCTGTCTGTCTGTCTGTGTGTCTGTCTGTCTGTCTGCCTGCTGAGATAGTGGGAGTGTTTTCCTGTCTGGTAGGGTTTCAACAGTGCGCAGTTCGTCTCTGCCAGTGCGTGGGTTTGTCTTACCTTGACCTGGCCCTCTGCCTTGGACCCGATTGCAGCTGTACACACGCCACAGTAATCACCAACACACACACACACACACACACACACACACACACACAAACACACACACTTACTCACTGTAAGGCCTTAAGCACTCCTGGATGAGTAACAATCCACACCCCCCATAGTCCCTTCCCCCAGCTTACACAAACACTGAAAAAGAATGTTTGGACATGAATGTATGCTGTAGACAGAGAGACTGTGTGTGTGTGTCGGCATGTCTGTGTGTGTGGGTGTGTGTGTGTGTATGTGTGTGTGAGAGAGAGGATGAATAAGTGAATGCTAGTAATTTTGTGCATTTGCAAACACATGAGCATGTTTGCATATTTCCTTGCAGTGTAATTCTGAAGAGAAAGGTGCATGCATGTTTGGTAAGTGTATACCTAACACAAGATTAGTGCTCGTATGTAATCCCAGGAGGAGTGTATGTGCATACATAAAGATTTATATGGAACTTGTTGCTGCACAAATGTGCATTTGTGTGTGTGTGTGTGTGTGTGTGTGTGTTTATGTGCATGAACTAGAGTAAGGGAGTGAGTGAGTGTGTGTTTGTGCGGTTGACAGTGGAATTGAGCCAGAGGAACAGTAGAGCGAGCGAGGGAGAGGTGGAGGAACAGAGAGAGAGAGAGGGAGAGACAGAGAGAGGGAGAGAGAGAGAGAGAGAGAGAGGGAGATGGGGGAGGCTGGATATCGATGTTTGCACTGGAAATGTTCCAAGAGACTCTTTCTCTTTTTTTTTTCTTCACTGGTGATGATAAATGGTGGCTCAGGGAGGGAGGGCAGAGGGCCAGAACGCTCTCTCTCTCTCTTTCACTCTTTTCTCTATCCCCCTCTCTCTGTATTTGTATGTGTATAAGTGTATATGTGTGTGTGTGTGCAGTGTGTATATGTGTGTGTGTGTGTGTGTGTGTGCGTGTGTGTCACAGCTGCACTTTCCCAAGTCAGCTTGTGAGCTCACAGCGCTCCCAACTCCTGTCCATGGTGGAACAAACAAGTTGTGCATGGTTCACCAAGGTCTGTGTCACAACCTAATTGCTCATTTATTACCAGTTACCAATTTGTTCAAATGGTGTAGAAATCACATTTGGTGGGTTTTGGCATCCCTCTAGGTGCAGTCAAGGTTCGTAAACTTCTGAATGAGATTGGAGAATATCACTGAAATCAAGCACTTTGTTGTTCGGAAAGAGACTTACAATGACACGCACAGCTTTCTTGATAAGAAATGTTTGAGAGCTTGCAGTCCCACAGCAAAGGCATTCTCAATGTTTTCCACTATTTCTCAGAGAGCCAGATACTTTGAGTGAAACAATCTCTTCAGCTTTACTTTCTGTGTTAGTAGCACAGACTTCCCTCCTACTTTATATGTTAGAATAATAAGGCCCATTGTTTGGACTGGCCACTTTTATAGTTCATGTTCCTTTGTATTGTTCCCAGAAGGCTGACTGTGATGTGAATGTGATTGTGTTGAGTAACCTACATACGTTTCTTAGAGAGGAACACCATTCTCTCTGTTATAATGATGATTGACAATGGCTTTGAAAAATGGCTTCACACTACACACTAATCAATAATTAATAATTTATCACGAAGAAATACAAATGTATATCACATGTGAAACCAGCACAAAAGGGCCTGTCAGTCTTCATACCCTAGACACAAGCCGGCTTGTTTATATCTTTGTTGTTTGTTTGTTATGTGCTTCAAGGGGTATTCTTAGTACTGTAGGTGGTAAAGTAATGACCTGGGTTTAAGGTAAGCGAAAGGGAATAGTAAACTTTCTAATAGAGTAGCCTTCTAACTTTGTTTCATTAAGAGAATAAGGACTCCAGTCAGGATCCTCTACTACCAGGTTTACCAGTACATCCAGTTTAACTTACCCAGGAAATAAATGGAACTAGGAGTACTCCAAATAGGTTAAAAGGCAAATTTAAACCCACCTATTTGAGTACTCCTAATTCCATTTCTTTCCCCAAAGTATGTTGAAGCAGAGTTATAAAATTCACAAAATACTCGCCATCATACTAGATCACAGAATCTGGGTCTGAAACAAAAGTTATGGACATCAACATCAGAGATTTCCAGTCAGGACTGACCTTGCCTTGTTTTCTTTCCCTCTGAAGACTATTGTTGTCAGGGATTTGAGTCGCCTGTGAGTTAGTTCCACCACCCCATGGAGGCATCCATAACAGCTCACCCAACACGCCAAGCCGCTCGCCTGAAGCCATGATGAATCCACAGCCTCCCCATGTGTGGCAGTGTATGTTTCCCAGAGAGAGCATGAGTGCTTATTCATATGTTTACATATGTGCGTGTGTATGTGTGTATGTGTGTGTGCGTGCGTGTGTATGGCAGACACACATAAAGGCCAGCATTGTGTGTGGACTCAGGTGCCAGATGGGGATGCAGGAGGTCTGGAGTCAGTGAGCACATCTGATTCATCCACAACCACACCGTGGCATGCCATGCACAGTACAGACCTCTGGTGTGTGTGTGTGTTTGTGTGTCTGTATGTGTGCCTCCTCAAAGGCCCTGGAGACCAACTGGCTTCTGGTTTGTGTGTGTGTGTGTGTGTGTGTGTGTGTGTGTGTGTGTGTGTGTGTGTGTGTTTGTGTGTGTCTGTATGTGTGTATATGTATGTGTATGTGTGTGTATGTGTGTAAGTGTGTGAGTGAGTGTGTGTGTTATGTGTGTGCAGGGGGCCCTCTTCAGAAGCCCAAGAGAGCACAGGCAGGCCTCTATGGCCCCAAGCTGAGGGGGCCTGAGTTGAGAGCAGCTCCTGGAGAACGGCAGACACTTGTTCTTCAGACATGGATGATTCTGGCTGGAGTGATCTGGGAGCAACACCTTTAAAATACACTCATGTAAACACACACACTCTCCCTATCTTTCACACACACACATACACACACACACACACACACACACATATACACACACACACACACACACATTTACACACACACACACTGACATATGTCAGTATTTAAATGCCTGCGTAAGCAAACCTACATATATTTAAATCCCTACGTAGACATACCCCCCCATGCACATGCACACACACACACACACACACACACACACACACACGTGCAAGCACACTCACAGACACACA
Organism: Tenualosa thibaudeaui; assembly: GCA_027481765.1. Taxonomy (NCBI): domain Eukaryota; kingdom Metazoa; phylum Chordata; class Actinopteri; order Clupeiformes; family Clupeidae; genus Tenualosa; species Tenualosa thibaudeaui. The sequence continues at coordinate 22,434,575 of JAIFZK010000007.1, forward strand.
TTTATACATGCAGTTTCCCACAGAAGTGGTAGCAGCCATGTTCCATGTTGTCATTTTTCATGAGAGTCACCACAAACTAAGCCACTGGTGGAGTTTATATAGCCCATATCTCGCCCCTGCACACATTTGGAAAAAGAGACGTTTAAAAAACACACAACTTGATAAAGCTTAAAACGTATTAAGACTTAATAAGTCTCATCAGACACGGGTGATGTCTGAACTTCATATAGAGTTCAGTATGACAGAACGGATAGGAGGAAACTAATTGAAAAACCACATCTGACAGTGGCAGAGCCAGGATGGAATCACACATGTGCTGTGGGTGGATAGAGGGTTAGTGTTAATTGAGTTTTCTGTGCTTGAAGCTGCATTTGAAGTCAGGAGAGGGGTGGGGGTGGGGGGTTGGAGAGGCGCTGGCACCAGACAGTGCTGAAATGTGTTGGCTTTTTCAGCACAGGAGTGAGATAAGCAAAGAAAAAAAAAAAGAGATCTCTATGCAGAGGCCTTCCACAATGGGGAGATAACGCAACAGTCTGTTCTGCTGTGTAACACTATTGTGGGCCCTCGCTGAACAACATCCCAAAATAGTCGGGGCTAGATAACGTGCAACGGCCGAGTCTTGCTCTAATGGCCCCCAGAGGCTTCTAGCTGCGTTTGTTCTGCCTGTTTGAAGTTTTGGGGCTTTTCAGCTTCATGGAGGCTTTTTGTGTGTTTGTGTGTGTGTGGGTGGATCGGTTTGATAAGGGTCTCTGTGATCATCACCCCTTGATGACTGAACGCAGAGCTGGGGCGTCATGAAAAGCATACATGGCTGCGTAGAAGTGGCCGGCGGGGCGCAAATCGCATCTGATATGGAACTTTGTTTTCATAACAAAAGGAAATGCTCCGTATCTCGGCCGACAATCCGCTCGGAATTGTGTACATTTGTCACATTACCATGCACCAAATCGCTCCAATCCTACAATCCTATCCTGCATAAAGTGCTTTGAGCGAGGGAGCAAGTTTGAACTTACTGCCATGACGGTAAAGTGTCAACATCTGTTACGTCAGCCACAAGGCTAAGCAGAGAGAGTCTTAGATGAGATCTCTCTGGTCGGCGAAAGAGGAAGGGGGCACTGCTTGAGGAGGTACACATACACATAGTGCATCCTTTAATGGCTCTGAGAGGGGTGGGTGCTTCAGCGGGGTCACCCAAGACCAGAAGGTCGTGCCTGGCTGTTTCTCGCCTTCTCCCCTCCTCCTCTCCCCTCTCTCTCCACCACTGCACAGACCTGGCACTTGGGGGCGTATTCTCCCCGACAGAATGTGCTTCCCCTGACATTTTCCCCCAAACCTTACCTCATTCCATATTGTCTCACACACACACACACACACACACAAGCACACATACACACACAAATACACACACACACTTTTCTCTCCAATTTCCTTCATATGCACATGCACATGTACATGCTCTCTCTCTCACACATGCACACACACACACACACACACACACATACACAGTACATACACAGATTGTATACAACCTCTCTGACACAAACAAACAGTCCCTGCTCCTCAGACGTCTCCAGTGCACCAGAGGCATTTGCTGCACACATCTTCTCTCGCCGCTGCTGCTGACTCTGCACTGTGGGCAGTGCAGACGCAAGCACACTTGGAACATGCCCAGACAAAGGCTTGGCCTCTCTCTCTCCTCTCTCTCTCTCTCTCTCTCTCTCTCTCTCCTGTCTCTCTCTCTCCTTGCTCCATATCAGAGCGAGCATTATACAATCAGACCCAACTAGTTGGAAGAGAATGAAGAGAAGAGAATATCATTTCTTTTGAAGGCCCTTGCACTTTTTAGTACTGGCCCTAGATCAGTTTTCTTGCTCCACAAATTCAGTTGCAGTTATTTCTCACATATGAATTAAATGCGTATTTATTCAAAGACCTGGGCACAAAGTGGATTCTGAATGCAGATGTGCAGCTGCCGTCAGCATTAATGAGCTGTAGTTTCCATTGCTGCGTCTACTCAGCTGTATTGTGTAACATGTTGTTTAGATATCTGCAAAACTATTTATGGCCCTCGTAGTGTTTTTCACCACACTTTTCCAATTTTAGAGCTGAATTATATTTCCAGTCCTGTGGTGATTTTTTTTGTTGCTTTTTGTTGCACTCGCTGAGAGAAATGAGGACATCTCAATCCAACTGATTCTCCAGCTGGGACGAGGCTCTGCCTGTTATACTAGACAGGTGGAAATGGAAAATATATTATCAATATTTTTCATAAATCTGGAACCATTTACATTTTATGGGGTGCCTTTTTTGTAAGTGGTTGTCTGTGAATCCTTTTGTGCAGATTTATGGCAGCCTTTGTGCTGCATTTGTTTAGTCTATTAAATCTCAGCAGGAGTGTACATATCTTGTTTGTATGCTAGTGTGTATGTACACTGGTTGGTCTATTTGCCTTCTTGTATCAGAGTTGAAGTGATCGCACCTGATAGTAACTTTTAGGTTTACTCTTACACCACACTGATGAATCTGTAAACTTTGCTTTGCTCTCTCTCTCTCCCTCTCTCTCTCTCTCTCTCTCTATTTGTTCTCACTCCCTCTGGGAGCTTTTAGATCTCTGGCGTCAAACCCTCACTCTCCCCATCCAAACTCCTCTAATATCAAAGGCTGGTATGTGGGAATATTAGTGAAGGATTTTTTTGTTCAACTTCAAATTGAAAATCTTTCCGTTCTCCTCAGTTCAATTCAAGGCTAAGTTATATTATCGTGACTGTCGATAGCAACAATAACAACACATTCAAAAGAGGACACGAATACAAGCAGAGTGACACAATATTTAACAGTAAGAGGGGAAATGGTAGAAAAAAAGCTTTATGTTTTTTCTCTCCACTGTCTCTTTCTAGTGATTATACCTCTCAGCAGCTGGTGCTGTCCTGCTCAGCAAAGAGGCCCCCTTAGCACCTCATGCAGGAGTCAGAAGGGATGGTGTGTGTCTGTTTGTGTGTGTGTGTGGGGGGGGGTGTACAAAGGCTCCCACTGGACTGGCACTGGGCCCCATCACTGCCTGCCGCAGGCAGCCACAGGTGGGAGCAACTCCCCTACCCACCTCCACCTTCACCACCACCACCACCACCACCACCACTGCCCCTGCCCTCACATCTCCCAGACTCAGGCTACATCTGATTCTGTTTACACAACTCACCGAGAGAGAGAGGGTGGGGGGGGATAGAGAGAGCAGGAGGAGAGAGAGGGACCACACACAAACTTACACATATGCCCCACACACGCACGCCACACTCCTGGCCCTGGGAGGTACGGTTGCTTCGTCAGCCAGCTAACACTGTAAAATGTTATAGATTGTGTTCCACTGCAGCCTACATGCAATTAGGTGGAGGAGAGGGGAGGTGTTGGCCAAAAACCGCAAAAAAAGCAGCATTATTTCTGCACATATATGGGGAAAATGGGCTTTTATTTGCTAGGCACATCTACAAACACATACAAAAACAGATGAGAGGGGCACATACAGGTTCAGGCACATGCATATATCCACATACACAAACACACTCATCCTACATGCACCCATTAATGCACATACACACACACATGTAAGCACATATAAACCTGTTGAACCTGTTGCAACTGACCCCAACCACCACTATCACCACACACACACACACAAAGACATATATATACACACAAACACACACGCACACCACCACCCCAGTAGGAAGGTTCCCACAGACCCCGGCACGCCTGAGTGTGCAGCTGAATGCAGGGGGCCTACAGGGTCTGGGAGCTGGGGTGGGTTAGGGTATGTATGTATGTATGTATGGGGGGGAGGACTTTCAGGGACGGACAGGAAAAGGGGGTGCCTGGCTTTGCGAGCAGGAGCAGATGGTGCCCCTCTCCTCTCTTCTCCTCTCTCTTCTCCTTCGCTGTCCAGGTCCACAGGGATTTCCATCCCCCTTTATACATTCCTTTAGAGGCCTTCATGAAAGACAAGTGAGTTACACAGCGCCAGACCATCTGGGTATGGTACAGCGTCTGAGCACAGCTGACAAGGACCTGAGAACGTTGAGGAAATGTCTCTCTGTGTGTGTATGTGTGTGTGTGTGTGTGTGTGTGTGTGTGTGTGTGCGCGCACATATATGACTTAGGAAGACTGGTTGCCAAGGAAGCATGCCCTCACTATAGCACAGTAGTCTGATCTCCTCTCAGACTCTGCAGACCAAAGTCGAACCCTTATAGGCTGATGCAGAAGATCACTGATAAGTTGACATTATGTGACATTATGTGACCCTCCCACGTATGCAGACTGTAACTATTCACGTTTGCTCCCATTGTAACATGTTATGTTATTCTATCTTGGTCAGAATTCAACGTTCTTTAATTTTACTTACTGATGCTGACTCTGTGCATGTCCCTTTCCCCCTTTCCCCCCTCCCTTCTCTCTCTCCCTCCCTTTCTCGCTCTCTCTCTCCTTACTCTTTCTTTTTTGTCCTTGAGTGGTTTTGTCCCCAGCCCCCATGATCATTGTCAACAGATTTCTTCCCATTCTTGTGCAGCTGACGGTGCCTTCACGGGACAAGGCATCTGTTGTAAGGCCGGGGTTGGGGGGCAGAGCGGGGCTGTGCTGTGCTATCCTGCGCCGGGGTGGGTGGGAGACAGACTGGCTTTGCCATGTCATTATTTCCCTTCCCTCGTGTTAGACCCACACACTCTGTTCCAGCTGTGGCTCCCCTCGGAGAGCTCAGCTAAAAGCCTGATGCCCTGCATCTTACCTGTCTGTTCCTGTGTGTGTCTGTGTGTGTGTGTCTTTGTGTGTGTGTTTCTGTATGTGTGTCCCTGTCCCTGTGTCTGTGTGTATGCGTGTGTCTCTGTGTGTGTGTGCTTGTGTGTGTCTATGTGTGTGTGTGCGTGCATGTGTGTGTGTGTCTCTATGTGTGTGTGCTTGTGTGTGTCTATGTGTGTACTGTATGGGGACGCACATTCACAAGTGCTTCCTCTGATTACTGCATCATACAGACAACTGCAAGGTGTAAACAACAAACATCCCCTCTCACACCCATCCTCCCTCCCTTGGCATGCAAACACAGAGGCACCCATGACACACGCACACGTCCACGTACAAATACGTCAGTTCGCACCTCTTCAACGTGTCGTGTCAAGTACAAAGAAAGCAACAACAGTTGAAGCAGTGGTTTGACTTTTGACTTGTGATTATTCTCTAGGTTGTCCTCATGAAATAGGCCAAAGTAATTTTACTCTGTCAGTCAACTTCGCATAATATCCAATAATCCAACTATTTATCAGGCTTATTCCTCCTGGTCTGTTTACTGACGCTGGTGTAATTGAAGTGTCCACAGACCAGTGGCTTGTGGTGTCCTGTGTTTGGGTAAAAGGCGAGAGTTGAGGTTGGGATGCGGTGGGGAGGGGTGGGGTGGTGGGAGTAATGTCTCAAATCCCTGTGAAGAAAGGCGCAGGTCAAGCATCCAACATGGCTGAATTCAGGCCCTCGGCCGCTGCTACAAATTAGGAGGAGCTGACAGGACTCTCAGCCCCCCAAGCTTTGTGCCCGTACTGGCCCCCAGCTGAAGAGGCGAGCAGGCAGAGGTGAAGATTAATGGCCCCGCGGCTGACCTCGGCCCGCTCTCGATAAATCCACATCCAGAGACCGACAGCAAGCCTCACTGGGTTCCCAGCAGGCCCAAGAGCATCAGAGCTCATGACAGTGATGTGATGTTTTAAGTTAACAACTCATCCCGGCAAAAGACTACCTCCTCCACCCCAACATCCTCCCACCATCACCACAATGAGGTGAGTACCCACCTGAACCCTATTCACTGACACAAATGATGATGTCTCACAGCCATATTCCCATGACTGGGATTGATGGCCTCTGATGAGGCTCTTATGGTCCTGAGACAGGTTTCAGGAGTGATCAAATCACATCAATCACATCACATCGATCACCACTCATCAGTAGAGGAAACACAGAGGCCAATTCCGATGATGGAACATCAAATATGACTTTGGAGTGAGTGTGTGCTCAAAAAATGCATCAAGGATTTTGAGGCAATTTGAGGCCTCAAAAGGGACCTCAAGAATTTTATCCTCTCATAGCTTTCTTGGTGTGGTAAAATGGCTGAGAGTTGCCCTTGACAAAAACAATAATAAATCCCGAGAACAGCACATACACTAGCTAGGCCACCAGTGCTCTGAGTGGGCTGCCTCATCTTAAAGGTGGTGGCACACGAGAGCCTGATTAGCAGGTGAAGGTGAGCGCTGCCAGCAGCCGCTCGTTGAGGCTTTGCAAAAAAAAAAGGAAAAGGGGGTGGTGGTGACGCCCCCTTAATGCCATGCTGTGAGAGGCGGAGCCAGCACGGCTCTGATGAATGGCGGCGTTTTGTTGGCCGTCTTAAAGCACGCCACCGCCACCTCTTTCAGCACCTCCAGCCAGCAAAGCCCAGGCACAAATAGTATTAGTGCGAGTCAGTGCACCCATAGGGGGTTAGCCAGCCCTGAAAACCCAGCCTGGTCTCCCCGCTCCTCCTGTAGTTTTATGGGCCAAAATGATTGAGGAAGAAAAAGAAGAAGAAGAAAAAGAAAAAAAGCTGCCTAGAAAAGAATGTGTGTGGGGGGGGTGAGGATGGGAGATGGATGGATGGAGTGATAAAGGCAACAGCATCAGTTGAACAGAATGCTAGCGTCACAGCAACACAGGACGTGAAGGGAAACAGATTTCGCTTGAGGAAAGACAAAAGGACAGAGACAATGTGCAAAGCTGGAGAGAAAGGGAGTGGAACATTCGCTGTCAGGGAGGAGGGCAGAGTGTGATGGTCAGAGATGGTTTTTCAAGCACCAAACTCTCCATCTCCTCAACTGATATTACATAATCACACACAGTACATGTTGGCAACTGTTCAGATATAATATTTGAAGGTAATTAGCATTAAATAAATAGAACATGTAAATATAATATTATTTATTGAAGTATGTTGTATGTCAGTTTTGTTGTGGTCCTATTTTACACTATGACCAGTACAGACCTTCTGCCACATGATCTGAGGAATTCATTCCTCAAGGAAAACTTGTTGTAAGCTGACACACACATTCCCTCACATCCACCATATGTCTATTAATAGACTATAAACACCAGTGACGAAACAGACATCTGTTAATGCGGATTCCTCTTTTTAAAAGGAGGAGGGCAGAGTTTGTCAAGGGTGTGTCTCCCTATGGAGCGAGGGCCAGGGGGTCGAGATGGGCCTAAGAAGATTACAACGCACTGACAGACTGCCATTCCAGCATATGCTGCATCAATTCACCTGGCCAGGAGGGCTCAATTTCACCAAGACCTAAAGACATACCAGCCAGGCAACCTTGCTGTGTGCTGTGGCTCTCTTTTAGTCCACTCACAAACCCTGATGGTCTGGCAAAGGCCTGACCCACATGGAGTTTAAATGGTCAGAGCCCAGCTAAAGACTCCATACACATGTGACTGTTCAATTAACAGTGCGCAAGGCTCAGAGATTTAGCCTGTTGTACAGGTAGGATTCAAAATGTTTGTCTCTGCAAGTACTGCTTTGTCAGTGTTTTTACTGTTTTTAATTCCCTCAAAGCTGCTCTTATGTAAACTCAAAGACCTGTTCATGTGATAATCATTTAGCAAGAGTACAATTTACTAACAACCAAATAACTGTCATTTTGACATAAACAATTATATTATTCATTTGTAGGCCACTTTAAACGATAAAATAACCTTAACATTTTATGTTGAAATGGATTGTCTGGGCTAAATTTAACCTCAAACAAGTGTCCTACATTAAATAATAAAACTTACATTGTATACTACTAACCTTAAGCTACCCTCTCTTTTTTGGTTAGGACTCGGAAAGTATGCAGGTCTGTGGAACCAAAGTAGCTCCAGGTCGATATTTGCACTCTTAACCTCAATTTGGCGGGAAGGAAAGCGCATTGTCATACGCCTTTGACCAGCAGGCTTTCGCCTTTCAGTGTCACCAGTGACATTCCAATAGTGACCTCATCCTCTTTCAAAAAAATCGTTAGTGTAGCTGGCGCTATACTTTTGTCAGTATATATTCAATCGGTTGTATTTTTGTGTTCAATGTTAATTGTGGGGCATTTTTAGGTTTGGCCTTGGGTGCATGCATTCGATTACAAACGTGCTTGCTTGTAAGGCCGTCAGGATAAACATTTCAAAAGCTGTCTGAGTTCTATGTTTTCGCTCCGTGAAGTTGGGGGAGTATGTAAATGATCTGTTTCAATCTGCAACTCTAAAATCCAAATCCGATCATGCTTGATGCGTGGGGTGAGCAAAATGTAAAAAATGGGGTGGAGGTAATCCAGGCCCCCGACCGCGGTCAGTCTAACACGCAGGGCAAAAGAAGAGACAGAAAGAAGATGTGAATGGTTGCCACGAGTTCTCTGTCAGCCAGTCTTCTGCGTGGCGGCGTGAATGGAGCTGTGGCCTTTGTTGCACATACGCATGAATATTGAGTGGGGGAACACCAAAAGCGGTGTTTCGGAGGGGGAGGCCTAGAAATCCCCTATTCTCTCTTTTGGGTGCATGCAAACACACACGCTCCCACTGTCATTCTGTTGTAGAGTCCTGTTAAAAAGAATATACTGTAAGCCGGTTGACACGCGTCATTTCGGCACTCTGTAGGTGTCAAATGGACACCGCGGTGCGTTCCAGGTTCTCGCAAGGTTTGACCATTCTGCATTAAGAGAAGTGCATACGTAGCCAATTCTCAAGTCACTGTTCCCATCTATCTAAAAATAATAGATGAATGCAATGGAAAATCGAAATCTGATGGCGATAATGATTAAGTAGCCAACGTTATGTTGACTGGTCACGTTTGGTGTGTGCGTAAAACGTTATACGTCATACTGAGATGAACCTGTTCCCCTATGCAGGTAACGGCCTGCTGATCGAATACGTCAAAACATAATGCAGTATAGAAATGCACAGACGTGAACTCAGCCGTCCATTCGTCACGCGGGCTTGAAAAAAACGCCAGCAAAAAGGGGGAGCACGGGGGTCAGGGAGCTTTAATTTGGTGACAAAGCCTCATTTGCAGGTCAATGCGATGGCACACTCGCCTCTCCTCTCACTCCAACTCGTCTTTGTTCTCTCTCGCCTGCACCCATGCCAGATGGCCATGGAAAATGCTAATTCGACTTGGCTGCTTTTTTTCTTATTTCTTTTTTTTGTATTTAATTGCCGTCTTTGCAGATGGGACGGTTGCATTTTTGTTTTCACATGCTATTTTGGTGTGTGTGTGTGTGTGTTTGATACGTTTTTTGTTTGCAGGATGTAACCCATGTGTGTAAGAGCATTTAGCATCTGTAGTATGCATTTGGCATAAATAAAATCAAGACTTGCCTTGATCTATCTACATCGCACTAGCTTACTGTAAAATGCATTACTACAACTACATTAGCTCTCTAGATTTTGAAACTCAGTTGTTATTTATTTTTGTTTCATTATGGGAAACAATTAACTTGTCCATTCTGATGTAGCTTATAAATTTGGTCCTTTTTGTCTGTGAGGGAAAAGGGAAATTTGCTTTTATCAAATAGGGTAATGATTTTCCTGCAGAATCAGTTCAGCATGACGATTCATATCGATTTGTTAAGTATCGATTGCTATCAATGAATATTGATCAGACCAGAATGGTTCATGTACTTGCCTTCCATTTTCTTAGGCCACAAAAGAACTCACTACCACCTTTTTAACCATGGTATATACTCTGTTTGTGTGAGAGGGATGGTGGTATTTCTGGCTAGATATTGCAATGGAGATTTTATTTAACTATATGAATGCAATTACGCAAATTATCTAATTATTATTATTATTGGCAAAATTTATGTGAAAGTGCCAAAATTTTCTAAGGAATATTTCAATTATTCAGGATGTTTCATTGATTAATAAAACTCTGCATGCACATGCAGTAATACTTGCACTTATTGGACTGCTATTATTTTGAAAATAGTCAAACAAAAGATGTGAATGTCTGCACTTTTATTCGCCCATTCATTGTTGTTTCAAATTGTCACTATATCTAGGTTAGGTCACTCAAAATTCATCTTAACGAAAGTAGTTAGCAAGTAAATTGATAAATAACAAATTTACGTTTAAATAGCTACCATGTACTTATTCCCTCAACCCCTTGAGTTAGCTGTGTTTACAGCTGAGTCCTCACAACCACTGGATCCCTTCACTGGATTAACCTACACTTTTGCTTACTTTTGACAGAAACGAAGAAAATTTGGCATTTAATTAACATGGCGCCCTTCTCGATTCAGTAATAAAATAACTTATGTGCCCTTACAATGACAAAGCTATAAGTCGCTCATAATTCAATTTAATGGCATGAATGTCATGCTGAAAGGCTTTAACTAGGCCCACAGAGAAATATTTCCAATGTATAAGGAACTTCATTAAAGGACCGAACATCTGTCATCTTCAGCATATAGGACTGAAGTACAAACAATATAAGGGTCGCGTTTACTGGATAAGAACCCCTTCCCCTTGGGCTTATGGATCATAATTAGCTGGATATCTCCATAGTTTAATTATAGTTTTCCCCCATAGTCTTTCATATCAATGGAGGGAGCAAACAAAGTTTCTATTGTTCTGCCGCGCAGGACATTATGTGTCTGAATTAATGGATCTTGGCTATGCCTACATGGATTTGCCATATGGCAACAAAAGGGGAAGAAAGGAGACGGCAAACGCTTTGTGTTGGAAATGAGAACAAGGCAGTCAGTGGCAGAGAGCGCGCGTGTCTACGGAGGGCTGGAGGGGTTAGAGGGTCATTTACCTCAAATGCAACACGTTTTAGTTCGGTGTTGTTAAAATATGTCAGAAGTATTTATTATATTTGTATGAAGGAAACATTTACCTGAGCGAAAGCAGTTTAACGCCAACTGAATTAGGCTACAGGCAGAAGGCTACAACTTGCAGGAGATCTTTGCGCGACTGCTATCATTCGTGGTTCATCAAAACAAAACAAACCTGTGATTAAGTCCAACTTAGCACAGTTAAGCGAATGCCAGGCAATTATAGAGGTTCTCGCACTAATGGGCAGGTGGCCTATGTGACGGAGGTGGCGAGGCAAAGAGACGCTGTGGTTCCGCAAGTATAAACACTCGCGGAGAGCTCCTTTTAGAGATCGTTGAGTGTGCAGTGACTATGGGGGTCTCCCCATGGACAATGCGGGGTTCCAAAGGCACCTGCTGCAATTCTTTAAAAGGCTTTAAATGCCAGGCAATTCCACGCAGCTGCTTGCTGTTTGTGTATCGTCCGTGCGTCCGAGCAGGCGCTCTGTAAGTTGCGGACGCACACTTTCTAAACGTTTTGTCCGACCCAAAATGTGTTACCGGTTGTGCAGTTGATGAATATGTAACTATATTAGGTTATTAGATGCCAACGTTTGCAGCCCTGTTATATCCGTATTAGTTACACACCTCCAGATTTGATTCAAATCAAATACCTCTTTACCACCAATTTTTTTTTTCACCACAATTTCCTCAGCTTTTATCACCTCAACTATTTTGCGGGAAAAAAGTCCGTAGGTCGAGCACATCAGGCTACAACCAGCTGGTGTATTTTTTGGTTATGCTTACTTTCAACGTCTCAAAGACATGTTTCCTTAAAGTTTGCCCGTGTCCAGTAGCCAATTGAATTGGTCCAATCTCTCCCTCTTTCTCACACACACATGCACAGACAACAAGGTGTTCGTGTTATTGTGGTTAGTTACCCAAAATGTTGAATAAAATGACATGCTGCAGCATTTTGATTTTTAAATGAAAATAGTTTTATTTGCGTCTTTTGTGGAACAAAAGTTGAGGGCAGTGATGAATAGAACGGCTCAGAAACATGATGGACCCTAACTGTCAAGTGTGCTATTGAAAAGCTACATTGATTGCAAAACACAATAAAAAATAAAATAATAATAACAATAATAATAATAATAAAAGGGAAAAAACTATAAAACGTCGCCCTTTTGGTAGAACAAGGCATTATGCAAATAAAACGAAACATAAATAAATTATAAGTTAAAAATAGTCTTTCAAAATATATATTTACAAAAGATTTAACAGAAATAAAACATTTATATTGTCTTTTAAAGCTGTACACTTTTGGCCAGTGTAGACAATTTTTTAAAGTAATTTAGGATTGCACAGTTGTTAAACAATTTAACACTGTCAAGTGGCTGTATGCAAAGCAACCATTATGCTACATATATCTGAATGCAAGTCCTTCAGCGAGCACCATCTCTCGCTCGTCAGGCAGTCCTGAGATCCAAAATGCCTATGTTCGCCTCGCACAGGGCCGACGGATGATCAGACTGTCCGCCTCCGTCTCTGCATCTCGCAGGCCCGAATGGCAGAAGACACTGTCCAATAATCGCAGTGCAAATATCTGGAAAAGAGAGGGGGCATAGGGTATTAATGCACTGTCGAAATTATTATTTTTCTCATTAATTTGTTGACAAAATATTAAATATATTTTAAGCATAAAATCTCACAAATAACTGGTAGGGGGAGGCTAGTGTATTTACAGATTTCATTGAATCAACCCGCATTGCCGAAAAAAAAGCAAGAGTTGTGCAGTGCAAGCGTCACCATTTACTCCGGCCTTTCCCGCCAGTGTGACGCATATTTCCCATCCCCCATTACTCCGCTAAACCTATTCACAAACCTCTCTCGCCAGACCCCCTCCTCCCTCCTATCCTTCAAGACGGGCGAAAACGCACCACCGTTCAATAGCCAATATACTGCTGTTTTTGATATCCCCATTAATTTTCACCAAACTTGAAATGTTATGTGAGGTAGTTGTTTGTGTCGTTTAGTCTTCCTAAACCTTAAAAGAAAATCAGCAATAATGACAAGTTTGCTATAACCCACCTTCAGCGAATTCTCTTGCGTGGAGTTTGCTCGATTGGGAGTGGGGTCGAAGATGGCTGGCAAACATTTTCACCTGGCTTCGCACCTACCGTTCTCCTCTTTTTCACGTAGAAATCTGAGGAGGGAGTAAAAATAACATTTTAATTATATAATGCTTTTAAACCACTTAAATGCAAGCACCAGCGGTAAATCTCACGTTTTTAACAATTAGCGTATTTTGGACAAATTTCCAAGCGTTACGAAAGACGTGTCATTCTTTTTTTAAAGAATAAAATGCGCCAAAATAGATTCCCAACAAAATCAGTTAGATGCCTTACCTGTGATGTGCGTTGTAGTGAGATCACTGGCAGTGGATCTTTTTCGTCTGGCGCAGGGGGTAACTTTACAAGACATTTTCCCTGAGTTGAGTGTATCCGCACAGTTCTCCTGGTTCACTTCGCTCGGACACGGAACGCTGGCTTCGGAACCAGCAAGACGGTCCTCACAATTTACAGGTGCATCCTGAGCATCGCAGTCCCGTGGTCTCAAGTCCATTGATGATTTGACTGGGAGAACAACTCGGCTTCGCCCAATTTGCGCAGATTCATGATAGAAAGCAGGCGAGGTTTCTAACGGACTTTTCTCCCACTCATAATCTCCATGCAAAGGCTCGTCTCTCTCGAAATTAAAGTTCCACCTTCTCTGATCCCGTTCGGAGATTTCTCGAAGTTTGGATTTCATCTCCCGGTTCAGTTCGTCGTGATCCACCGGTCCAAAGAGATTCCGACAAACGCCCGTGCGAGCATGGAGAGGGAAGGTCCTCCTCGCCACTAACCGCTCCAAGGTGCTGGTAGAAATCTGAACGTTAGTCATAATGTCGAAATCCAACGGATAAAATAAAGAAACGGGTTTAATATTCTTCTAAAGACCTGGATGAGAATATCCAAGTCTACCGCTAAGGAGAACTAGGCTACTAAATATCTTTTTTTCGTGATGTGTGAGTAGCCAGTATGATGTTTAAATGTATCCGTGTTGTGCTCAAGATTCGAATTTAAAGTCCTTGACGTTGTTGGGTTTGTGCAGATACCTCGTCCTCTGCTCTCATTGGCCCGTTTATGTTCCGCCCTTGCTCCAAAAGCCCGCCTCCCCTTAATTTACATTGGATATGAAGCACACTCGTGATTTGTAGATGGGGGTGTTGGGTTGGGGTGATTGAAATGCTACGATAGAAACTGTTGTTGCTGCTCCAGGAACGTTTTGCTTACTACGTGTTTTTTTTCCTTCGCCCATCCCCCGCTTTACTCCCGTCTTTACAACCAGACTGGCCACGTCCCGCACTAGAAAATTGCTGAAAAAAGGTCCCATGAAGTCATCCAAAGACACAGACTATAGGCTATTCTAAAACACTACTGTAAACAAGTATTTTCAGGTGAAGATTTATTTATTTTTTAAGATAAGTAATGATGCAACAAGTGTGTAGAATAGATAGACAACAGGTCACGTATAATTGCAATAGCCTACTTACTAGTCTAAATTGGTCTGGATAGTCTATTAGTTTGGAAAGACAATAAAAGGGGATGAGTTGCAAGAAAATCACCTCATGACTAATGAGTCAAAGTTTGCGGTAGCCCTACTGAAATATCCCAAGAAAACAGCGTGTCATGAGCTGTGAATTTTTTGAAAGACTACTGGAAATGAAGCGAAATTAATTTTCATGGGAAGAGGAGTGATTTATGGGGGTAGCGGGCTTTGTCTTAATTCGGCAATTCATTTATTTATTGATTCAAAGAAATCTATCAAGAGTTTGATTTCAACGTCTTAACATTATTTTGTGTCTTGAGATGATATTGTAGTTACCAAAAATCTATCCATGTATATTCAGTGAGGCCTGTTTTTAACCATCCATTCAACCATCGTTACCATTTAGTAGCCAAATAGGCTACCGTTCATGCATTCATAGATTTATTTTACAGTACACCCACGAGGAAAGTGAAAACAGCGTATTTAAAAGGACACGCCTAAACTCGCTCTGCTTGCACAATCGCACCCCCCATTGTTCAACTCGGAAAATGCCTGATGTTTGGCCAAAAATCTACAACATTAATTGAATACACAAAAAATCAGTTTAGATTATATAACCGTTTGATGACAACAGCCTTTACATTGGCTAGGCACACTGTAACCTAATTGGTACGTTTTTTTATTTATAATGTCACGTTATTAATTGGAAATGACAATATGTCAAACTCAGTGGAAATGACAATAACAAACTATGCTGAAAGAAAACAGAAACGTTGGGTAAGTTAGGGAAAAAGGTAAGGTCTCAATCGTCTTCAGACATGAGCATCTACAAGTTAAAGGTAATGCAACATTGCCCTCTAGTGACTAAATTTTGTACTGACAGTGTCCGGGAGAAAAGCTTGAAGTTGAGTAGGCATAACTGAACTATCTGCTCATGTGTTAACACTGGGTTAATTTCGTCAGTGCTCCTTTGAAGATGCATACTGTCAACATTTAAAAGTTACCTTTGGTGATTCTAACCCAGTGTGCATTTTCAGGGCAGGCTCTTTGCTGCCCTAGCTAGGTTTAAGTTTTGCCATATGTTTTTTAGATATGCAAATGAAAAACTGAAGAAAAAAAATAAAGAAATGCATTGTGATGCCCACCTGAAATTTGGCGCCCCATGAGACCAGCATATGTTGCCTATGCCAGGAACCAGCTTTGTACAATACATAGACAAAATGGTGCATGGTCAAAAAAAAATGTTGGTGCTCAAACAGTGCTGGTTTTGTTGAAAATGAATTGAGTGGCTTGAACAGAGTTATGTTTTACATCAGCTGATTAATATGTTGCTTCGAGAGGGTGGAGGAGAGGGGGTGTAAATCTAATTGTTCAGTTCAAATATTAACATTTTATGAAGACCATGCATATCACTATTAGTTTACAGTTTAGAGTGAAAAGAGAGGCCCTTAATACAACACTTCTAAATTGCTGTCTTTGCGCACCCCTCCAACTCTACACGACTGTCAGAAAGCCCCTTGAGCTCTTCGCTGACTTGTTCTGTCTGTCCTCTGCACCCATCCTGTGATCATCTTCAAGTGCCACCAGACTCACCACAGGGCCTGGATTCTCTCTTTAGACCTACATCTCACCACAAATACATCAACTTTTCAACTATCAACTTTTGTAATACATGTGCATGCATGTTTTCCAGAGTCAATTCTAGAGATTTTAGAGTTTTAGAATTAGGCTAATTCACAGGCCCATTTCCCTAATGGACATAGCCATCTACTGAAAAAATCAGGCCTTTGTCCTGGCATCAACCTGACAGCAGAGGGAAATGGCTGATTGCTGATGGCACTGATATTGGGCTTACAATCATAAAACCATCATAACACTATTTAGTCTGTGTAACCTTAGGCTTGCATTCTAATTCACCAATTTGCTATTCATGGTACAAGGATACAAGGAAATGTTATAGTTAATTTAATTTATTGATTTTTATATTTTTAGTTTTATTCATATTTATTTTATTTTAATTGATTGAATTTCATTGATATGGTTACCGAGTGTAAAAAATTCTCAACCTATATGTGCATGGTGGGGGTGTGTGTGGTGGTGTGTGTGTGTGTGTGGGGGGGGGGGTAGGAAGGGGCAGGATAAAGTGCATATAGTGAATGAAGTGCATAGGGGAGGTGCCTAAGCGCTGCATGAAGATGGGGGGGGGGTGGGGGGGGGGTGGATGATAAAATGTAAAAATGATGAATAGTGTTGACAAAGGGCAAGAGATATGTGGCTTGCTTTACTTACAATACTCCCACACATTAACAAGGAGCACCCAAGAGCAACAGGGGCAAGGATCTTCTTAGAATTAAGAAAACATGTGGATAGTTTCTTTGTTCTCAACAATAAGTTTCTCAACACCATGTCCACTTTTCCCAAAAACTTTCACATATTAGCAAACTATGTGAAAAAGTTTACCAAAACACAACTAAATTAATTTCTTCCAGTGAGTGAGTACAGTGTCAAGTTTGACTGTTTGTATAAGAACTGTAAGAGACATCAGTAAAAGAAACACACTTTGCCTTTATCTTTTTACTCATTCTCCCTTTCACCGCCCAATCCAGCTGCAGTCAGTGGTGCATTCTGATAGTGTCGCTGAACAGTACTGCTGTCCAAGTATAAATCACTACATGAGACAAGGCCTAAACATATATCAGACATGCTTCAACACTACGCTGCCCTCAGATAACCACTATGCTGCCCTCAGATCACCCCACCACTGAACATCAATGGTGTTGCTGTGGAGAGAGTGAGCAGCACCAAATTCCTGGGGGTGCACATCAGTGAGGACCTCTCCTGGACCATCAACACTGCATTGCTAGTGAAGAGAGCACAGTGGGGTATCTGCTTCCTCCACAAACTCAAGCGAGCAAGAGATCCCTCACCCATTATGTCCACTTTCTACCAGGGCACCATTGAAAGCATCCTCACCAGCTGCATTGCTGTGTAGGGCAGGAGCTGCTGTGCATAGTGAACACAGCTGGAAAGATCATTGGTGCCCTACTCCTCTCCCTGCAAGACACATACAACATCCGCCTCACCCGAAAAACAACCATGATTATGAGCGACGCCAGCCATCCCCGTCTCTTCAGCCTCCTGCCCTCTGGGAGGAGATACAGGAGCCTAGTCCACCAGACTAGCAAACAGCTTTATCCACTAGACTGTCAGGAAACTGAACTCTATCTCACCTTCTCCTTTCTGCTTCCCCCACCCCCAAAAACTCTGGACTCTGAAGTTGCTGCTGTTTTTGTATATAGCATTTTTTAGCACTATTACATTTTGCACATCATTCTGCGCAATCACAACGCATCATACAGAAATTTTTGCATTGTATTTTGCTTGTGTATTTGTCTTGTGATCTCGTCCTGTGAAATTGTTGCCTGTCAGGAAATGTCTCTTATCTGTTGTGCAATTTCCTGTTTAGTGTTAAAAAAATGTCTTTATGTGTTGTGCATCTTTTTACTTAAGTGTTAGGAAATGTCTTATCTGTTATCTTATCTGAACATTTTTGTCTTCACTATGGGATAGTGAGAAATGTACTTTTGAATCCTCTGTATGTCTGGTACATGAGGAGAAACTGACTTATTTGTATCTAACATCTTCCATTCCTTTGAAGTTGAAATATCTATTATCCATATCTATAAAGTTATCTATTGTTTGCTAATGTATGATTTTTGTCTGATTTCTATTGCTGTTTAGTGAAATGTGCTATATGATGAAATGAAATGTGCTATATGAAAGTGCCTGTCTTTCAGTTTAATGATTCTAAAATTATGCTCAAGGACCCAAAATGTGCCAATAAAATGTCTGTCACACTATTAAACCACCATCAAGGGCCCTTACCACTGAAGGCTGGATGAATTTACACCAAATTCTGAATTGATGGTGGTTACACATGAAAATGTGGCAAATCCCAGTAGATTGGCAGTTTCTGAATACCCAGATCAGCCTATCTGGCACTCAAAGGGAACTGCCATGCCACACTCAAAGCCATTTTTCCTAACCATTCAGTGATTGCTTTAAGAATCTGCAAATCAACCATGTCTACATGCCTAAATGCATTGCGTTTCTAGAATGTGAGTGGACTACATTATATAAGCATGGATCAACATATGCAATCTTTTGATATAATAATCATAGGTTTTTCATTCAAAGATCATGTATGATTTTTGCTCTTAAAGGAGAGGCCTAAACACTGACTAACTGCACTCAACTTTGTGAACATAAACACTGCCTCTGATTGTAACAGATTGTCTTGCTGTCACATTGGTTGAATTAGTCTATAAAGCTTTTATTGTAACTGATAGGCTATTAACTAGGCATATGCTATCCTATCTATGACCTATCTAGGCAAACTGCAAAAAAAAAACCTATCCATGCAAATTGTAGAAAAGTGTGCAGCCAAATGTTCTTAATTCGCGAGTCATTACAGACTTGAAACAAGCTTTGATGTGTTGTTGATGACCTTGTGACTTCTAGCTTTTGAGCAACGTCTCACATGTTACAACTGTAGGCGACCTAAATTAAATAATTTATCTCTAGTCGGTTTGTTATTCACCTCATTGTGCAAGGGTGGTACGATGGCGAAAGATGCTCATTTAAAGTCACAGTTACACTAAGTGTGCCCTGTGAATGTGCTTTGAGAAGTTATACCTACACTGTCATTTTTATATGTTTGTCATTCACTCTTTATAGAGCGTTTGCCTATAATTATAGACTAGCAAGGTGATTATATGGCTCTACAGACAAACATTCCAACATCGTACGAAAATTGATCTGTAGGTAGTTTTTGTTACTTAGTAAAAAATAAGAAGGCTACGTCCACTTTAAATGACTTTGACACTGAAGAAACGGAAGTGACGACGCTCCAATGCCGTCAAGATTTTTTTTCATGACTGACAGCAAATGACCAGCCTGGCAAGATGCGATGTATCTCTCACATGTCCAAACTCTTGCCCACAGTAGGAACTCCAACGTTCTAACTTGAGGCTGTCGTGGGGTGCTGCTCGTGTCTGCTGAGCACCGGGCTACATCGTTCATGATTTCCCAAAAGTCGAATGAAAAAAGGAACATTACTGAAGTGGACAAAATAATCGTGAGGTGCACATGCCAGTCGCATGCGTTCTCTGTTGTTACCATGTTGAAGTATGCTAGTTAATTCGTTCTAGGACGGATGTTATATAGCTAAGTTCGCTAACGTCAGATGCATTGCATGTTTGTGGATTAAGTAGCCAGCCGGCAATCGTCAGTTATTTAAATACCGGAATGCGTTATGGAATATCGCTAAGATGTGGTCTGTAAGATAGCGAGAAAGTGACATATCAAGTCCGTGCCACACGCCTTTGTGTTGCAATCTTTACGAATTGTTGCTGGCTTTAAGAAGTATGTGAAGGTGTTGCAGCTAACGGCTCGATCTGAGCGGGGAAGGCACCATACCTCGGGAGGTAACGTTATCTTCGCTTTCATGTAACGCAGGAAAAGATACTTGGATTAATGACTGGAAACAATCAGTGGACATTTGCGTCTCTGGAATTTGTGTAAAGAGGTGAGTTGGTTACAGTGTTTCTCTGAGTTCTCTCCTTTAACCTGAATACTAGATAGATCAATACTTGTTGTAGTTCAATACTTGGTTATCGTAGTTATCTCAACAAACATATGACTCATTTTTGACAACATTGTGATGGATCAGCTAACTGATAGTGTGAGTAAACAAGTGTCGGACGTCACTTTATCGTTCTTGTAGTCGGATCTATCATAGTTGATTTCAACATACTTGTCAACAGCAAGAGTCCTGTTTCTCCAAGGTCATGCCTTACTCTCTGTGTGTTGTAATATAATATTGTGTGCTTAAAATCTATGCGTTAACTTGTGTGTTACGGCAACGTTAGTTTCTGTACTAGCAGGCGTGGTTGGTACATTGAACGAGACACATCCAAAATACTAACAGACTGAAGTTTGGACATTGGCAACTTGTGAGAGAACGTGCCAGCTAAGTGGCGAATGTAATGGCGAAACCCGAGTCAAAAAGAGGTGCCATGGCCTTTGTCGCCGGAAAACCTGCAGCAGCAACGGAGGACCAGGTCAACAACGGGTCACTCGATCCGTCATCATCCTCCGGTTCTCACGACACTGCAAATACCACAGTGGCAGCC
This sequence comes from Tenualosa thibaudeaui, assembly GCA_027481765.1. NCBI lineage: Eukaryota > Metazoa > Chordata > Actinopteri > Clupeiformes > Clupeidae > Tenualosa > Tenualosa thibaudeaui. The sequence goes on from JAIFZK010000007.1 coordinate 22,455,202, forward strand.
AATAGGTCTAAATCTGGTAAACAGACGTCTAAGGAAAATCTGTCGCGACGGACAACGGAGAGTGAAGTGTATGACGACGGGACTAACACATTTTTCTGGTAAGATGTGAAGTAACTTATGGCCTTGCATACATACACAAGAGATACGCGAGGTGAACCATAGGATGAACACCATAGATTATCATTTGAAATGAAATGTTTGATCAGAAAGTAACATTCATCACATGGATGATGTCCAACATCATACTCTATATGATTTTGTAACAGACCTTCATTTAATTATGTTCACTATTGTCTGAACTCCGGAAAATGTCGGAGTATGATGGGTATCAGAAATGGAGAGGCAAATTGAAGAGATTATTGAACAGTTAAGATTTACAGACTCTACTTTTGACCATGTGGATGCTTGCTTTCTTATCTCTATAGTATGCAGCTATAATCATATAATCATATACTCATTCTCAGCCTTCTCAGTCACTTAGTGTGTCCTGTGTCACAACGGCATGTAGCTTAACCGGTGGCTGTGATTGAAGTCTGATCATTGTGTAGTCATTTGAAGCAGGACTTGTGTGGGAATGTTTCTGTCTACTTAACACACATGAACAGTTTTACACACCCAGCTGTATTCTGTGTTCTAGGCTGTATGAGCAATAGCTTCCTGTAAGATTTGTACATAATACTGAATGGGAAGATATTAGTGGTCTTGAATGAACAGCATTTGCTTTGTCATCTTAAAATGGTCATTTTTGAGTAATGAAAAAAAGTCAAATCATAAATAGCACACCAAATGAGTTTAGTAACAAAAGATTTTGTCTTGTAGTCTACAGTAGTCTTAATGTAGTCTTATCTAGCTCTCATATTTTGTATTGACCTACTCACGGTTGGTATGGTTAGCACTGTCTGTTAATATCCAGGTCCTAGATACTGGAGAAGCTAAATATAAATTCTACTGAGACATAGGCACTTAAGAGCCCCCTCAACGCTTGCTTACTGGCCTGGTGTGGTTAGCCTAGGCGTGGCTGCCAGGTCAGGTTAGTCAAGCTGTGGCTGTTTCTCTGGCAGTTTTTGTTGTTGTCAGTTGAACAGGTTTCCAGGTGATGGCTGCTGGATGCCAGTTGTCTTCATCACTTAGTCCTCCAAAGATTGCAGGGTAACATAAATCTGCATTTATCATTGTGGAACAAAAGCATGCCCTTTTCCTTAATAGGAAACCCTCTTAGAATCTCATCAAATACATCTGCTGAAATCAAAATTTAGATCTGTTAAAACTTAAAGTTTATCATGACGTAATACATATGTCATAACTCTTAATGACCCCTCCCCCACACATAGATTTTCTCTCTCAACCTTCAGTTTTACTTGTCTCTCTTGCCTGGGCCCTAGATTGCTAATCAGTCCAGGTTTGCCAGCAGTTGCTCAGTTTCAGTGTAGCTCCTAGCTATCAGCACTTTTGAATGAAGGCTGGAGAGGTTGTGATGACCCTGAGTGATAGGGCAGAATAACCCTGAAGTGCATTAACGACACCACTCAGGGCCTGAACATGGCAGCTCAGAGATAGGACTGTTTGTATAACCTTGCTCTGTGGGGGGTATTCTGCAATGTAGTTTTTCCCTCTACAGCCTAAGACATTATAACATAGCATAAGCCAGGGCTTCTCAAAATTTGTTGATCAGGGCACCCCTCATGGAGCATAACATCTTCCAAGAACGCCTCATAATCGCAACACACAAATTTAACCATATAGGCTTCTAGCCATTCGTTCTCTTATATGCTTTTGAACTGCTATTCTAAGAAACATGTAGTGCTAATATCAAAGTGAAACTGTTTTAACTAGGCATGTCATTGCATTTGGCAGAACTTGACAGTATGCAGGAGCAGTTTTCAAAGTATTGTTTGTCAAATGTCAATTGTTTGTCAATGGGGCGGTGGTAGCGTAGTGGTTAAGGAACCTGGCTAGCGTGCAAGTAGCCTGAAAAATGATGTGTTCGAATCCCAGCTGCCACCCTTGTGCCCTTGAGCAAGACACTTAACCCTAAGTTGCTCTAGGGGAGACTGGCCCTGAACACTTGGTAGTTGACGAGTTGTAAGTCGCTTTGGATAAAAGCGTCTGCTAAATGTATAAATGTAAATGTAATGCAAATGTAGGCCTACTATGGAAAAAAATGTGTTTCATAACATTTATTTTGTTTGCAGTTAACATCAGCACCTGAAGAAAGGATCTCTAGCATTTTCTTCCACATAAGACAAGTTTATATTTTGTAGTAAACTGCTTGACAGCCCCAGACCCCACTTTGAGAGCCAATGGCCTAAGCTTAGAACACCTCCCAAGGGCCCTTGGATTGGAGGGGAGTGGGGAGGAGTGGGGGCATATGCATCCAACACTGAATACATATTAAGTAATCTTACAAACTAGCATTAGGTATGTGCTGGGCCTAAATAAGCATAAGAAATGTTGTCTATTTGTGAGATATATGCTATATGATATATGCTTTAAGCAAGGGGTTAAATCAGGTACACCACCAATTCCCTAAGTGCACGGTTGGGGATTTAGCTTAATTAGCAGGTAATTAGCTTTTACATTGGTAAACAATTGTAATGAGGCTATACCTCTGAGCTAACTACAAAATGAACCCTGAACTGACGAGGAACATGGAGAGAATATTAGCCAGGCTGACTGTGGATAGTAAACTACACTATACAATTAATACTTATGCCTAATATCAATCTAGGCTACCATACTTCACAAAAATAGACGTTCACCAGAAAAGAGTGACCATCCTGAAACAAACTTTTCAACTTTTGTGCACAGAGCCCATTAGCTGCCATAAAAATAGGCTATAATTTTAAATTGACATGCATGAATTGGAACTTGCATGACCTAGAGGACTGCCATTTACGCATAATGCATTAGCCTTGATTTGAGTGGAACCAGGAGTGTCTTGGCCAGAATTAAGGGGGCCAGGCACTAGTGAGCCTCGTGGTCATTCGAATCCTGCTTGCAGTTGCATTAAAGGAGCCGCCGTTGGTAATATTTTTAGGTAATAATAGGAAGCATTGGTCTGGTGGGTGAAGAAAGAAGGAAGAGAGAATGAAACTGTTTTTCCAGCAGCCTTGTTTGGGAAAAAGAGCTCTGGGGAAAAAAAGAAAAGAAAGATCAGACCACTTCAGAGCAAGAGGAAAATAACCTTGTGTGATGCGAGTGTGTTGAAGTGCAGCTCTGTTGCACTTAATCAGATGAAGTGGAAAGGTTTGTATGCTGCATCACCTGATTCCTCTGCCTCTCCATGTCTGTCTCTGTAGGAGAGCACACACACTCACGGTGCTGTTCATCCTCACCTGTGCCCTCGTGTACGTTACACTGCTGGAGGAGACACCACAGGACACGGCGTACAACACCAAAAGGTCAGCTTGCACGCGGGCACTTTCCATGTCCCCACAGTAGTGTAGTGTGATGGTTCAAATAACACCCCGGCCTTGACTCAGTGCTGGGGGATTGCACCTTATATTTAAGGCCAATTCAAATCCTTTGCTTTACCTTAAATTAGCTACACATATTAGCATTTTCAGTTTCATTAGTAGGTGTAAATCTTAAGGGAGAGGCTGTTATGCTGTTGCACACCTGTCTTGGTGATGGACATGCTGTGACATGGCACTCAAATGGCCTAGTGTCATTAGCTGGGTAATGTGAGTAAGAAATCCTAGGTTGGAAACACAAATTCTCATCAGTCCCCTAATGCAAAAATAATTTATAATATTTATTATTTATATATAATATATTTTTGAATTTAATTTGCTGTAGGGGGGGAATTAACTCTTCATGTGAATAAGGCAGAATGCAATTAAAGTCGACAGAAAAAGCTAGTCGGAACATGTCACTTGATTAGCCTAATGTAAATTTTTTTTTATCGCATTACACAGTTGATGGAAACTCTACAGACTCGCAGACATAGGTGCGCGTTCATGTTTAGTTTGTGAGGTTTTAGGGGTGTCACATGGTCTGTGAATTCTACATCACAAATGTCTGCATTGTGAAAGTCACAGGGCTTTTCAAAGTCATTAACAGGATAGCACATGGCAAGTTCCTGTGCGTGGGCAGACACTCCCACAAAACTAGCCGGCAAAGCATGTGTAGGGCCTAGGTAGACAGATAGACAGTTTTGTGGTAAGGTGCCTGCAGCAACTCTGATCCTTTGTGTCTCCTGGTTTGCTGGTGGGGTATGCAGATTGGCAGTGAGGGCCTCTTGACCAGAGGAAGTTTGTGTTGGTGTAGCCCTGGCCTGAAATAGCAGTGTGGATTGTGTGTGTGTGTGTGGTGGGGGGTTTGCTGTGCACTATCTTCACTAACAGGATTTGCTTTGCTCAGCGTAACCCATGCGCTGGATTACTGAGCCAGTGGCCAGACTCCGTCCTCCGCAGCCTGTGACCTCACCTGATCTAATCTCTCTCCCTCTCTCTCTCTTTTTCTTTGTTTCTTTATTTCTTTATTTCTATCTCTCTCTATCTCTCTTTCTTTACACACACACTGTCCTCATCTTGTGCTCATGCTATAGGACAGCCCCTGCTCACTCCAGGTCAAGGACACCTGAGTGACCTTGGTGTTCATCTGTCTGCATATTGCACAAAGGGTAAATGGTCGGTGTGGGCTGTATAGGTCTTACCTGAGGAAACATGACATGGCAGGGGGTTATACCAAAGATAGGTTAGAACCTCTAGTCTCTCCGTTTATACCATATGTTTAAGCACATGGGCCCGTAAGAACAGACAAAGAGTCGTTAACGCTACAGTCATTTAGACCATGGCTTTGTATCTTTATCCAGCTGTCTAAATCCTGTTAAGTGCTAGCTCTGTAAACGTACTGTCTGATGGTCACTATTGGATAATAAGTCCTGACAGGACGAACAGGACCCCAGTGCTACCATTGTACTGATAAACAAATAGTTTGTGCTGATAAACAACTAGTTTGTTAGACAAATTGAACTTGAAACTCTGAAACTCTTGAACTCTGTAACATTCAGCTCATCAACCATCTCTACTTTCATATTCAATAAAGTTCCCTTGCCATGCACTGCTCATAGAGTACTGTTAGAGATGCAGATTCGACACCCAAAACCTGCTGCCATTGACAGTGGTCTGACCAATAAGAAGCAGCTGTAATAGAAATAACCGCCATTTGAATGCTAGGAAGTCCCATTTGGAATCGGTGTATTTAACCAGTCTGATGAGTGGTATAGTAAGGACACTGTTTAGATTTAGGTTTTATAATAGGTGGTTCACTTCTTTCCCCAATTCCAGTCTCAGTCTTCATGGTACATACTGCATGTTTGATGCGTCTCTGTTCTCATTTCCAGAGGCATTGTTGCCAGCATTCTGGTGTTCCTTTGTTTTGGAGTGACCCAAGCCAAGGATGGTCCCTTCACTAGACCCCACCCAGGTAAGGTCCATCATCATGACTTCTGCGCTCTCTCTCTCTCTCTCTCCCTCCCTTCTCTAATGGACTATTGATCTCTGGCCTCTCTCTCTTTCAGCAGAGTGGCGGCAGCTTACTTTAGATCCTAGAGCTCTATTGACATGTACTAGTACCAATTCTAAGAGCCTTTGTACTATCCACAGCCATAAGCTATATGTTGCCACTCAAGGCTTCAGGGCTCCGCTTTGACGCAGAGTTTTTTTTTCTGTTTCCTCTGTTGACTGAGAATGAGGACTGCAGCCTAATTGAACGCATAAAGAACAGCTGGAACAGCAGAGAAGAGAGATGGGGAGACCGAGAGAGAGAGAGAGAGAGAGAAAGAGTGTTACAGAGAAACAGAGAGAGAGAGAGAAAGCGAAGTTGAGGTTTTCTTCCAGGCAACCTCAGCTGAATCAGATCCAGGCACAGGATTGTGTTTGACTGCAGAAACTGGGGCACTCGCATGTCTCCTAATGCAGCAGGAGCGTGGGGGGGAGGAATAGGAGGAGGGTGGGGGGAGGGGAGACGTGGGTGGGGTGGAAGGGCGAGGAATGGAAATGGGAGGAGAAGGGAAGGAAGTTTGTTTTTGTATCTTTTTTAATTTTGTTCTGTCGGGGTGACTCCGGTCACAGGAGCGGCATGAGTGGAATTTGTTGCGTTGTAACATCCTTAGATTCCAGCACCCACCACCCCATTATGGTGACACAGAAGGCTGTTGTGTTGTTCTTTGGCTCTGTGTTTGCGCCTTTCCATCGCCCGGTATTGCAATCGTCACTCGACTGGTTCGGCAGGCAGAGCCAGTCCGTCTCTCTGGCCTGCGTTTCTGTTAGCTCTGCCCAGCTTATGATGACGTGATGAAGGTGCTTGCTGTGACAGACAACAGATGATTCTAACCACATACTGTCAGCAATTTGCCTCTTGGTGTCAGGCAAACTCTGCGAGTGTGGTGTGAGTGTGTGTGTGTATGCGGGTGATTGTTCATGTCAAGTGACCTTTTCTTAAAGACTCTGTAGAAAGCAATCCCTCCTGCCAGCATGCTGAAGGTGACGTGCAGACAACAGGGCTTGTGTTTGGGTGTGACTAAGGCCCAGGCAGGCTGGTAACCTCTTGCTTCTGAAATCTCCAGACCGTGAAACCAAATGTCCACCTGTATCTGTGTGGGCTCCACAGACTCTTAATTGAGGGCGAGGCCTGAGAGGGCTTCCAGTTGTTGTTGAGTTTACTCTTGCGTCGGTTGCATTAAGGTTCTAGACACGTGGTGGAAGTGTAATTTGTTGCCTGGTGCTGTTGATCAGTGCTCCAATTTTTTTATTTACACATGACACATAGCCATGGTTACGCCTCTCCCCTAAGGGCGTGTTCAACAATGAGGGGCTCTGTTTTGGGGTTTCCAGGGTGACTCCTGCAGTGTGTGTGTATGTGTGTGTGTGTGTCTGTGTGTCTGTGTGTGTGTCTGTGTCTGTGTGTGTGTGTGTGTGAGACACACAGTCCTAATCACGTTTTTCTTCCCTCTGCAGCCTACTGGCGGTTCTGGTTGTGTGTCACAGTAGTCTATGAGCTCTTCCTCATCTTTATCCTGTTCCAGGTGAGCCAAATGCCAACATAAAACACACACACACACACACACATACACATACTGAGAGAGCAGACCTGTGCTTTCTCTTAGCAGGTTCATTCCTCAGCAGTTTGCTCCTGGTTGACAGACACACATGCGCGAGCACGTGCGCACACTCACATGCTCACACACACACACATACTGAGAGAGCAGACCTGTCCTTTCTCTTAGCAGGTTCATTCCTCAGCAGTTTGCTCCTGGTTGACACACACACACACACACACACACACACGCACACACACTCGCTCGCTCGTTTACTCCTGCTCCCTCCCTCTGAAAGCATTAATCACCTCATAATCAAACATACCACTCTGAGTAATGAAACACACACACACACACACGCACGCACGCATGTACGTACACACACACACAAAACACACATGCAGAGGCCCTAATCAAAAGCGGTCTCATGAATGCCTACTCTATTGTTAAAGGCCTGCCGAAAGGCTGCCCAATGTTATTAATCATCTGGCCGTTATTTTGCACTGCCGGGGACGGGGAGGCCTCTGCAGGAGTGAACTGGAGATTGGAGACAGCCTCATCGGCCGTGTGTTTAAACCTCTTGTCAGACACCAGGAAGCCACCATCTCCCTCTCCCCCTCCCCCAAAAAGGGCCTCACAACTGGGCTGGACCCCTCAACAGTCCTTGTCAAACCCCTGCTAGGTACATCTTATTCAAAATGACCATATGACGGATCAACGATTAATCTATGAAACAGATGGTTCCATTCAGAAGATGAAATGTCCATTCAGGATGCATTAATAGTCAACTATGTTGTTATGCTAAGTGGCATTGTTGGAGCTCATAGCGTGAATGACATGGCTCCCCCCATGGAGAAGCAGGCCTCTCATGTTCAATTAGCGCTGACATGACAATTACAAACCAGGACAATGTCACAGCAATGATGCTGTCTCAGGAGCTTTGTAAGATGATATTCCCCCTTCTGCTGGAGGGAAAAGAAGTCCGTTAATGAGCCTGTTGTTCCTCGAAACAAGAAACAAATTCTGAATTTCTCTTTGTAGCCTATCAAGTGATGATGTCCCCACCCCTAGCAAACACACAACCACACACACACACACACACACACACAGGTTTATTCCTTACATATGCTATTAATTGTTTAGGCAGCTAGCAAATTTACATTTTAAGGACCAAAGTAAAAAAGCACTGCTGTTTTGATGTTATTTGTGATGTTCTTATCATACTTTCTCTTACTCCTACACAGGCCTTTTTGTGGCCACTGTTGTCCCCTTTAACACATGTGCCTTGTGAGACACTGAGAAAATGGCCATCTTGCTGTAGATGAAGAGATGTGTTTATGCTATTATTAGTCACAGCTGCTCTGCATAAACCAGAACAAAAGTTTGTATTTCACGGTGCAAATGCTCATTGTTTTCCTTGACTAGACGGTCCACGATGGGCGGCAGTTCATGAAGTACATTGACCCCAAACTGGGCGTGCCTTTGCCGGAGAGGGACTATGGTGGAAACTGCCTCATCTACGACCCGGGCAACACCACTGACCCCTTCCACAATCTCTGGGTAAGTCACTGCATCCACAGAGGTCGACACCAGTCACCTTTGGTTACACGTGCCAATGCATCATCCGACATACCAATGGCTGTAAACATTTATTAGCCTTTGTTAATGATAAAACGCTAAGCCAGTGGAATGACCTGTTTCTTAACCAATCCAAACAGTCAGGCCACTGAAGGTGATGGTGGCATCTTTACCCTGACCCCTACCCCCCTTCCCCCCTTTGGGAAGCTGTGTGTTTGTGTAGCTGAGGAAGAGGATGTGTTTCTCTTGTTTTCGTTTTCGTCTTGAGCTCCTCTGTTCCTTCGTGTCATGTGCTTGTGGCGTGATGAGGCTCTGGGGAACATGGAGTTGCGTTTGTCTCCCTTGGCGAGCACCCACATCCACCCACACACACACACACACACACACACACACACACACACACACACACATCCTTACACACACACACACACACACACACACACACACACACACACACGCTCCCTGTGTGTATTGCCATCTGCTTCAGTCTTCACTGCCATTGCTTTCTGTGACTCTTGTTTTGCCCTTGTGTGTGTGTGTGTGTGTAAGGGTGTGTGTGTGTGTGAGAGGTGGTTTGGTGTCTGGGGAGGTTAGGGTGGATGAGGTTAAGAATTCTAAGCCCTGGCTGGCTTTGGGATGCGTCAGCTTTGCTTGACTGCCCTGTGGGAGGCTGAGGCTCCTGGCCAACATCCGTACTTTCCCTTCCTCTTCTCCTGCAGTCTTTCTGCCCTTGTATTTTCTCCCTTGCTTTCTTTCCATCTACGTCACATTCCCTTTCTTCATCGTGTGTGTGTGCGTGCGCGCACGTGTGTTGCGCTCACGCGTGTGTTTGTGTTTGTGTGCAGCACACACAGCATCCCTTGCCAGTGACCCATCACTCTCTTATTCCTTTTCCAAACACACACACACACACACACACACACACAAAGCCCTCTGATTACTCAAGTAGGACAAGTGGTCATTGTTATTTATTTACAAAAATACACCAACTCCACCAAAGGTCTTGGGCTTACTCCTTGGGCTAGCAATATGAACCCCAGCCACTTAACTTAACTTAACTTAACTCACAATCTGTACACACAATCCCTGCCTTTACAGGACAAGATGGATGGCTTTGTCCCAGCACATTTCCTTGGCTGGTACATAAAGGTAAGCAAAACGCTGGTCCCCCCTGGCATGACCTCTGTTCCTTGGTTAGTGTAAGTGCAATCTTATTTTCAGATAGCTGTTAGAAGGCTGTGATGAGATTATTGAGACTGTTTTGTGGGAATAATCATGTCATGTAGGCCTAACTAATAGATCATCATATTGTAAATGTCACCTCATCCGTAGATCTCAGAGAGGTTAGTTAGTACAATCAAGACTGCAGACTCATCTGACGTTGCCTGTGTGTGTTAATGTCTGATTGCGCTTCCAGACCCTGATGATCCGAGACTGGTGGATGTGTATGATCATCAGTGTGATGTTTGAGTTCCTGGAGTACAGCTTGGAGCATCAGCTGCCTAACTTTTCGGAATGCTGGTGGGATCATGTAAGTGTCATGTATTGTCGTGAGCCTAATTTCAATGTTGAAGCCTTGAGGAAATTTGGGCTTTTCTACCGGCAGAGCTTGTACATCTACAGTGATAATTATCACACACACACACACACACACACATATATATAGAACAAACTATTAGGCTGTAAATTGACAGAGTTCAACACCAGCTCAACTGCTCACTCTGACACGAGCGCTTTTATTCACAGAGGGCTTTAATTCACAGCATTGCAGCTCAGTGTTGAGATTATGTAACTGTTGATTTCCCAATTTGGTGCTTTGCTGCACAGCTGTGCAAAAGCCTTTGAAGGCTCCTGACAAAAACAAACAGAGCAGGCATTAAAGAGGTCCAAGCTGGAGAAAGAGGATTTGATTGTAAGCTGTAGGAAACCCCAAAAAAATCTCCACTTAGGCTACTTGAAGTGGGCAGCAAAGTGGGATGATGTAGAAGACAAGAAATCCTCTCTCTAACTATATTCTCCTGCGTGGGCTTCTCAATGTAATGCACATGGGCTTCTTTATGTAATGTGCCTTAAAGGAGAAATCCAGTATGCATAAATCTGTAGCCCTGTTGTTCCATGTCACCGAATGATGTCAGTAGGAAGAACGCAAACATTTAAATACCATACATTTAGCATAGACCAAATGGTGAACCGGCAACTAACACTAACTGAATGGGGCACAGTAACTTACTTTGTTTAATTTTCGCGATGCCCAGTTTAGTTAACCTTAGCAGCTGCTTCGTTAGTTTGTCCATGTCGTGTCAAATTTTTGCGTTCTTCTCCCTACGGATAGCATTAGGTGACCTGGAACAACAGGTATATGGATTGATTCACACTGGATTTCTCCTTTAATGTACCCATGTGTTCATCTTCTCATGTCACCCATGTTCCTCCTCTCTCTCTCCTCTTCCATCACCTTTAGTGGATAATGGATGTGCTTGTGTGCAATGGACTGGGAATCTACTGTGGGATGAAAACCCTGGGTTGGCTCTCCATGAAACCATACCAGTGGCAGGGACTGTGGAACATCCCCACATACAAGTAAGAAGCCCCCTCACTTCCTGTCAATTCTTCGCCTTGGAAAGAACATGTCCGATGGAGTTTTCAGAAGAGAACCTCAGAGAGTTATTCCAAAAGCTCATGATGTATATCCAGATTTCCTGGCTTTTATTATTGAGATTTATTGGAAGCTGTCTAAAATGGCCTGTGGTAGCGATTAAGGTTGGTCCCTACAGTGGGATATTTCATTGCCTTCACAACACCTCTCCTCTTCCTCCTACTCCCCACTGTGCTATTCTGAGTGGCACATTTCAACAGCTTTTGAAATTGCAGCTGCCCTCAATCTAAGAATATCATTTTTTTCCCTTGCGCTGAGGTTTGTGGTGAGCCAGTTGTCAGTGTGGCTGATTTCATTATGCCTTTGGATGACTGACGATTAAATGTCACCATTTCTTTTTGGGATTATTTCAGATTGCCAATGCTAATCTATGAATGTGTGTGTGTGTTTGTCCACAGAGGGAAGATCAAGCGTATAGCCTTCCAGTTCACACCTTACAGCTGGGTAAAGTTTGAGTGGAAGCCCGCCTCAAACCTTCGTCGCTGGCTAGCAGTGCTTGGCATCATTTTCATGGTAAGGCATCACACACAGACACACACTCAAACACACACAGAACACAGACACAGACACACACGCCAACAAACACAGACAATTAAAAATTGCATTGTCCTCACAGTTTGTAGTTACTACCTGATGTCTGTGTGATGCATCTTCACCTTTCCCCTGCGTGTCTCTATGTAGTTCCTGCTGGCCGAGCTTAACACCTTCTACCTGAAGTTTGTTCTGTGGATGCCTCCGGAACACTACCTGGTGCTGCTGCGACTCGTCTTCTTCGTCAATGTGGGTGGTGTGGCCATGAGGGAGATCTATGACTTCATGGATGACCCGTAAGTTTGGGGAGAGAAAGCGTGCTTGTTTGTTCCTGTATGAAGTGAAATACAAACTTGATTAGGCTGTCTAGTGTGGAGTGCACTCCTATCCAGTGCCTGGGTAGGTCAGATCAACTGTCCAGTGATGCATAGAGAAGCCATTTGTGATTGGGTGTGTGTGTGTGCTTGGTTGGTTGAGGGTGTGTGTGTGCTTGGTTGGTTGGTTGTTATAAATTGCTGTTTGCTTATAAAAATGTTGAATGTGCAATTGTATCTCTGTTGCCCCCCTATCCTTCTCTCTCTTTCTTCCTCTCTTTCTCTCTCTCTCTCTCCTCTCCACATAAAAGTGGTGGTTGTAAAAGTGTTAAGTGTTTCTTTCTCCTTTCTCCTCTCAGGAGGTTCCACAAAAAGCTGGGCCAGCAGGCATGGCTGGTGGCGGCCATTACCGTCACTGAGTTCCTCATCGTGGTGAAGTATGACCCCCACACCATCACACTGCCCATCCCCTTTATCGTCACACAGTGCTGGATTTTGGGAATTGTCCTCATCTTCAGCTGGACAGTGTGGCGCTTCTTCATCCGGTAAACAAAGCTCTCTCTCTCTCGCTCGCTTGCTCTCTTCCCCTCTCTCTCTCTCTCTCTCTCTCTTGCTCGCTCGCTTGCTCTCTTCCTCTCTCTCTCTCTCTCTTGCTCGCTCGCTTGCTCTCTTCCTCTCTCTCGTGCTTGCTCGCTCTCTTCCTCTCTCTCGCTCATGCTCGCTTGATTACTCTCTCTCTCTCTCTCTCTCTCTCTCTCTCTCTCTCTCTCTCTCTCTCTCTGTCATACTCACACTCTCTCTCTGTTTTCTGTTCTGAGTTTTGACACCCAACTATACTTGCCCTAATCTTTGTTTGTAGCTGTAAGTGCACTAATTAGGCAGATTAAGATTGAGGGGGTATTCACACCTGCCTTGTTTAGTTCGCTTAAAACAAACTTAAGTTTGTTTCCTCCCTTGGTTCGGACCTTTTAGACCCATGTGAATACAAGCACTTGAACTCTGGTGCAGACCAAACAAGCTGAGGAGGTGCTCTCGGAACAGTTCTAAGCTAACCCTGGTGCAGTTCATTTGAGGTGTGAAAGTGACCCAACCTTGATCCGTCCCAAACACAAAAAGCATGTTTTTTGAACCTAACTAGCTCCCATTATGGGAAAGAAAGGTTAAAAATCTGTTGTTTTGAGAACTCAGACTCTGCTTCAGACGGACGATGTTCCCTCCCTGCAAGTCATGCAAGTCATTGTAGCAATATTAGAAGTAAAGCATTTTAAAATGTATGCTGTAGCCTATTAAATGTGCCTGACGCTCAGAATTAACTGCAAATGATGCTGTAGCTTTCCCTGACTGAAATATTTCTGTCCAGTGATTGAAGTACCTTACCATACACATGGTTTTATAGGGCGGTGGTAGCGTAGCAGTTAGCAAGCAAGGCACTTAACCCTAAGTTGCTCTAGGGGAGACTAGCCCTGAACAATTGATAGTTGTCAGTCGCTTTGGATAAAAGCGTCTGCTAAATGCATAAATGTAATGTAAATGTTTTATTTAGAAATTCTGGTTCACTTGCAAAAAAATGCAATGTGAAAGAGTGCTGCACCAAATAAAAAAATTAAAATTTTATTTTGGTCCGGACCAAAGCAAGTGAACTAACAGATTGTCCTTGTGTGAAAACCCCCTAATTTGTCTGATATCACACTGGTAACCCACTTGGATCGAGGGCAAAGTCATGCTCTCTCTGTCATTTGAACAGCATTACTTTAGCCTCCATGCCACCAATACACATGCCTTGGATGCCATGAGCATAGAGCCTTTTTAATGTCTCATTTCAGTAGTTGCTCTTGATTGCTCATGATTCGTCCCAGTCCAGTCCAGTTGCTTGTGATACGTCCCAGTCCCAATTTCAATCCCAGTCCCAATCCCAATCATCCAATCTTTTTCCGTTCTCGTCCTCGCGAGGGAGTGACAGTCCTGCATGTTGAACCTTGTCGTCTGTTCTCTTTTCTTTTATCCATCTCTCCATCCCTCCGTTCCTCCCTGCATCCTTCCTTCCTGCGCTCAGCGGCAATGTCTCTGTGCGGTAAGGTAGGTATGAGGAGGTCGGCCCTGTTCCTCCCCGTGTGGCTGACTGCATGGCGCACCTGGTGCAGTGCCATTGGCCCGTCATCTCTTGTCTCACACTTTCTTCGCAGACAAAAGCAATCATCCCCGCATGGCTCATTGACCTTTTTCCAGTCAGTTCCTTGCTAATTTAATCAGGCTTTCACCCTCCTCGACTCAAAGTTTAAACCCCATAGCAGAAACACACTACTCACAAGAAAAGTCGCAATGCTGTTTTTTCTAAATCACTGAAAGTTGACACCCCTTCATTTGTCAGGCACAGTTGGTTTATCCCACTTACACCTTTTCTTATGGTTTGTCATTGCCGTGTATCTGGCCCACTGTCAGACACAAAGCACCTTTGGCTCCACACACAGTTCAAGCTGTGTGTGGAGCCCTGTCTCAGTCCCAGACATTTCATTATGTTTTTTGTGTGTGTGTCTGTGTGCACCTTTATGTAGGGACATCACGCTCCGCTACAAAGAGACCCGCCGGCGCAAACAGGAAGGCACAGGGGAGCGGGAGCGGGAACGACACCCTGGCAATGGTAACAACGGTAACGGTAGCCCGGCAACCACCTCTGGGCGCAGCAAACTCAACGGAAGCACAGAAGCAGTGCGACAGAGGAAGTCCTGAAGGGAGGAGGGGGGGGCTCCCCCAGCAGGATCACACTGGCCTGCGCTGCACTGTGTCTGGGGGCAGATGGATGGAGGGACCGGTGGGCTGGAGGGATGAAAAGGTGGAGGCAAGGAGACGGTTTGAGGGCAGAAGTACTCTGCTTCTGCTGCTGCTGTTACCATTCCAACATTCAGAAACCCCATCAGCATCATCCTATTTAGGGTGTAGGTGGGCTGCTGTGTGTGTATGTATGTTTGTATGTGTGTGTGTATGTTTGTTTTTATGCGTGTGGGTGTGTGTGTCTGTGTGTAAACACCAGAAGAGTCATTCCAGTGTTGACTTGTCACTGCTATTTACAGAGGTGAACCAACCCAGAGAAGTGGTGTGAGGATGTGGTTTGATGGAGCAGGTGTAGGGGAGTTGCTTTCATGGGGAACAAAGTAGGGTGTTGATCATTGTGGAAATGTGAACTCACTAGAAATCATTACCTCTTATTTTTTTCAAAGGTTGGGAAAAATCAGTGTGCAGTTGGTCTTTGATATATGTCCCGGAGTGTGTGTGTTGTGTGTGCATAGTCCATACATGTTTTTTACATGCTGACTTGAAGTGATACAGTGAGTGTTTGTATGTTGGTATGTGTGTTTTGGGAATAAACTGGAGTAACAACAAGTAAAATTCAATGGCCATTTCTCACCGACTAAAAAAAAAAAACTCATTACAGTACCCTAAGCAGCACTAAGCCATGTGTATGTCACACACATCTGACAGCCATTTGGTTTAGTGGGCAGTGTGTGAACCAGATCTCTACACTCATTCAATGAGGCTGCCTGCACTGCATTGCATGATCTAATGTATTTTTAGACTGTGATAAGTGGCCATTGGATGGTCTGTGTGTGGGTGGGTGAGCCTCCCTTCTCTTTGCCTTATTGACACAAGAGATGTGTGGCGTGCAACTTTGACACAAGCTCTGACATTTTTGTTTTTGTTTGTTTTGTTCTTGTTCTTTTTCAATTGCACATACATGTCATTAGCACAGGGTGTAATAAAGGGGCTTTCTGCTGCTATGCAATAATGAAGGTTCACTACCAGAGTTTTTTGTCCCCACTGGAAATCATGGGATAGTCCTGTTGGGCTTCATTTCAGAGAATGGCAGTGCCTTCCCTTAAAATATAATGTGAGTCGTTTCTACGTTCTCATATTAAAACCATAAAGAGGATTGGTATATTTGGAGTTGTAAATAAATTGGCTTTATTGTTAGTTATATATATATATAATATAACAACAATGTCAATGTTTTACCAAAAGGTAAAAGAAGGAGTCTGGAAATCAAGTCTCATCTTCTTCAGTCAATGATGGGTCAATCGTCAGATTGATGCTGATTTTGTCGTTCTGTCTTTCTGTCTGCCGTCAAAGCCTTGCTATCCCACAACGCCCATGGGTGTCAGCACTACTAAGCAATGTCTTCACACTCATTACCTGCTGCAGCAGAAAGCAGAATTAGGTTTCGTGTGATCTGAAGGGTACAGAATAGTTAGTATTCCATGACATAGATATTTATAGTCTTATTTTAGTCTCTTTTTGTCTTCCTCATTCATTACTAACATAAAAGTTCTAAATCTACATTTCGGCCAACGGTATTGTGAAACTGATGTAGTCGTGCAGTTGGCCACATAGATCTTTAAGTTGAAAATTTCACCGGTTTAAATTTCAATTTATTGAAACTTAGCAATATCCACACTAATGCCACTAGATGGGACAATCACACTATCTTAGGACTGGGACAAATTGTTCCTGTGAGTCAGAAAAACAAACCCTCACGGAATGCAGTTATGACGTTACAAGAACGATATACAGAGAGTGCTGTGAGCTCCTTTACCATTGATCACATAACCACCCAAAGATATGGGTTTGTATGCTGAAACCATACGCTTTGATATCAGTGGTCAAATGCACACTGTTCCTATCCACTGTCTTTTCACCATCAACCAGGAACTCCTCGAAAATCACAAGCCATTGGCCATTGTAAATGCTGTCTGTTTTGCCGTGTCAATGGTTGGCACTATGCTTTACTGCACAAGTCTGTAAGGAAAAAAAAGAGAGAAAAGCAGTAACCAAAATATATGTTTTTTCCAGTGTATGTGTCGTAATTACGGTTGTGCATTGGTCACTCAAGAGATGACCTTAATAGGTTGTGTATTCCAACCACACCAAAAAAATCAAAAGGCATCATAAATGCTGATGTCAAAGGGAACTTGTATATCTCTCTGGTAATGTGGTGTCGGGGAGCTGGATCGTTGTACTGGTTTGTTGTTTATAAATGGTTCTGTATGAATGTTTCCACCTGCTTCTATCACTCAGTAAAATGTGGTTCCAGGGAACTGTTGCTCTGGTATGTAGAGATATTGTGCAAATTGTCCAAAATGGCCTCTTCCTGTGGTCTAGTTAACACTCAATGCCATTATAATTATTGTGAATGTACAAAAGCAGATCTTGTTGTTTTGCAGAAGAGGGCTATGTATTATTGAAATGCCAATGTAATGTCAACCATCCCAAACGTTTTTATGCCGAAAATCTGTTTTTAGTATCCAGTACAGTTTGTGGCTATAGTATAGCACGGAACAATCCAAATGTATTTTATGTTGGTGCTTTTTTGTTCAATAAAAAGGGGTCCTCTTGGAATATAGCCCGTCTTTGAAATGCTTTGTCTTACCCATGCTATTTTGAGCAATCCATTTGACCTTGTGAAAATCAATTAGGAGTTAATTTTGTCGATACTGTACTTTTCATAATCTATATCCTCCCTTATTCTTAATGTGGCAAGGCATCTTAAACTAATGAAGACGTACCCTGGACTTGCAGCTTGCAGCTTGCATCCTGGCGATATGTTGCAGTCCAAGTCAAAGTGCGAGTTCAGTGAGAATCTAGCCGAGTCCACGCGAGGGCAGTATAGCCGTATTTTATGCCTTCACTTTTGAACTTCTATTTTATCTTTGTTCATTACCCTCATTTAAACACTGTGGAGATGAAGCAGTCTTAAAAAGATTTATCCATATCAAATTGATCTATATTAATATATGTATAAATATACACATATAAAATCGTGACAATGAATAAACTAATTTGTATAAATGTGTATTTGTAGATCAATGCAAATAAATACATTTGACTGTATGTGGATTCTACATTTGTGCATCCCTTTTTGGTTTTTTTAACGATTACGTAATTTTGAGACATTCTTACCGCACACCACGATCCACAAATACAATTTCAAAGCTCGTCGTAGCAAAGAAAAAACAAAACGAGAGCAAGAAAGCCTATTAAGGATAGTGACTGCCTTGGACAATGACGTCACATTCACATGGCGGCGGACAGCACATAGATGCAGCCTGGCTGTAGATTAGTTATTTAGATACTGTAGTCTGTTGTACTTTTCGAGATCACGTTTTATCTTTTAGCAGCCTATATTAAAACTGTTTACAGGCTTTTGTAATCAAAGTAGCCAAGTCGGTAGAGCATTATAGCCGTTTTGGCCTATTAGATCTGTGTTTATATTTCATAGAGAGCGCACGATAATGCAAAGATAGTCGGACCTTAGCTATTACACACGTATTTTGCTTGGTGTCTTCAATGTCGTTGAAAACATTGTTGAAAAAAATCCGAAGAGCCCTGTTGTTTCAAAAAGCTCTTCCGGGTTCACATACTAATTGTCCAGACTGACATTGGTTGAGCGCTGTGACTTCTGAGTCCAAAGAAGTGTTGTCGCCTCGGCGTGAGGCTATTGAGCATTTGTCATGAACAGACAGGTTATGGCAAACAACGGAACCAAAAATTGGACGGTTGTTGTTTTGACCTGTCAACATAAAGACAGCGTCTATGCATTTCAGAGGGGTGAGTAGTCTAGGCAAGTTAACGTTAGACTATACTGCTTCTACATGCATTCTTTGCATAAATCCCTCTCTCTTTTCTTGCGAACGTACGTTGTCATCAATGCATTCCAATGGGCTGCTGTGTTATTATGTTACTCTTTCAGCTGTCCTTTTCCAGTTTCTCTGAAAGTGATAGAGAGTAACGTTAGTGGATAACCTAGTAATGATTGGTGAAGTCATGTGCTCCTCAAATGAGGATGTTATTTCCAGTTTGGTGGCTTCTTGTTTGGCGAGTGACATCGCACCAACTTGATCAAATGCCTACTACACTTCCTTACCACTGAGTCAAGAATACATATTTCAAAAACTAGTTAAAATGTTTTAAATAGAGTAAAAAATGTTTCATACTGTAATTGTTTCAGTTAGACAGTCGCCCGTAGCTGTTAATAGGATAGTCAAGGATTGTTGGAGTACTGTAGCTGCACTCAGAGACTGTGTCAGGATCTAAGCCTCTCTTTGTGTCAGTCTATGTCAAAACTTTTCCATACCTAGGCCAAATTCTCATCTTGACAGTTTCCCAAACATTAGACAAATTGTTTTTGGTTGTATAAACAGCTAAAATGTGCTCTCGAAAAGTCAGCAGTCGTCAAAACAAAAATCTGTGCCACAAAAATAAAGAGAAAAAGTGTGGACCCATTCCTTGTGGATTTACTAATCCAAACTGATCCATCGAGTTAAAAGTTATCATAGCTATTGAAGGGGACACACCTTGAAGAATAACTGTTCTATACTGCAGAAATCAAAAGGAATTAATGGCCTGACCCATACAGACAGACTGCTATCCTAAATACAAGCTATTAATTGTTAATAACTGTTTAATAATTAAATGTTTTATGTTACTGATGTAAGCGCTTTGTTCATGTCACTCCGATATATCCTACCCAGGATAGATTTTCAATCAGTGGTAACCTCGGCCTAAAAAAGCTTGTACTCCCCAGAGCTGGACCTGCGGCAGCAGCGTGGGGGACTTCCATCGGGGGCCCTGCTGCTGACTGTGGCCGACCCACAGGCACGCCTAGGCAGTGGGGGAGCAACTCTCAATGCCCTCCTTGTGGCGGCTGAGCACCTCAGTGCCAGAGCAGGACACACTGTGAGTGACCACCTCTAACAGCCTGTTTGCAAGACTTATTCAGCACCACTCATAGCTCATACTGTCTTCTCTGGCCCTGAGGTATTTGATTATGCTGTAGTGCTATCGATCACCTGTTTGTTATCTGTCTTGGAGGTGGTGACTGCTGATGTCTTGGATGATGCCCACATTCTCATTCTTCACACGGTAAGAAAGTGAACGAGATTAGCTGAATCCCAGTATCCCAGCATCTCCCCTAAACCCTGAAACCTTGAGAGACTGACTGGCATCAGTAGACCTTGTGTTTGATTCATACCAGTGTAACTGAGGTAAACCCAGGCTGTCCAGCCCTGGGGTCGAAAATACAATCTCACATCAACCTCTGATTGGGAGTCGTGCGCCCTAGCCAGTTGACCAAAATGCTCAGGCTCCCAGTCAACCGACTAGAAGGCTCTTGCTTGTTTTACATGCACAGCTAGGCTAGCTGTTATCCATTACACTAGTTAAGTCTTTGAGGGTTCAGCACCTTGAGTTAGGAGAGTCATTGCGATTCAGTCATTGTCTATTAGTAGCAACATGTAAATGGCTTTCAACAACATAATGCTGGCTTGTCTTAATGTCCCATTGTATAGGGAAGAGATTTCCCCTGGGATAGTTGTGGAAGAGCATTCTGCTGGCTGCCTGTAGGGGGCCCTAAGCATGCTGTGGAGAGTCCAGTTTGCTGCCTGGACACCCTGCTGGATTGCCTCTCCCATCAGGTTAGAGATCAATCATAACACAAAAAGCATCTTCTGCTTACCTTAACTGTCACTACAACAACTCTCTCTGTCCTGCTGCTCTCAGTGTCTTTATATTTGACCACTGACCCATATAAACCTTAAAGGAGAAATCCAGTGTGATTCAATCCATAGCCCTGTTGTTTGAGGTCACCAAGTGCCGTCTGTAGGAAAAAGATTGAGAAAATTCGATACAACAGACCAAATAGCAACTGAATGGGGCATAGGAAAATCAAGCTGAAAGTGAGTTGCTGTGCCTCATTCAGTTAGTGTTTGCTGCCAGGGTTGACTAATAGGCCTGTATTGTATCAAATATTCTCATTCTTTTTTTTTTTCTACAGCACTAGGTGACCTTGAACAATAGGGCTATGGATTGATTCACAGCAGATTTCTCTATGAATTTCCATCCCATTGCTGTTAAGAATATCTCAGTAGTAGCCTATTTAGTATGTTTGTGCTCTGGGTCTCTGCAGATCTGCCCAGGTTCCCCTCCAGGCGTATGGATAAGCAGCACAGACATGATCCTCAGCCTTCCCTCCAGACAGGGTGAGGACTTATCCGTGCAGAGCAGTGACAGCATAGTTATCATAGTGCTGTCAGTCATACGCATTCTCTCTTTAACTTCCTTTCTAACCTCCTGTGCTCAGAAATGTCCTGGGAAGGATTCTCAGGTGTTCGAGTGCTGGCGCTGCCAGGTGACGTCACATACGCCACTAACCACGGAGTCTATCTGAGTGATGGACAGGTGAGCACGTGTGGGAATGTGGTTGCATTGTGTAGTGTCTGCCCTCAGGTCATCTACTTATACATGCAGGCATTGCACTGTGGGCAGGATGAAGCAGCATTTGCGTTGCTCGACTGACAATCAAGCAACCCAGGTTTGATTCCCAAGCCCCACTTTGTGAATCTATGACACTTTGGATTAAAGTGTGTGCTAAATACCAGTCAACTTTACAACTTTACTTTACATTGTTTGTGTGTGTTTCGTCCAAATGCTGTTCTTCTGGTGGTAGAGGAGAGTGCGCAATATCATCTACAGAGGGTCCGAGGAGAAGATCCGCCAAGCCACCATGCCTGATGGGAAGGTTCCATTGGTACGTCCAGGTGACCTTCAACCTCAATTTACACAAGAAAAAAAAAAACGTCTGCACTAAACTTTCTTGTTTTAATATCAGGACATCTTGTACACGTTGTGTGCTCAGCATTAGTGTGTTTGCTCCAGATCTGGGGTAAGCTATGTTTCCCAAAGCCGTAGTTGCTAGCTAAGTTAGCATCTTTGTTGGTTGCTGTGTTGAAATTGACCGTAGCCAACCAACGAAGTTGCTAACTGGTTATCATTTATGGTTTTGGGAAATGCACCCTTGGCTGCTTTGTGAAATGGTTTTGTGTGTGTTATCTTGTTCAGGTGTCGGGGCCTGTGTTCCTATGCAGGAGTGTGTCCGAGAGGCTGCTTCAGACTCATGTCACCTCTCCTCTAGATGGCTGCACCTATATGGGCATGGACTCAGGTGCTCCATCTTTACAGGTAAATCCTTGCTTGCAACTCAGGTGCTCCATCTTTACAGGTAAATCCTTGCCTGCAACTGTCATGATCAAACTAATTAGAGTTTACTAGTGACAAAGTTAAACATTACCCCCATATTTTGCACATTCTATCACTAGGCTTGTTTTCTCATTTTAATCTAGCTTAGTAGTTGTTAGTTGTTAAAATTGAAGTTTAAATTTAAGTTATGCTATTTTCACTATGTGTCTTGTGTATTATTGGCTGCACCAGCTGCTCCTTAAAGTCATATTCCTTGGTTGTTTGTGTAGAAAACTGATTCTGAATCAGATGTTCTGCCCCTCAGTGTTAGTAATATTGGACTTATTATTCCTCTGCCCTCACTGATTTTCTTTCATGCAGATCTCCCTCTTCCTGGACATACTCCTGTGCCTGTGCTCTGATGTAAGCGAGACCCAGTTCATCAGTGAGGAGAGGCCAGGCTCCACCTCCCCCAGTGGGCCACAGGGGGCAGCGGTGAAGTCAGCCAGGGCAATCCTCTGGAGGACCCTGAGAGGAACTCCTCTCTCTATGGGTAGTGAAACTATTTTAACAAAGTGCTTTTTTTAAAATAACTTTTGCCCAGTATGGTTTATGCCTTCAGTTGTGCTCTTGGCAAACAGGAATGTATTTCTTGCAGAATACATTGCAGATGGGACCTATGACTACATGACACTATCAGGACAGGAACACATTAGTCGGCTCACAAAAAAAGGATGGCAGATGGAGACTCTTTCTCATATTCAGGTAACTGTCCTTGATCTTAAATACTTTGAAGATGTAATGGTCATGCCGTCCCGTCTCTTGAGTGACATAACAATAAATTTTTGTGGAAGTTTACAAGCTCACGTACTGTTGGCTTTCCAATGTTGACCTTGCAGTGATGAAAGTGTTCTCTACCTCATATCTCTCTCTCTCTCTATCCCCACAGAATAAGAGCTGTGTAAGTGTGGATAGCAGAGTGATAAACAGTTTGCTGGAAGGAAATGTCACAGTGTCATCTGGAGCTGTAATTCAACATTGCCACCTCCAGGTGGGGAGACATATTAACGATTTTTTCCCTTCCGTGCCAACTAGATAATGAATGACACACACACACACACACACACACACACTGACACACACTGACACACAAAATAGTTTGTAATGGCCTCTTGCCAGCAGACATCTGACTGTTTGTTGTGTGTCCACCCAGGGCCCAGTGCAAGTGCAGTCTGGGAGTTTTCTATCTGGATTGGAGGCCACTGCAGGGAGCAACCTCCAGCAGCTTCTTCTAAATTCTAACACCATCATCCAGGGACACCGTGTGCTGCTCGGAGAGCTCAAGTTGACAGTCTACACAGTGCTGGGGGCGCACGACGCCCTGGAGGTACCATATAAAATATGTAAATTTCTAATAAGTAATCTAATCTAATATTAGATTTAATATCTAACTTTTACAGCATCTTTCTGTTATAGTGTTGTTTTTTGTTGTTTGTTTCCCTAATTCACTGTCTCTAAATTCTTTGTTGACAGGCCTCTTGTGAGGAATCCACCTTCCTGAACCACAGCTGGGCTGATTTGTACAAGCGTACTGGGATACGGTGAGCGACTGCTGATATGCTTCTCAAATAGTACATCAGAATGACTTAGAAAACTTAAATGTCCTAAAAAGCAGTTTGTGTTCAGCACAGACATCAAGACAAGACAAACATTATTACAGCACGCAATAGATGAACGCACAAAACCATCACAGGTCATCCATATGGGATAGAACAACAAATTAATAAGATAAAACAAAATATAACAGCATTGTATTTTGTTTTATATATTGGTTGTTTTAACCCATCTGAATGACTTGCATGCAATGAGCAACATAACTACAGTGTGGAGGGCGTATGGACTATGTATGTCATTCTTCCCTTGGTTCATGTGTGGTTTATATGTCATTCCTCCCTTTTTGGGCCTAGGCCTGAGGAGCTTTGGGGCACCAGCAGTAGCGAAGGTAACACCCAGCGCTCCCTCTGGGAGGCCCGGCTCTTCCCCGTGTTCCAGCCCCGCCATGGAGCTGTCGGACTGGAAGGGGTCACCTGGTTGATTTCGGGGAGCCCAGCAAGCCTGGAGTGGTGGAGGGGTGCCTGGAGGCTCTCCCTGAGGGAAGTGTTGTCCCTTACTGACCAGGAGGGGGAGCTACACTGGAGAGAGGAGCTGTTCCTCCACGCGGCCAGGAGGAGAGCCACAGACACACTGAAAGGCCACAGTGACCACAGCCTCCTGCCCAGCATCAGAGCAGCGGTGCTGGGTGGTCAGCAGGGGGAGCTCCTGAGTGCACTAGACAGAGGTGAAGAGTGTGGAATGACTCGTGTATGGCAATGGTTGTCAAACAGGGCTGCAAGTACACCTGGATCAATTACAATTATTAAACTCTAACTATCCCCAAATTAAACCCAGTTGGGATGCAGGAGATACTCAGAGGTTCTTCATAGGGGTAGGTAATAGAGTGTCTCAGGGGCCAGACATCAGTTAAGTTTGAGAACCACAGATGTAGGGCACTTTGTAGTCTTTTCAGTGGAGCTATTGGGAAGGATACTTATTTTTTTACCCAGCAGGTAACAAAGGCTCCCTTGGGCTGGATAATTTTAAACACTACTTTGTAATAGGCCTTAACAATCTTATTAGGTCCTGGTATATTAAACAGGAATCAGACAAGTCTGCTGGTTCAGGGTCTCCAGGGACTATTTAAAAATCTTGGCAGTGGCTAACTTGGTGGAATCAGCAGCTTTGGCCATAGTTGATATGAGAGAGTGGACTCATTATTGCTGAAGCTCCAAAATGCTGTTATGAGAAAAAGATTAAAGCAGTTTAAAAAATCTAACTTTATTTGAGCCATGCTGAGGAAAGACCATTTTTTCCCTCTCACTCATCTCCTCCTGCCTCTGTCCTTCTGTCTGTTTGTCTGTGCGTCTGTCTGTCCATCTATTTCTGCAGTCGCTGCGAACAGCACCCAGAACCTGGGCGTGGCGGCGCGGACTCTGGCCTGCATTGCTGACGTGCTGGGCTGCATTGCAGGTGAAGGCAGGGGAGGCTTGAGGAGCGGCCCCGCCGCCAACCCCGCCTGGGCCTCGGCCTTCAGCCTCCTGGAGCGCCGCAATCTGCCAGCGGCTGTCCAGGTCCTAGCCAATCAGAGGAGTCGCTGGCTAAACAGGTCAGAGATTAAAAGGGAAGCCAGAGGACTTAGCCTGCCAGCACCGAATAGATCTAATCAGTGGCAGCAATGCCTGAGGATTCAGGGTGATTAAATTGGAAGTGCAGTTGAGTCTGCTGGGGTGTAACTGATAGCACACTTGATGTCGATTTTAGCACTCACTTAAGCAAGTTCAGTGTATTATCCTCTGCACAATGTCAGATAGCCTTGGGTTTGCTGTTATGTCCACATATATAATTAACATCCACATGCACAGTATAATCTAAGAAATAATAATCATTTTCAAAGTGTGTGTGCATGCATGCGTATGCGTGTGCACACGTGTGTGTTTTCACCATCACAGGCCAGATTTGTTGGTGCGGGCAGCAAGACACTATGAGGGGGCAGGCCAGGTGTTGCTGAGGCAGGCAGTGATGTCGGCACAAGAGTTTGTGTCTATTGGTCAGGGAGAGATGCCCCCCATCGGGGAGTGGCAGGAAGTGGAGTGTCCTGCTAGGCTGGACCTATCAGGTAAGTCTGCTCTAGTTCACAAAATATATGTCATCATGTTTATGACAGGCTTATGTCACTCATATGCTGACACCCTCAGGTAAAGTGTTAACAACCTCTTACATCAGCTTTCATTCAGTGCTGTATACATATTCCTTTACTGGCATGTGTATTCATTGCACTCTGTATATCTGCTCACTGTTCATCTGTATATTCATTTTGTATTTCAGCAATTATTGTTCAAACCTTAATTGTGTTGATTTTATTATGTAACAATATATCAAGTAAAAGCAACCCAAATGAAGATCCACTGATTTATCTGAAAAACTAAATGTAAGAAAATGCTTTTAGAAATATAATTAAAAAGGATTTTGGAACTAAACTCCTCATATATGTAGCAGACCTGTATATTTATCCATTCTGCATCTGTATGTTGACCCTCTGTATATGGACACAACACATCTGTATACTTGTTAATACTACATCTGTATATTCCCCTTATGTATATTATTGCCAGTTTATTTATTCCCTCCTCTTATACTGCTAAATCATTCCCAACTATTTCCTGCCTTTATCTGCACATAACTACTTTTTGACTGCACATACTTTATGTACTGTATGTACCACACTTGCTGTTTTTTACATCTCTGATTAGAACCAAAACTGTGTTTCAATACCTGGCAAGACAATAGAATCTAATCTAATCTAAACTTGGATTGGTTGTTCTCCAGGAGGCTGGAGTGACACTCCGCCCATTGCCTTTGAGAGGGGCGGGGCAGTGGTGAACGTGGCCGTAAAGGTGGACGGTCGGCGACCCATCGGAGCTCGAGCGCGCCGCATCAGAGAACCCTGTCTGCTGCTGGTCACCTCCAGTGGTGGGCCAGACTGCAGAGTTGCCACAGAAACGGTGTGTGAAACACTCCAAGACCTGGAGGACCACTGTCAACCCCACGCCCCTGGTGAGTGAAGAAGTGAGAGGATATTCTGTTGAGTACACAAAGTCTGAGTACAACTTTGAAGATGTAGTGGGAAGTGCATTCCTGTGAAAGCTTTAGGTCACAAGCAAGGCTTTCTGCTTATCAACAGTTTCTGAAATTGCTCTGCAGTTATTTCTTAACTTCTGCAATTTCATTTCCTCCTCATTTCATCAGCCAAGTCGAGTGTGAGACATGTGACCAATTGTCAGCAAATCCGGCCTTAACCTGCACAATTCCATAGCAGTGGAAGGATGAGCACCTTGGCAAACTCAAAGCTGGATTTTGTAGTGTGACTGTGATATTTTGCTCTTGCTGTGTGTGATGTGGTGTGCTGTTTGCACAGGTGCCCTACTAAAAGCTCTGTGTGTGTGTATGTGTGTGTGCATGTGTGCTACTTGTCTAGGTGCCCTACTGAAGGCTGTGTGTGTGTGCAGCGGTCTGGTCACCTTCCCTTCCCAGCAACCTCTGGCTGAGCAACTGCTGCAGCGCTGGGGTGGAGGACTGGAGCTGCACAGCTGGTCCCTGCTGCCGCATGGCTCTGGCCTGGGTGAGAGAGAGGGAGAGAGAGAGAGAATAGGGGTCTGAGAGTTGCTCTCTGGCTTGGGGAAATGTATGCAGCCTAAAGATAAAAGCAAAGGAGAGAAGTGAAACAAGACTTGTGTGTGTGTGTGTGTGTGTGTGTGTGTGTGTGTGTGTGTGTGTGTGTGTGTGTGTACTCATGCGCAGGCACCAGCAGTATTCTTGCAGGGGCAGTATTGGCTGCAGTGTACAGGAGCACAGGCCGCACCTATGACACGGACTCCCTCATCCATGCAGTGCTATATCTGGAGCAGACTCTAACCACAGGTGACCTGCTGACCATTCACTCATGGACATCTGCCATACATGGCAATAAAAGTGACTTGAAGTATAGTAATACAACAATAACTTTCATACAGTCCTCAGATAACAAACACTAGAGAACCATACCACTGGGTAATGTGGTGTGGCACCCATTAGCGTCACTGTCACTGGTCAGTGGTACATTGTCAATGGTAAATTCAATAAAAGAAAACTTACCATCAGTTTCCCTAAAATGTGATAAATGTCTTGACCTTCCTGGAGATTGTGCTGTGCTCAGAACATGACGTCTTGTTCCCTGTGGCCAGGTGGAGGGTGGCAGGATCAGGTGGGTGGGCTGGTGGGTGGGTTGAAACTGGCCCGCTCCAGAGCCTGCCTGCCCCTTCGGGTGGAGGTGGAGCGTCTCTCTCTCTCCCAGGACTTCCTGTCCGCCCTGCAACAGCGCCTCATACTGGTGTACACGGGTAAAACACGTCTGGCCCGCAACCTGCTGCAGGTCAGACTCTGCTGCATTTTATATCTTAAGACTGGGTTCATTGCACCTAGTTTCATGTTTGTGAATGGAACATGCAATGTTTTTATGGCATTGCTGTTATGACAACATTATATTGAGATGATAGAAATTCAGCTCTTTCACATGTTAAATGATATTGAATTACTCTGCTATTCAGTCCAGTCAGTCAGTCTAGTCAAGTCCTGGACTCACTGGCCAGGTGTGATCATTTTCTCTACAGTGTTTTTATCACCATTTGCACTGTGTTGATTCTGTTACTTTTACTGGTGATCACTGGTGTTAGCCTGTTGCCCATGTTCCTGTTTCCACTGTAGTTGACCTCCACTAACATTTGGTTGTACCAACGTGATGAAGAACACGCCCTCTGTGAACGTCAGTGTAGTTTGTCAGTCTGAGTTTTTGGCGATGAATTTTTTTTTTTTTGGCAGGATGTGGTGAGAAGCTGGTACAGCCGCCTGCCCTCAATTGTCACAAATACCGAGCAGCTGGTCAGCAATGCTGAGGAGTGTGCCCTTGCATGTACTGATGGTGAGACTCAGAGAGATAAAGATCTTTGTCTTTTGTGTTTTAAGACTCGTGTTTCAGCCATAGTGAGGCCTGCCACCATTACCATGTCCATGTATCATTTACATTTCCCCTTATGCATTTAGCAGACGCTTTCCTCCTCATTCTGTTTACACTCCCATGTTGTAGATTAGTGCGACACAGTCTGCACATACTCACATTAGTCAAAGTCAAAGTGTGCTTTATTGTTAATTCACTTTGTAACAAGCATTACAAAGAGGATTAAAATTGTGTTTCACCAGACATCAAATGTGCAATTTAACTAAAACACGCACACACATAACACTCATCACCAAATACAGTGAATAATACAGACATCAATAATAAATAGACATAAAACTTACAGGTAAACATATAGGCTTCCAACATAAAGGAAGTACTGAGGTAGCTCTTCTTGGTAGCTGGTGAAGTGAAATGTGTAATATGAAAGTACAATGAAATGTGCAATATGTAAAATTACATTAGTGATATATCCTCATATCCCCAAAATTTGCTGAAGAGGAAAAACAAGAAATGTGCTGACTAAATTTCCATGGATATTAATGCAATATATACATGCAATCTGGACGTAATCATTTAAATCCCACTCAGGTCCGTTTCCCAAAACCATAGCTGCTAACCAACTTTGTAGTTGCCAAACAACCTTGTTGGTTGCAATGCAGTTTCCCATAGCCAACCAACTTAGTTGCTAACTGGCTAACTGTACTTTTGGAAAACGGACACCTGGTTGACATTCCTCTCTGTGCCAGGCTCCCTCTCCCGACTTGGTTCCTGTCTAGACCGCTATTGGCAGCAGAAGAAGGTGATGGCCCCAGGCTGCGAGCCGGCTGCTGTCCGGAGCATGATGAACGCCCTGCGGCCCCTCACCCTGGGCCAGAGCCTGGCTGGAGCCGGAGGAGGAGGCTTCCTCTACCTGCTGACCCGAGACGCCCGGCAGGAGGAGGCTGTGCGGCAGGTGCTCAGCAACACTCCGGTGAGCAGACACTGGGCTGTGGCGCTATGATTAATTAACCGTAGGGCTACACTGGATACGTTATGGAAGCGTTAAGTCAAGTCACGTCAAAATCCATTTAAAAGACTTGTCTATTTTTACACCCGCATCGGGTGTAGCCAGTACCATTTATTGTAGTGGAAGGTAATTGTTATGGCTATGGTAATTGTTATGCGTCTTTTGGACTGAACGGTGTAGCCTCCCTGGTAGTCCTCTCCTGCTCCAAGCTGAGATGAGTTGCTAGAAGGTGTTTTAACTTGCTAATTCCCATCACTGACTTATTTTCATGTAAATACAAATGTGAGGAAGCTGTTGCATGGTCTACTGATAAGATACTGGGCAAAAAAGCACTGGAGCTTGGAAGGATAACTGGGCAGTTTAGAGCAGTTAGTGCCACAGTAAAAAATAGAGGTTGCTTCCTCCTCTAAAAGGAAATTGTAGCCAGAAAACCTCTTCACTAGAACACAAGATATCTACACACATATGCCAGCTTTGGCTTCACAATGCCTCACAGCACAGTCACTGGTTTTGGAACAATGATAATTTGTTGGTCATTGTAAAGCTGAAGGTCCATCCTTTAAAGGATAAGCGATCATGATTAGTTCCTAGGATTTCTGTTAATTTGGAAATCAGCTTCAACACATCTGCTAGAGAACATTCAAATGGCCTCTGACACTAGTCCAGTTTCTGGGCATTTACAAAAAATAATATTGGTTACTAAAAAAAGAAGACAAAGTTTCATTATAAATCAACCACTCAAAGGTCAGAGAGCACCAGACAAACTTGAAGAAAAAATAGTGAGTTGTAGAGACTCCAAACACGGTATAAAAATACATTAGCATTAGTGACTTCTAAACCTCAATTTTTTAAAGTTGTATCATGACTGCTTCAAAAATGGTCTGTATGTGTTACACAGGGCCTGGGGGATTTCAGTGTCCATTCTGTAGAACTGGACATGGAAGGGATCTGTGTTCTTCCATCAGCAAGTTCATCCCCACACCAATGAAGAAAACTACAATGGTCATGAGATTCAACTAGCTTTTCTGATTGATGTTTTTGTTACTCTTTTTTATCATAACTACGTTTTTTTTTTACATGAAATCTTACAAACTGCACATTATCATATGTTCTTTTTTCTAGAATCCTGTTAGCACTCAATGCATCACCGATGTGAGAATGTCAGCCGTGAATAAGGCTTTGTATGAGCTGTAAAATTTTTTTTCCTACTCTCTAATAAGGGCTGTGCTTGTGTTCACACTCAAAAAGTATATTTTCATAAAACATATCTCTAAAGCAATGGCATACTTGAAAAAACCCACAAATAAATCATATTTGAATTTTAATTATTCACAATGATCAAATACAAAAAAAAAACAGGTACATGTCTAAACATGAGGAATGTAAAGTCTGCCTTTCAGCTGCACTCCCATTTTGAAATGGCAAATTGCAGGTAACCGTAGGGATGTGGGTGGGCATGGAAGCCTGAGGCACATGATGCACTTGAGTGGACGTTGTAAGAGCTATACAGGCAATTCCTTGTTGTCCTGAAAAAAGGCCTCTTGTTGAAGGCGCCATCCTGGTGTTGGAAAAATGTCTATTTTCCAGCCACTGCAGACAGCTGGTCTCGGATACGACCTAACCCATCCAACATGGTGTCAAGTGTTTCTTTACTAAGCTCCATGGTGACTGAGGAGACAGAGTCATCGCCTCCTGCACGGGAAAAGTCCTGGACCTACAATATACAGAACATCAACTACATGGGGATTGTCATGATGCTTACATAAGTTTAAACAAAATCATGAGTCAATCAAACAGCCACAGTACGCCTCATTCAAATGTATACCAGACGCAGAGTTCAGTTTAGGGATAACGTACCTTCATTTGTACCAAGCATGTAGGCACTGCCATGCGACTCACGGAGTCTGAAGCAGTCTTCATGTCCACCCTCCAGTCCATCTCCACCAGCTTAGGCAGTGAAACTGCAGGCCAAAAACGCATTAATAATCACTGGACTGTTGTGTCATTAGCTTACAATGAAGCATTGATCCTTCATATGGAAAATATGACAGTGGAGAATATTCAGGAAGGGAATATAGGAAGTTGTCAGACATAATGCGTCATCCTTACTTTGGTTGGCAAGTGCTTGATTTGTCCATGTTGAGCTGATAATAAAAAACAGAATAAAATGATCACATTAATGATTTCAGAGCTCTCTAACAACATACAGTAGGTTTCAAGTGTCCTCCAGTAGGCCTACGCTCAAACTACCTGTGTTCCAATAGAATCTTTGTAATTAGGTTCTTTAGATTGGAATGGAAGGTGTCTGGGAAGACGGCCAGGATTTGTTCGGGTGAAGCTAGGTTGTGAAATACCACGTAATGCGCGAGTATGTGGAGAGCTGTGAGAAGCTGTAAGAGAAATCAGAGTAGCGCCATTTAGAGTAGACTAACACCTCGGTCAAAAGGCATAGAAATATTATCATACAGGCTAATTCAAGTGAATATAACTAGTATTATGTGAGAGCTGCCGACCTGTTTGGCCTCAGTTGATGAGACTGACAGGGTTCCAGCTGTACTTTCTGTCAGTCGCCGTGATTCAGGAGCTCCGGTCGGGAAACTGTCGGCGCACATCTGCCGCACGGCATCTTTGGACGGAGCCTGGATTCGTTCAGAGAAATAAAAGACATTCGACATGACAACTGCAAGTAAAAGAGCTGCTTAATACTATTCCAGAAAGGATTATGCCCACGGAGTCAGATCGCTCTTCGAGGAGCATCAATTTGAGACGAAAACCAGGTACATTCTCGCATCGATAAATTATCTCGTCTGGCCTGCTCCCCTTGCATAACAAACGCTTATTATACATCATGATAACACATCTTTCTTTACGCATAAATGCTTTTGAGAAAGCCTTGTAAATACCTTCAACAGAAGTTGCAAAGAAGAGAAGTGTTCCTCCGTCAATGTAGCCATCTTGGATTATGCATGTCATGTGATAGGTGAATGAGAGCAGGGGTACTGGGAAATGGAGTAATTTACTGGTAGGCTATATTCAATAATGTATGCTATGTTTGCATCACCGTAAATAATAGTTAACCTAGACTGCAAATAAATGACTGCAAGGGAAGAAAAAATGTCTTGCAACAGAGGGAGAAAACAAATGCAATGCAATTCAAAATTCATTGCCAATATCACAGCAAATTTTGTGTGGTGAGTACAAGAAGCTAAAAAAAGAAATAATTAGCATAATGCATTATTGTTATTATTATTGTTAGTAGTAGTAATAATAATAAAACCCATTATGACTCTTTGGGGACTACACTACATGAATATCTCTCACATTAATAGGCCCCTACAAATTTGCCATTATTATCCTTGTTATATAGTGGTGTTACAAGTTTTATGTCTTTTAAATTTAACATGAATGTGATTGTGTTGCACAACACACTTCTCTTACAATAATACCACTCTGAGCTCTGGAGGTCTGACTGGCTTCCTTTTTTATTTCCCTTTTGACATGTGATATCTGGGCCGTCTGCCCTTTTGAGGTGGCAGTGTGTGTTTGGAATAGAAAAATGGAAAATGTCGAATAGCATTATGTAGATTGAGTGGCTCTCTTGTGTTGGGTTCGTATAGCTCTGCTTATCTGGCTCCCACATAAATGCTCACATAATGTGGCTGTCTTCTCAGCAAGGACAATAAAGGAGGGGGAAGCAGGGTGCCCCCTCTTTTCAGCAGGGTCTCCCTGTGGCGTTGAGAAACACATTTGGTATGCCGTGCTCATTTTCCATTGTAAAACGTCTTCACCAGGATGAGCTGCACAAGAAAAAAGGAAGGAAGAGGGTCAGAGAGAATGTGACCTTCTACTGGAGAGCAAGCTGGTATCAGAAGATTCGTAATATCATGAGGAAGACAGAGACTGACTCTCATGTTTTTATCACACAAGCAACAGCAAAAATGACGTCAAAGGAAAATGGCTTCATATAAAAGCCACTAAGATAGAGGTTTAATGTGTACTAACATGTAGTTCAATGACAATGTAGTGTCTTTAAATGGAATCCTGTCATGATACAACTGGCATTTGTTTATATGGAATTACCTGCAGGCACAGGAGGGAAATGGTATTTACTTTGTTTGTCTGTTTCTAGTGAGACCAGGGTCAACTTGTGTCACTTTGTTGTGCTTGACACTAGAGTAAAAAGGGTACAGTTACCCAACACATTCAGCAAGAGATGGTACTTTCAGTGTCTGTTACGATGCAATCTTTTGAGAGAGTGTAGTGATCGCCACTTAAGAATACATTTCTCTGTCATAACCCTTCACCAGGATCAAAAGATAGACAGTCAGACATCTAGACACAAAGTCTATCACACTGAACAATGGTAGTTGTCTGCAAAAGTGTTGGGTATCTTGTATGGAGTAAGTTTAAAGGAAAGCTGAACTCACTCATTGTTTGAGTATAATTACTTACTGAATATTTTATCTGAATACCAAGAATAGACAGATTTCCATTGCGTATTTAATCACTTGTTTATACACAATGTTCATACAATATTAATAGATTTGTTGCTATTTTTAAATGAATTGTAATTTATTAGTTACTGCTGCATAGGCCTATGAGGCTAAGCATTATGACAAGTCGTTATTTAAGGCATCAGTCAAGGATTCTGTGAGAGAAAAAATGTGCCGTTGGCTAGATGGTGAGCTGTTCTCTTTAAGCGAAAAAGGGACAAGACTTCCCGTAATTGGTTACAAAATGGCATGTCTCAGCATGTCTTTACAGGCAGTCATTAACGTAATACCTAAATTAGATGTTGACAATCTGTTGTCTCTTAAACTAGTTTAACTCACTCAACTCATAAAGACGTTTGATGTCAACACTGTCTACTCTGACCTTAATAGTTAGATTCAACTCTTATCTTGACACAGATGCCACAGTGGGTGCATGTCTTCATGATGTAGTTTCTTGGCTCAAAGCAGCATGCTAAACTTGCCTCACTGCATGCTTATATTGTCCAAACGCCTCAAGTAATGTTAGCCAGTCCATGAATCCAAAAGTCTACATTAGTGTATTATGAACCTGCAGGATGGTTCACAGTGTGGAAAGATTTCAAGTCATCTCAGAAAAGGTGTTTTTAAAGAAATGTATAGTTTTGAATCTTAAGTTTTGAATTCAAGACAACGCTGTTATAGCCATATCACAGATGCTTAAAGTGCATAAAGGACAGCAAACCTATGCAAAATGTTGAGCCACTGAACATTTCTGTGACGGTCCTTTATTAACCCCTGTTTTTGTTGTTGTTTTTGTTTTTAGATGTTTGAAGTGGGCTCCCCCAGATATGATTGTATGTCTTACATCAATTGAAGGCTGTAAAAATTCAGTCTGGATCGTATTATAATCCTCAAACAAGGCAGAGCAGGACTGTAAAATTGAAGAGACATCTTTTCCTTTTACTTTTCCTTTAGCATCCAATGAAACTCAGTGCCAGCAGCTCCCACGTAGCTTCCACGAAAATAATTACTGTTCAAAGAAGTAACGTCAGCGGACGTTTTAGCAGTAATTCTGAAAACACTCCCAAAAGGCAAAAGGTTTTGAAATTGAACGTGTTAACCCCGCCCCCTCTCCCTTAACAGGACTCAGTGGGCGTGGTAAATCGCAAATTGTCTTGGAACTCTGAGAAATCGTCCAAGCTTTAGGTTGAGCGGAGCAGTGAAAGAATGTAGTCAGATAAGAGACAGTTTGTGAATGCGACGCAAGTTGCCTAAAGCAGTGTAACTTACCACGATAACTCTCGCCAGCGTCAAACACTGATTATGTCCAGTGCCGACTCCGATAAGGGAAGAAGTTTCGCAGAAGTAGAGAAATAACTGGACAGAGACCAAGCGGTAAGTTTTCTGATTTTCTTACCATCAACCTTACGATGCCTGTGCTATTCGAGCGGGAGACTGACAGTCATGATCAACCGCGTTGCCCTGGAATGCACGAAAGAGAGTTGCATTGGCTTCTTCATTTGATTTTATATGTTATGTGAACAATATGCTACACGCTCTGGTGCTAATAACTCATGCCATGTGTGCTAGAACCGAGTCAGTCGTCTACCATGTGTATCCATCAAAAATCAGTAGCCTATCCGTGGACATTTCTCAACTCTGACTCCTGCTGACATCTGCTGAGTCTTCTTTGATCGTTACAAAGGGCTACCCATGTCAACATTCGCATTGCCTCATCTAGTGTTTTTTCCGTTTTGCGAACCGATCTAACGAGATGTAGAGAACCGCCTGAGTGCTATTAGTCGTATCTCGTGGACAAGCTGTGAATATGATTCACGCCAGATCTTCAGAAGGCACAAGGTGGATTTTTTTCTCTTGACTTTTGACTCGCTTCAGTAGTTAGGCTATTAATTTCTTATGAAATGCTATGAACAACTTGGCTTCTGGGAGGTGGCGTAACCTGCTATTTTATGTCGGCAAGGCACATCATTCATCAAGGAGGGGAACCTAGAAGTCGAGTTTTCATCAACATCTTGCAGTATAGCTTATCGTCAACGTAAATGTTGACGTGTTCTCCCACTGGAGGGCCCTTGTGGTCTGTGAGCTTGTGGATAGTCAGCTGAGTCCCTGTGGGGGGGGGGTCACAGCGTGTACTGCCTTAATTGTTTCAGACACATTAGCCGTGTTATGTTTTCTCTCTTTTCGCTGTCCATCAGCCTTGTGCCAGACGTCAGCTTAAGGGTTTTAGTCATGAATGATGGGGATGATGGCAGTGGAAGGCCGTTGAATCAGATAATATTTCACAGTCTATCTGCCATCCTGGACTTTAAAAAGCCTTAATTGATCTCCTGGTACATGATGTCGCACTGCGCAAGGAAGGATTCCTCAGTTTGGAGGCTCAGAGTTTCAAGGCTGCACTGGCTGCCACAAACTTCAGTTCAAAAGCCACAGTGGATTGAGAGGCCACAGTGATGTAACATTCAAGCAATAATGCTGATTTGTCTACTCTTTGTCTTGTGGAAGCCTTTTCAGGCTTGACCATAGAGCAAACTGTATTCTCAATTGTCTTTCTAAAACACTGTTGAATTTCAGCACCTAAGAAGGGTAGGTGATGGTGCCAGATAGCACTGAAATAGAGTCAACGAATCAACCTTTTTTTCTTCCAAGCAAGGCACACAGAAAAGCAGTAAGGACTGTTTGGAGCACTGAAGGCAATTTGCTTCATTATCTGTCTTTGTCACTCTGTCTTTGTTACCTCTCTCTTTCTTAATCCTTCTTCCTGTCTTTAAACATCACTCAGACCTGCCATGCTTGTACCTTGAAGCAGTGGGACTAGCGACACAGGGTAATAGGTTATTGATTGGTTTATTTGGTCAGAGCTGTCAGACAGGGCTCATGGGAGCCAGAGGTGAGAGAGTAGGGTAAAGGACCAAGGGGCATCCAGGTCACCATCTTTTTGAGAGCTCCCAGTGTGATTTGTGTATGTCTTTGCGTGGAGGCCTCTATCTTCTCATGGGAACTCCTACAAAGAGGGATTGTGTTTGTGTGTGTGTGTGTGTGTGTGTGTGGGGGGGGGGGTTGGGTTATTTACCTGTCAACACTCCTTCACTGAAAGTTTCTTGTTCATCGGGTTTCATTTCCTAGAAGGATGAGGAGGGTGG
The DNA here is from genome assembly GCA_027481765.1 of Tenualosa thibaudeaui. Taxonomy (NCBI): domain Eukaryota; kingdom Metazoa; phylum Chordata; class Actinopteri; order Clupeiformes; family Clupeidae; genus Tenualosa; species Tenualosa thibaudeaui. Next base: position 22,492,553 of record JAIFZK010000007.1, read on the forward strand.
TGCCGTAGTGGGTGGGTTTAAAAGCCCTCTGCAGATGAGCTATGCACAACCTTGGTGTGTGTGTGTGTTTGTGTGCGTGTGCATATTTTTGTTATTGCTCATCCAGCTGTGGTCACGCATGAGACCTGATCTGGAGAAGAGTGAGGGTGTGTGTGATGTCAGCTATGCGTTTCCTAGACTGCTGAAGCAGTGAGTGAGCTGGGCGCTATGGATCGGTTCCTCTGCAGGGACCCTATTGGGGCAGAGCTGGGCTGTCTAGAGAGCTGTGGGTTTCTGAGGGCACAGAGGAGGAGAGATACTAGAGAGATAGTGTGTTGACCAGTGCCTTGTCAGCTCAACTCCATTCATCTCTCTCTCTCTCTCTCTCTCTCTCTCTCTCTCTCTCTCTCTCTCTCTCTCTCTCTCTCTCTCCCCCCGCTCTATGTCTGTGTCTGCACTTTGAACTGAGTAAGCAACCAGCGTGTCATCCCACATGAGAATCATCCCTCACAGACATGGAGGACACAGTCATCATCTCACAAAGTCTCCCTCTCTCTCTCTTTGTTTCTCTTCCACTCTTAAATGTAGTGTTTTGACAAGTTGCAGTATTTAATAGCAAAACAGCCAAGTTTATTATAGATGCATTGTCTGCATTAACTCTCCAGTAGCTTGTGCCCTGTGTGTGCATGAAGCACATAGTGTCATGTGGTCACAAGCTTTAGTTTGTTTGTTTATTGTATTTGCTAAGGAAACAAAGTTCGTAATGTGTCCTCACATGGCAGTCCCCAAATCTCTGTCTGACTCTGCAGTCTTTTACAGAGGGCCTTTAAAACATATAGTGCACCATCTTGATACCAGAAGAATTGAGAGACACACAGCCAAGGGCACTGTTGAGGAGGGACTTTGACAACCTCATTAAAACAGTTCTTGCATAAAGCCTTAAGCCTGCCTGTTGGCCAGCTTGTGAACCAGTCACATTAACACAACTGGCCAATCAGTTCTTTCTTTCTTTCTTTCTTTCTTTCTTTCTTTCTTTCTTTCTTTCTTTCTTTCTTTCTTTCTTTCTTTCTTTCTTTCTTTCTGTGTGTATTGTACAGAAATATTTGGTAAATGAAACAAATTGTTCTCCTCTGTTGCCCTTAGCTGTTGGTGCCGGGAGAAGGTGACCTGCAGGGATGGTGATTAAGACTCTCTGCATTGATAATGCTTTTATTAGTGCTCATTAACTTTAGCATGAGAGCCTAAATGTCTTGGAGACAAAAACCTTCTCCGTCTCCTCTTTTTTTTTCCCATTCCTCCCAGTCCATCTCTCTGGTTACCCGAAGCTGTGCCAAACTCAAATTGTTCTTGAAGTGTTAGCTATATGCATATTGATAAGATTTAGAGAGAGAGAGAGAGAGAAAGAAAGAAAGAATGAAAGAGAGAGGGGCTAGTGTGATTTAAGAGTGTCTCTCTCTCTCTCTCTCTCTCTCTTTCCAACTGGCAACTGTTGGTACATTTGGGTTGTTTATCACAGCTGAGGCATCAATGGATCCTTGCTCCCTGGCTCCTCTGATTTACTGAGGTCCACAGATTTATCTCCTTCCATGTGTTAAAGCCACACATTCCACTGCCCCGACTGGTCTGGGCAGGTTCCTCCACTCAGAGCTGTCTGCAGCTTTGTGTTGTCATGCCGCAGGGTTCAAGACCAGATAGGTTTTGACTGGTGTATGCAGTTTTAACTGGTGGATTCAGGCTGTGAGCAAGTTTAGCTGAATTGTTTGTGTGTGGTACTTTCCCCTTTACACGGTAGGCATATTGCTATGCCACCCCCCCCCCCCCCCAACACACACACACACATTCTATGAAAAATATTTTGAGAGTAAACAGACTGGCTTGGGGATCCGAAACCGCGTGCTGTTCTTTATCAGCTTGAATGATGTGTGCAGATAGCTCTGTTATTCCTCACCAGTCCATAAATGGGGGAAGTTTTTTCTCTCTCTCTAAATGTAAGCTAAGCTGCTATTTCAGTGCACCGGGACATCAAAAATATTATAATTATTTATTTTTTTCCCACCTTCACCCACCAGAAGCGAATCTTGCACGCTTGCCTGCCTGCCTGACGACCTGCACTGTTGGTGGCATGCATGATCAGCCAGCTACTGCGAGTGCTGCCTAGGCCTATAACAAAGCCGTTTCACGCACCTAATGTCATTGGCAGTGCCTGGACTTTCATGTGCTGACTTGGGGCTTACAAGACCTCCCTCTTTTTTTATTTTTTATTTTTAAAGGTGACTCAGCCATCCAAACCAGAGCTTCAAAGGCACACACTGCCTCCTTCCTGTATGTAATCGTGACATTTTAGTCATGAGCCCCTTTAACTTCTCGTTGCAGTGTCATTTAAAGTTTGTGGAGAGCTGACCAAGAGTAATCCATCTGGTTTCTGCCTTTCCCTGTGTGCTACAGTTCTTTTGTGACATTTCGATCACGTAGAGGCCGTCTGCTCCAGAGCACAGGCACTGATGATGGGTGAGGGAGCTGGCTGGCGGAATATGTGGGTGGATGTATAACAATTTAGGGCAGTTGATAGGATCTCCCCCCAGTCTCTGCTCTGGTGGAGGCTGGAGGTGATAAGATGAGATGGTTCCACAGAGTGGGAGTGGACAACAGAGTCTTCCCTGCCAGAGACGTGCAGAGGCTGGTTGGAGGGCTGAGGGTTGAACAGCTGGATTCTCTGGAGCAGTGGGCCATGAAAGACTTCCTCTGTGTTTCTCTCTCTCTCTCTCTCTCTCTCTTTCTTTCTCTATCTCTCTCTCCAAAGTGCTTGTCAGTAAACCTCCCACAAACTGCTGCAACTGGTCTTTTGCAATTCCCCATTCCAAAAAAACACTTTTAAACTTTCACATTTGAGAGCACAACAAACAGTCAACGGGAAAACCCCTGTTGTTCTGAAAGCTGGAAAAAACACCCCACTGGGCCAATGTGTAATGTTTATAACCTCTCCAAAGTTTAATGCCAGCTGAAGATTTGTGACGACTCCAAAGAGGGAGCTTTTTGAGACTGAGATAAAAGGTAGTCATGCATCCCCAAAAGCCTCTTCCCTGCCATCAGTTATGATTTCAATATAGCCTGGTCCTTTTAAAGACAAGATCTGTAATAGTGCTTAGTATGTGGTGACGTTATCTCTGCCTAGCATACGAGCACAAAAGCCTTTATTACTCCCTCAGAGCTAAAAGAGGGAAACAAAGAATCTGTTTTCAAGTCTATGAATGAACTGCTTCATTTTCACAAGGGCCATTTTAAGTCTTTCTGTATGGCCTGTCCTGAAACCTGTTGTGCAGTTTCGAGAGCCATTGAAATAGCTGAGCCTGTCAAAAAAAAGGCCAGTAGGCCTAAGATTCTCACGCATGATAAGTCAGGCAAAAACTTGTTGCAGGTGTTTTCCAGTGGTGGAGCAGAGTTGAAACTGGTGTCCCCATCCTCACCCCCACCCCTCCCCGGATGATCAGATGGCTTAAGCACAGAGTCCTGCTTGTTCCTGAAGGCTACTTATTGAGAGGAGGTCCTGCCAAGAAAACCTGTTTGGCAATGAGCCACCATCATGAAAGTTTACTGCTTCAGGAAAAAGAGAATGAAAGAGAATGTGTGTGTGTGTGTGTGTGCGTGTGTGTGGTATAGCTAATTAACTTTATGCTCAAAGCATGACCACTGCTCAATCACTGCCCTCTTTTCATGTGAATGGCCTGATGACGACAAAAAATTCCCACTAAGAGAACGTTATCTGTCCTGGAGACCCTGTCACTTCAGCTGAAGCGTAAAGACCGGCGATATTAAATGCTGATATGCTGACGTCAGTGGCGACGAATCCACCGACTGCTCTGACAACAGATCCTTCTCACAGCTTGATTTGTTTTTTAATTAATCTGCTGACTTCCAGATCAGGACTGGAGGGGGAAGGGAAGAGACAGCAGAACACATTCTAATCTAATAAAGTGTATCAAATCTACCCCTCTTTTCTCCCTCTCATTCTCTCTCTCTCTCTCTCTCTCTCTCTCTCTCTGTCTCTGTCTATCTGTCTCTCTCTCTGTCTCTGTATATCGTTCTCTCTCTCTCTCATTCTCTCTCTCTGCATCTATGTTTGTGGTCTGGATTCAATCCAGTCCAACTCTGCTCTCAGCTGTCTCTGTTGAAATCCCTGAACTGACAAAAATGCCCAGAATCGTCTAGGTTGGGCAAGGTGAGAGAGAAACAAGGTTAAAATTTTAATTCTTTTTTTCTTGGTGTGCCCCCACGCCCACACACTCGTGCCTGGTTGGGTCAAATCATTGTAATGCTGCGGTGCACGTTGGACACAATTCAGATTAATGCCGTCAGGCCTCATTGTAATGGACTTTCCAGAGCAGCAGATTTGTTTGCTGGCCCAAATAAGTATTTGCAGTTCTGTTTGATCAACAGTGCTGATGGGGCCGCTGCTGCTGCTGCCACTGTAATAGATGGATGTTCTGTATTCAGGGGATTATGTTGTTGTTGTTTTTATATATATATATATATATATATATATATATATATATATATATATATATATATATATGTGTGTGTGTGTGTGTGTGTGTGTGTGTGTGTGTGTGTGTGTGTGTGTGTGTGTGAGAGAGTCTATGAGTATGTGTGTATGCAGAATGCAGAACATGTCAAATTACATTTTGCAGACCTGGAGGAGATGAAGGCATTCTTTGAGAAAGAAAATGCTGGCCTATGTGAGTAGTGTGTATCTTCTCAGTCAAATCAGTAATTCAGGTGAAACCAGTGGGTTGTATCTTTCTCTGGATCTCTCTCTGCATCAGCCAAATGCTCCATTTGACCAGACAATGCTGCAAATTAGCCTGTAACCGATCAGGTCTGACCACGTCAGAACACGGTTGAGGAAAGCCATTAGAAAAAGATCGATTGCCGGTTTGGCTCGTTTGGAATGGGTTGCGGGATGAAGCCAGGCAGGTAATGGGACTTTCTTCAAATCACAGTTCACTTAATGGTTTGCGTTCAAGGCCACAGCCCCTATGGCTTCGGAGAAGGTATCCATACTCAAATAAAAAGGTTCACATCTGTGTCATTGATGAAATTGTCAGTGGCTGCAAGCGTGGAGTTGGTGATGTTATTTGTCGTTGTGTTGACATTTTGTCAGTGGGTTTGTCTTTCTGCCATAGCACAGCTGTGTATGAGTCTCGTGCCATAAGGACCTGTTCAGTGATGCCTCTGGCAGATACATGACAAATGCATTGCTAGTTTTTTTGTCTTAGGTATTGTGGAGGCATATCTGGTGTGTGTGTGTGTGTGTGTTGTGTGGGCACCTGTGTGGGGGTGTGTGTGTATTGTGTGTGCGTGCCTGTGTGTGTATTTGTATTGTGTGTGTTTGTGTGTGTGCACCTGTGTGTGTGTGTTGGAGGGGGGGCTTGTTCAGATTGTGGTAAACAGCTAGCTTAATCAGTGTCCTGTGGAGAGAGACAGAGGGAGGAAAATAAGGAGTCACGAAGAACAGTGGAAAGGAGAGGAAAGAGAGGAGAGAGTGAGAGGCCCAGGGAGAAGGAGAGAAAGAAGAGGGAGGCCATGTTGTGAAAGGTCATTCTTTGCCGTTTTGTAGGCTGTGCCAGCAGGTCGGCTAATTGCCGTTCCCCTCACCTGCCTCCCTAATGCTGCGTGTTCAGACCCGCTTTGTAGGGCTGCCATTCAAACACAAGCGCTAATCCAAGGGAGTGTGTGTTTTTGTGTGTCTGTGTGATGGTGTATGAATGGGATATGTGTGTGTGTGTGTGTGTGTGTGTGTGTGTGTGTGTGTGTGTGTGTGTGTGATGGTGTGGGTTTATGGGATTTGTTGTGTTTGAGTGTGCATGCCTGCATATGTGTGTGTGTGTGTGTGTGTGTGTGATGGTGTGTGGATGTGATGTGTGTGTTAGCATGCTTGAGTTCGTGTGTGTGTTTTTGTGTGTGATGTTTGAGTGGGCTTGTAGGGTTTAGGTGCTGAGTGAAGATTTGGGTTATTCACCATGTTGGCATGTTGTAGCTTACCTCCTTTACTAGCTCTGTGTTCCTGTCTGGCTTAATAATGAATTCTCATTTGCAAGATTACCCTGCCAGCTGTCTGCTCTCCCCCTGAAAATTAGGAAACTTTGCCGTTTTGTTCTTTTTCACTCTCGTTTGTGTCTGTGTGTGTGTGTAAGTCTTTGTGCATGTGTGTGTTTTTTTTTTTCTCTGCTCTTCGTGGAGCTGGGTTGGTTGAAGCTGTCTCTCCCCTCCGGTGGCTGTTCAGGACATTGGCAGTTGGACTTCACGCTGTGTTAGTCTCAAGACATCAGCGCACATCCTGGTCTCTCTGGGGAGAGATTCTCCTAACGGGCCTCATCTCACGCAGCAAACAGAGACATTAATAGTCACCAGCACACCACCATCCTTTCAATTCAAAGGGAACATTTGTGTGCGTGTGTGTGTGTTTTTCCCATCTGCTAACTGTCTTTGGTAGCAGCTTAGATCCAAATCTAAGTGTCGTTCTTATTTAATGCTAACTGCTTTCTCTCTGCCCCCCTGGCTAATGCCGTACGTCCATGAGTCAAGTGCACCGACGCAAGTGATTTAAAATAGATTTCTGAAGGCCGGACAGAACACAGATGTTGATTAGACCAAAAGGGTCGGTGTCATAAGCTTGATTGAAGTAAGAACCTACAAGCATGCCCCACTGTAGTCTCGCAGCTAGCTAAATAGCCTCACATCTTTTCAAAATAACTTTGCATTAATTTTCAGTTTCATTTAGCTTTTCTCCCCCATTGCTTCCACAATAGCTAAATTACTTTGCAACAGCAGGGTGGGCAAACTAGCAGCTGAATGCCCATTTAGATGAAGAAGAGCTGTAATTGATGAGAGCATTAGAGAGAGCTCAGTGCTGCACTGTGCAGTGGCATCTCAGTTTTTTGTGTGGGTAGATACCATAGACGCATTAGATGAACACGTTGTATGACATGAATTTAAAATATTTAGATTCGGTTCAGTGTTGACGGGAAAGGTGTGGTAGGTAGTTTTGATGGGAAGGGTCAATAGATGTGTCGGAGGAACTTGTATTCATTTAGCAACTGTACATGAACAGACAATGCAGTGAGATTACTCTGTGTGTGTGCGCGCGTGTGTGTGCTGTGCACATGTGATAATGTATGCTATGTCCCTTGCACAGTGCAAGACCTTCTCCAGGGCATCTCCAAGAGCTTGGTGGCTGGTTGGGGATGGTTTGTTGGTGTTAACCAAACACCAACATGTGTTTCCTCAAAGCCTCCTCTCAGGCCACAGGCTCGGGCTGTAGATCACATCCATGAGGAGCAGCTTACCCAGAGCCCCTCAGCTGTGGGGATGCAGATGCTGTATTTGTGTTTAAAGCCATTTGATCCTCAGTGTCTGCATCCTTTTCATCTTTTTCATCCAAGTAAGCACTAGTGTCTTTGAGTTGCTACTGTCAGATTCACTTTTTTGCTCCGGAAAGTTCCTTTCCTAAGGGTTAGGTTCCAGATTCTCCAAATGCGACAGACACACACAAACACACGCACGGACAGACACACACACACACACACAGAGACAGACAGACACTTTGATGAGCCAAAGGAAATTTGCTTCGATACTTCCTTTTAAGCCTTCTTTAGCATAGTGGACGCGGGTGGTTCCTATGAAGCGAAAGGAGGCTTAAAAAGCCCCACAGTTCCTTGCGCTAGAACTCAACAACCAATCAACTAGGCACAGATCAATAACACCCAAGTGTAAGTCAATTCAGGTTTTCTTAGAACTGCAGTTGTCTTTTTGCAAATCCTAATGAATTACTCTTTTTATCTTTTCTTGACCCCATGACGTTTTCCTGTGAGGTCAAGGAAAAGTTGATAGAGAAAGAAGGTAGCAGACACAAGAGACTATTCACAAATGACCCTTGTGTCCTCAGAAGGTAGCATAGGTTGAATGCTAATCACACACCTCCACTGTTTACCTTGACTGATGTCTTCTGGGTTTAGCACTGTTGCCATGGATTAGCGTAAGCATTCTAAACACCATAAACATCAATCATTTCCCATCAAATCTAATCCCATCCTTACCCCACTGACTAATGTGCATATATCTTTGGAATGTAATGCATGGCCTCTCTGTAATATCTTTGGCTCCACAGTATATTAAGAAGGTAAATTGAAGAGGCCTTTTTGGTAAGTTAAATTATACAGAAATTATAAATTAATGACCATCGACCTCATCACTTTGAGCCATTTCATAAATGGAATCACTGTCATAAAACTCTCTTGAGATGACTGCACCAGGTCGAGTGCGCCTCAGGTCGAGGCTGGCGGTGACTTTCACACTGTTTACCTCCCGGAGGGGAAGGCGTTCATTAAGGGTTGTTTTGGTGGCATTGTGAAAATGAAAATCCCAATGAGGGCTTGGAAGCAAGGGAACGGAAATTGGGTTCCCTGACACAGCCGGTTGCATCAGATACGCTTTTTATTGGACAAGTCATTTGAATGCAGACTGGATATAGCAGTGTCATCAGCAGGGAATGGCTGGCTGTTGCTACTGCTTTTTATATGATTTCTTAAATCATGTGCTGAATCCCAATGTTTTCACCAACCCTTAATCCTGAACCCTTGAATATTTGCCTCGAATACAGGCATTGGGATGCTGCCATTATCCTGCATTCTTTGGATTTGCATTTGAATGATTAATATTACTCACATCTATCCTGAGGCACTGTGGTGAGCACAAATGGGACTTGTCATCTGACTTCACCATGTGCCCAAGTTAATGTCTTCAGTGATAGCTTATCTGTGTGTTCATTTGCATTCTTTGAAATGTGATGAAGGGGAAGGAAACCCTCATCTATCTGATCAGTCAAATCTGAGTGAGACTGTCAAAAAAAAAAAACAACAAGAAAAAAACCCGAGAAGAGTGAAGAAGGCTTGAAGCGCCACACTGTGAGCGTCTTCAGCGAGAACCCTTGTCTCACCTCCCTGGTCAGCCCCAGAAAAGCCTTCTCATGCCATCAGCCGGTCATTATGTAAGCCGAGCCTCACACCCCGTCGCTGTTAGGGTGACCTGATTCAGTCACTACAGGATGGAAGGGGGGGGGGTCATCATGTGCCATGCTAACTCAGCCTCCTTCTTCTCCGTCCTGCAGCCCCTAGTCTCTCCTGTCTGCTCAGGTTATATGAGGACACACACACACACACACACATATACACATACACATACACATACACATACATACCTCCTGTCCCACTTTTGAGTTTCAAGCTTAATCATTGTCTCAACAACAAGAGACAGACAGAGTTACCCTACATCTGAACAGGGGCGTGTGTGTGTGTGTGTGTGTAGCACTGTGTGTGTGTTTGATATGTGTGCTTGTGTTTTCCCTTTGGCTGCCCCCTGACATAACCAGTTTATATGTTACATCAGGGCACATGCTTACATTCAAAGTTCCCCCCCGCCCCCAGAGCAGGCTTCCCCGTGGGCTGGTATGTATTTTTCACCCGGGTACCATACATGCCATGCCAAGCGTAACGGGCAGGTTTGTAATGAATGCATCTGTGAAGCCGACCTGAAATGACACAGATGTCAGGGCTGTTTCGCCCCCCACTCCCCATCCCCCAACTCCAGACTTAATTGGGAAATGATGCGTTTGCTAACAAGATGATTTCACACTTTCCTAAATAAACAATAACTTATCAGGCAAATGAGCGTGTAGGTTCTCCTCAGCCTAATTTTGGAGGAGGTCACTGTCTACTCCAGGCTGTGTGCTTAAGGAATCTGGATGCTTGTGAAGGAACAATGTTAATAGGCATTACATATAGCCATTGTAGACTGAGACCCACTGCATTCTGCTCATGAAAATTGAGGTTGTGTTTAAATTCAGTCATGGCTAGATCAGGATGTAGGATGCTCACCCAGCTCAAAAGAAACAAAGCAAATGAGAGAGAGGAAGGCCCACGTGAAGGAAGTGCAGATGGGCCCTTAATTCTATCTCCAGACCTTTATTTAATATTGGTTTGTCATATGGTGAGACATCTGTTACAATGACATATCTATTGTCTAAAAAGCTCTGTCTGGGTGAGACAGAGACAGGCAGAGAGACAGGGAGAGAGAGGGAGAGAGACAGAGAGTGTGTTTGTCTCATATTGCTGTTACAGAGTCCACAGTAAAGGGGTTCAGAATGTCCAACGTGGGTGCTCGCTGACTCTGCAGAAAATAACAGAAAAGTTGGCTAAACTGTTGAGTGTCTTTGCCCACCACCATCCAGCCCTTCCCAGGCATCTCTGATTATGCAATTGGCTGAGGTTAGCCAGTTAGCTGGCACTGTCAGAGAGAGAGAGAGAGAGAGAAATGGAAGTGAATGAAAATGTGTGGACATCAGCACTTTTAGTCCTGCCGTCATTCCCCTCCCTCCCTTTCTGCTTGTGGCTGATTTGACCTCGTCATGGGGGGTCGCTGCCCCTGCCCATGAGAGATGTCTGCCTTACTAATCACCCTGTCTGACCAGTTGAATGTGCCAGCTCAGCTCACACCCAGACCTGCAACTGGTGATTGGGATGTATAACTCCCATATTGAAGTGCTTTGTCTCTCCCTCTCTCTCTCTCTCTCTCTCTCACCCCCTCTCTCTCCGTCTCTTTTTCACTCTCACTCACTCTCTTTGCTCTGGGCTTCTTTCCAGATCAGCCGTATTGCATTAATCAACCAAGGAGCATCTTGTGAAGTCACATCCTGTGAGTGTGTGTGTGTGTGTGTGTTTGTGTGGGTGGTTTTGGCCCCCGTCTTTACCATCCAACCCAAGGGGAACAAGTGATATAGGCTTTGGCATTCCTGCCTCGTCTGCGACTTTTTAATTTCTCTTCCTTCGGTGGCTTCCCGCTCACAGACCCGAGAGGGCTACAACCTCTGCCAAGGACAGAAATAACTTCTGGCCACTCCTGTACCCCAGCAACTTTCCCCAAGATTCGCCAGGCATCCCAATGCAAGGCCCTCTGTTCCGTCTGTCCAAACATTAACATGTTTATCTTTTTAAGGATGTCCATTGCTCCTGCTGGCACAGACAGAGGGTAAGGCTCACGGCATGTGAGCTCTCTGCTCAGCATCATGAGGCCTGTCTCTTATGCATTCTTGGGTGCAACGCATGAATTGTTCGTCGGAATGTTTTTGTATATATAAGGGAAGCTTCTCTTTGTCTGTGGTGCCTTAGGGTTAGGTCTTCAATACTCTGTGCACAACACTGTGGCATTAGGAATTTATTTGGTCCTTGGAACCTAAAAAAATTGTGTGCATAAAAGATGGCTCCAGATAGCGGTAATATGGTGATTCAGTCTGAGGGTCCTGCCGCGGCTTGTGATCTGAACTTCGCAGCAGACAGTTTCGAGGCAGCAGACACAGAGAAATATGCACTAAGAACCCGGAAGCAATTTATACTCTCCAAAATAATGGTGTGGATTCCATGATCACCAATACCAGTGGCATATTTAGTTTCAGATTAGGCATTTGATGGGAAGAATCAGATTATAATTCAATCTGGTTTGAAATGTGAGCACGTGCTAGTCTTGTTTTCAGCCGCGTTCTGTCCAGTGTTCTTGTGTGCTCCCATCTGGGGTAGAACTCACCGTTCTCCATTTCCTCTCTCACAATGCAGTCTGTTGTTTGCTACGACTCGTCCAAATCACTCACTGAGACCACAGCAGTGAATCATCCAGCTGTTAAATGAAGTCTTAATCACTGCCCCGCTGTACGAGGGGCTACTCCATTCCTTATTAACGCTAAAAAAGAGAGAGAAGACTGCCACAGCATTGTTTACTGAACAAAATGCACTGACTTTAGCTTGAGCAACAGCTCTCTTCTGTATTCACTGGTTTAGGTAAATAAGAGGAAAAAATAACCTGCAGCTCCTCCCAGGTCTGTAATAATAACAAGCACAGAGGGAGACGGCCTTTGTTCTCAGAAGAGGATTTCCAGCGGTGTTCTTGGGAGTCGGTGTACCCTTCTTTGGGTGTGTACTTCACTTATCCCTGTGCCCTTAACAGAGGTTGTGTGGTTTTTCATTAGTTATCTTTACAGTGCATGGTGAACGCATGTGTTCTTAATCTCACATGAGTTTAATGTGTACTTAGTGCCTCTCTTTCTCCCCTTCCCCTTCTCTCTCTCTCTCTCTTTCTCTAGTGCACACATACACACACACGCCTGCACTTAAACATACAAATACTCATTACATGCACAATGGTGGCCTTTGCCAGGCATTATCAGTCAATTATGTTTACCCTTTACAGCCCTTCAAGATAGCTTTGGCTTACACTGTTTGTTGGGCAAACAGAATTCATTTGTACAACCCACCATATTTGATGCCGATGTGGACTTGGCTTGCATCTGCATTGATGTGTCGCACGCGAGAGGGTTTGGAGGGGCAGTAAATGTAAAAACCCAGTCTGCAAGTCTTCAAAAGGCTGTGGGCTGGATGTGCAGTGTTTCGGTCTGAATAGTTGATCACCGTAACATGATTTCAGCCCATCTAACATGATTAGGGAGGTCAAACACTTGTGCAAGCCCAAAAAACTGCCTCCCTATGGATGGTTCTCAGAGATCCTTCTTGCTTCTACTGTACCTCCGCTCATTGTATAGTGGTGCGAGGAAGGTTCTCAGACAAGTGCCTTGTTTGTGTAAGAGGGATCGTTCCCAGTGCATGTGGACTGTGCTCACAGATCACTTTGATGGGGCCAGAAAGGATTTCAGTCTTTTCCATTGTGTGCCCATGAGCAATAAATTGCACACAGGCTGGAATGCTATTAATATGATGACACAAAACAGTAACCCCGGGGAGACTTGCTACACAGACACATATGGCTACACGCACACAGACTTATGGCTACACAGATCCAGACTTATGGATACACAAATCCAGACTTATGGCTACACACACGCAGACTTATGGCTACACGCACACAGACTTATGGCTACACGCACACAGACTTATGGCTACACAGATCCAGACTTATGGCTACACATATGCAGATTTATGGCTACACGTACACAGACTCAAAAGATTACATGTATATGCAGACACTGAGGACTACAAGAAACAATCTGCCCTTTTCAAACAAAAGACCACAGAGGCACAATTGCTGCAAAGTCCCTGCTATTAGGTAACAAATCCCATCAGGGAGAAATCAACTGTGACAATGAAGGCATCACAGAAAAGATAGTGTGTGTGTGTGTGTGTGTGTGTGTGTGTGTGTGTGTGTGTGTGTGAGAGTGAGTGAGGGAGAGAGAGGAGCTGTGAACATTTCCTCCAGAGTGCCATTATGTCTCGGGGCTCGTTATCACGCAGTGCCTGTGGAATAGCTTAACCTGCTGGTGGACCGGGGCGTTCCGTGCCATGTGTGGGATACAGCGTGCACTGGTGGGAGACACCGGCCAGGGCACGGCAGTGAAAACAGGATGTTTTTCTCCTCGGACTGCTGTTTCCTTGAGATGGTAATAAAAGTGGAGCTTGTGCAAGCCGAGGCGTCAGATCCCTGATTGTGCTGGATTGTGTGGCTATCTCTGGAAAGGACAGGAGGAGAAGAGGAGAGAAGAGAAGAGTTTGGTGGGGGTGAGGGAGGGGTAGGGGTTGTTAGCTTGAGGGGTGCTATTTGCGGTGTGCTTTGCTAAAACGCTCAGGCCTTTATGTTTATGTAACACTGTTTGAGTGCGCTGGTCCTTTGACACAGTGATCTGTTCCTTTCTCGGCAGACGCTCAGGATGTGCGATCATCTTGCCTTTCCATGGCTTCAAGAGACGTACGGAAGAGTGGTGCTTTTGTTTAGCTTTGTTTTGATTTGATGTGTTGTGGGTGTTTTTTTTTTTTTTTCCATCTCAAGGAGAAAAAAGTTAAGGTGACATTGTGTAACTCTTGTAAAGTACTGAATTATGCATCCTCATTTTCAAAGTCCCTCTCCTGTGAACACGGGCATATTCATTCAGGGGAGAGAATCTGAAAACAAAACTTTCTGAATGCAAATTGTGTGACCACACAGACAGTTGTATGAAAACAAAGTGAAGGTTAAGCTTTCATGATTCATTTCTGAGGTATGTGTGGAGCTGTGTGGCCCCAGGGCCCCTGTCTGACTTTGTTTTTCAGAAGCCTGTTCAGCCTCTAACCTGTGTGCGTGTGTGTTTGTTTTTTTCTCCTCAGATGGATCAGGGCGACGGTGGCTACGTGCTAAGCATCCCTGTGCCGCTGATGCGGCGCGGGGGCTCCGACACGCACCTGGAGCTGGAGCGGAGCACGTCGTCTGCCTCCTCGTCCTACGGGGAGCTCTTCCAAGACTTCCGGCGCAGCCGAGGCAGCCTGAGCAGCCTGCAGCAGAAGATCCTCAAGGTGACGGAGCAGCTGAAGATCGAGCAGACGGCACGCGACACCAACGTGGCCGAGTACCTCAAGCTGGTCAACAGCGCCGACAAGCAGCAGGTGGCGCGGATCCGGCAGGTGTTTGAGAAGAAGCACCAGAAGTCGACGCAGACCGTCGCTAACCTCCAGCGCAAGCTGGAACAGTACCACCGCCGTATGAAGGACGCTGAGGGCAGCAGCCACAACACCTCCGGCTCCTCCCCCTCCACCCTTAGACACAACACATCCAACGCCTCCAGCAACGCCTCGCCGTCCTGCTCGGCCAAGGACCGAGATGACACGCCGAGCAGTGGCAAGAGAGAGCAACACCTGCGGGACGTTTCCACAGCCAGCGGGCGCCACCCGACCCTGGACAAGATCAAGACTATCGGGCCGGGCGTGTCGCTCTCACCGCCCTTTTTCTTCAGCAAGCCACGCGAGTTCGCCAACCTCATCCGCAACAAGTTTGGCAGCGCCGACAACATCGCCCATCTCAAGACCTCGCTGGAGGTGCCTTCGGGCTTCCAGCAGGAGGGTGAGGCCAACCGCGTGCTTAGCAGCAGCGCCAACATGGTGGACAAGCCCAACAAGTACGCCAGCGACGACGAGGAGTGCTCCACCGGCACCTCTGTGTCGGCAGACAGCAACGGCAACCCCCTCTCAGGCCCTGCCGAGGGTCAGGGTCGTGTGGATCTTCTTCTGGAGGAGGTGCGGGAGATCCGTGAGGCCCAGTCCAGCCTGGCTGAAGACATGGAGACCCTAAAGGACCAGTTCAAGGCTGACTATGGCTTCCTAACACAGACACTGCAAGAAGAGAGATACAGGTAGGTAGTGATCCTCACTGTGTCCATCAGTCCCCACCCCACATGCCTGTATAGTTGGTGGACATTTAACAGGCAGCTGTCAAATGATAACACCCGTCATTGATAAATTGTAAATAAAAATGGTTAAAAAAGGAACACTATTTGAAGGTTTCTACATAATGTTGTCATGAGCCTGTTATAAACATGATATGACGCATATCATGAACACTTCATCGTTCACTTCATGTTTGACTGTTGTCATTCGGTTTTTCGGATGTTAAGTTGACATTTTAATGAAGTGTTATTAGTATTCATGATACGCGTCATGTTTATGACAGGCTCATGACACCATTATGTAGACACCTTTAAATAAAGTGTTACCAAAAAAAAAATCTTGATTTGAGTTTCTTTGTCTCTCTCTCTGTCTCTCTCTCTCTCTCTCTCTCTCTCTCTCTCTCACTATCTCTCTCCACCCCCCTCCGTCTTTTCTTCCCTTTCTCCATGGTAGATATGAAAGACTAGAGGACCAACTGAATGACCTCACAGAGCTCCACCAGCATGAGATGGCTAATCTGAAGCAGGTGCTGGCCAGCATAGAGGAGAAGGTGGCCTATCAGGCCAACGAGCGAGCCAGAGACCTCACGGTAACTAAACACTCTTCCATCTTCTGATCTCCTCACAAAGGAATAATTTTTTTTTAGACTGGAATGAAAGCCAGTTGAGAAATTGAGAAATTTTTACCATTTTTACAATGAGATTTTAGAAATATGGGCATTGCAATGCAAAACCAAAACATAACATAACAGATTCAGTAGAGATCAGAGACTAAACAAATAAATAAATGAAAAATAAATGCACATGTTCGGGCCATGATGTTGTTCTGTAAAAAATGGTTCAAAGACATTTTTGATAAAGTGATGAGATGGTGAAGATTCCAGATTGTTTGTCTTGCAGGACAGATTGTATTCCTCACAGGACAGGAAGGGAAAAGGCACATTTACTCTGCTCAGTTGTAACACATCTTACTTCTCCACAAACGTTCTGAAAGCAGCTGTTAGCTCAATTTTGAAACAAAGTGCATGTCTTTTTTTCTCTCTCTCTCTCTCCCAGAGATTTTGCAGATTTGGAAATCTATTTGAAAGTGAGACAACCCAGATCGTTCAGCCAGAACAAATGCCATGAGCTCCCAGAATTCATTGGGCTTCCAAGCTAAATTGTCTATGGACACACATTAAGTTCTCAGTCAGACAGCTTGAAAACGAATTAATTATAACATCTCCAAAGGCTATACAATTCAGACTTTTTAGATTAGATAACCCATTCAGTCAAGCACTTTGGATAGACCAGTAATAAGTATCTCGCTTTTTATTAAACTTTTTTTATTCAAAGCAATAATAATAACGCTTGTGACTGATGGTGGTGATATAAATTCCCTCAAGCCCCATAATACCTCAGTAATTACTGATTTCTCATCACTTTGCCTCTATTTTTAACCTGTAAATTGAATACATTTGTCTTTAGAGGGAGATAAACTGATTTCCCTCAGTACGCTCTGCATCACTTAGTATTTCTGGTGGCAACAGTAGAATTGTGTGTACCCAAACACACTAAACAGCTAAGTCTAAAGTCTCTAGCAGTGATTTAGTTGCTAATGTTAAGAGACATTCAGCCTTGTTGTCAAGCTAACCATTTAGTATTGTTGCCAAGGTGACCATTGATTAGCATGTTTTGAAACCGTCGGTGGCTTTTAAAGTTACACAGGTGCCATCTCCAGTGCTACTCTCACCGGCCACTCAGGCTATGCACTGTGTAGTTGGGGGGGGGGGCACCCCAAAATAATTATTTAAAAAAAGCTTTTCGGGTATGGCATGACATCGCCTAATGTGCTGCCATCAAACACCAGTTTGCCTGTTGTAGCAGTGCCGATAAGGCTATGGGAAATGTTTAGTGAAGCTATTGTGGGCCTTTCAGGTAGCTAGTCCACTAGTCTCACATTCAAAAACCTCTATGGTGTTGCTTTAACCCTTTGGCTCCCTCTGGTACAGGAAGCCCTGGAGACGTGTCAGACGCGGGTGTCCAAGCTGGAGCTGCAGCAGCAGCAGCAGCAGGCGGTGCAGTGGGAGAGCAGCGGGGACGCCCGCGTCCTCCTCGGCCGCTGCATCAACATCCTGCTTGCGCTGGCCACCGTGGTGCTGGTGTGCGTCTCCACGGCGGCCAAGTTCACCGCGCCCTTGCTGCGCAGCCGACTGCACGTGTTGGGAACCTCACTGGGCCTGTTGTTGCTGGCCTTCTGCTGGAAGCACTGGGAGCAGCTGCAATGTGCCCTGGAGCGCCTCCTGCTGCCTGCCTGAGGGTGCTGCACTCTGGTGGGAACAGAAACAACTGCAGTCAGGCACCAGGAGAGGATTACGATTAGATGGCAGCATGACGAAGGACACGGCATCATCATCATCAGCCTCGTTAGCACAACCACTAAGGGATAGTGACTCCGGTCCTCTCTAGAGGGCTCATCAAGGACATGTGTTTGACATGTGACCAACACTTGTAGTGGACTTTGAGCAGAGGACACTTCTAGAACTGTCTGCTTGCTAGGTGTTCATTGTGACTGGGAGGAAAATTGTGATGCATCCTCATCTCTCTCTCTCTCTAAAAATCTTTCTTTTCCTCTAACCACTTTTTGACTCACACACTCACATCTCTATCTGTCTGTTTTTCTTTTCTCTACACTTCTTGCCAGGAGTTGAGATATGTTGTTTTTGAGACCAAGATTGGAAGTGTCATCTATGTATGTTGACTGGACCAGTTGAGAAAAGTGCAATATCTATTACCTTTTTAGACCTCTTTTTTTTAACAGATGTTATAATTGAATTGTGTGCATTTTAATTTTGTTATCAAACACTCATGGAGACACATGTTAGACAGGGGTTGGGTGGAGATTTTAATGCAGTCGATTTCAATGTTATTTAACGGGGCGGCCCATTGCCAGCCTCGGGTTGTGCTGTGAAGCTCTTTTGTGTCCTTTTATGGACACCTAGTGGATTCATCCTGATATTGCACGCAATAGTGCACCTCACCCCTATGCCAGCAGAACGAAGACAGAAAATTGCACTCCAGAGTATAATTTTTTCTCATATTTGTCTGCTGTGGCCTACTGATTAGAGGCCCTGCCCAGTGTGAACAGGAGTCAGAAAAGATTTCATAGCACTGGCACTTGGACCTGGACCTCAAAGCAGAGCCGTAACTTGTCACTACTGGTCAGGTGAATGAGCAGCCTGACATCTGCAAAATGAACAGTGGGGTTCCTGAGGAAGCATTTATTACTTAGACTGTGAGACATCACCTCTGTACTGTCCAGGTTTATGGAATATTTTTATACATCTCTGCGGAATTTACCAATGAAATATAAGCCTCATTTTTAAACAATATTGTGTTTGTTGTGTTGTTTTTTGTTGTTGGATTGTTATGTTGTCCAGCCAAGACAAACACGCCGCCAGACATCCAGTCAACATGAAATTAACTAGCAAAGGACTATCAACCATATAGTATATCCAGTATGTTCATGTAAGATAGTGTAGATATGGAATGGGCAAATTACCAATTTGTAAAAAAAACCCAGGCAGTATTAAACTGTCAATATACTTTATTTAATAGACAATCAAGTATTCACTAAAACTTTGTTCAGTAATACTTTCAGTATTTTTTTTTTCAATGGATCATATGTCAGTTGTTTATTACTGTTGACACAAGTACCAAAATAGTAAAATTTTCAGGATTATGATAAGGAGGCAGAAACATTTCTAGGGATTAGAGGTGGAGAGATTCAGTTTATGACTCAGATTATTCCAGAAACCATGACTGTCTCAATATTTGTAGATGATTTGCTGACTGTATGTGTCCAAGACTGGACAACTCAAACAAATTCTATACGTCCAGTTATTGAAATTCTTTGGCTGTGCAGAAATACAGCAAATTCTTGCCACTTTAACCATGTCACCATTAGGGGGTGCTAGTGAATCATTAGTGAAGCAGACCAAGGTTGCTCTACATTCATGCTGCCATATTTAGCTTCTGTTTACAGCCACTGGAGTGTCCAAGGCTAATTACTCATCACTGCAAATAGAAAAAGAATGAATGTTTTTTGCTGGATGTATGACAAACATCACTTCCAATACACATGGAGTGTTCACTGTCAGCATACAGTGTTTGAGAAAATCAATTATCACAATGACTCAATTTTCATGATAGTAACTTAATATGTGTTGTGTGAATTTCTATTAAAAAACAATACTGCCCAGAGGAGCCCTTTTGTCACATGAAAATAGCTTCATCACTTGACAGGCTCAGGTGATGTAATTCCAGCCAAATGCATTTAACATGCCACAGTCGTACATCACCTCCTTGGTAGGATTCTTCCCATGCACAGCAATGGAAAACACACACTGCATTTTACAGTTTGCCTTGCAGCTGTTTTCTTTACAGGAATTGGATGAGTTCCAAGGAAAGACCACAAATGCAGCAAGAAACACAATCTCACTCCCTTGTGAACAGGCCCCACTGGTCTTAATAGTGGTGAGTGTGTGTGTGTGTGTGTGTGTGTGTTATTGTGTTTGTCTATATGTGTAGGTGTGTGTATGTGTGTTTGTCTTGGTCAGCTGAGGGAGTGTGCTGGAGAACAGATACCTAAGTGTGAGCTTCTTGACAAGACCAGAAGAACGAGACCCCAGGTGCCAGGAAGTGTTATGTACATTTTTCTGTTGCCATCTTGCATGTCCTGTGCCCTCACACAGTGCTATCTTATGATCGTCTGCTCTGATTCACAGATAGAAATCTGTTCTCTCTCTCTCTCTCTTTCTCTGTGTGTGTGTGTGTGTCTAGGGATGTACGTGCCATCACACATATCCATGCATGACTGAGTCCGTGTGTTGACGTCCTCCTTGTGTCCTCCTGACTGTACTGTATTTGCACTACAAAACAGCTGTCCAGGGCAGCCGAGCAGGGTAAGGGGCAAGGGACCAGGAGGGGGATGTGTGTGTGTGTGTGTGTGTGTGTGTCTGGGGGGGTGGGGGGTTGATGACAGTGAAATATGGAGAGAGGACTGGGCTTCTAATAAGCAAGTAATTAGCTGAGCCTCTCTCTCCCTTTAGACAGGAGGAGGAAGCCTTTGATTATCCTCCATCCTCTTCACGTTGGCATGGTGACCACCAGAGGATTGGGGAAAGGGGGCTGAGCGAGGGTACTCTGTGTGTGTGTGTGTGTGTGTGTGTACTATTTTAGATCAGACTTAGGCAAACTGCTGTGAGGGAGAAATGAACAGGGATGTTGTGTTGTGTGTGTGTGTGTGTGTGTGTGTGAGAGAGAGAGACGCAATGGGAAAGGTCTGACCTCTCCTCCCTTGGTGCAACTGTGTGGTATGTCCTTTGGTAGTGTGTTCCCCATGAGAATACAATACTGCACCCCCCAACTCACCTCCCATCCCTCCCGACTTCCTGTTGACGACTGGAGGAAACGGCCCTCTTCCCCAACAAATCATCCTTACTCTTATAGAGTGAGCTTGCTTTTTGAAATTGTGATATGCAATATCGCATGCGTTGGTGTGTGTTTTGTTTAACCATGAAGTATAATCCATTGCAAAGTGCCCTAATTCCTACTTCATTTCCCTTCAGTTGCCTAGCAACTGCTCGCTGCCGCAGGAAGGCTTCAAGTTAAACGTTGCTCCATATTTCCAGGGTGTTCTGTTTGTTTTCTTCTCTGTGGGTTCGAAAAAGTAGGGAAACACTTCAATTCTGTCTCGGAATCTTATGAATCCATCGGTACAGATGAAGTCACTGAGATTTGTCAGTCCTGCTCAATTAGACTCAGATAATGAATGAGTAAGAGAACACAATCCAAGTGTACAGATTTCAGTTTCCTGGTTAGTTGATGCCTTGGCTTTAATCTCAGCGAATAAAAGCACATGCCGTGTTAAATTAATAGTACACTGAATAACAATTGGGCTCTTCTGAGGGAAGAGAGGACCAGAATCATGGCTTTGCCAGCAGGGGCCTTGCCAAGAGGAGAAGCTTACTAAAATATTTACCTCTCCCTGTGTCCATATTGTGTTTGGTTTTAATCTCATGACACACACGGCTAGCTGTCACCCAGCCACTCCCCTGGTACCTAGTCAACATTCCTCATCTGTCCAACTCGTCTGTGTGCAAAGTCTCTCGGAGAAATCCCTGTGTGTGTGGACTGGACTGGGGTTTTATAGTTGCCAAGTCTATGTCCATCATTCTTTGTCCTCCCCTCACGTCTCCTGCTCATCTCATGGGCTTATTTTGGGTTTGCCTCAACTCAGTCAGGCCCGCCACCTTTTTGCATGTCTTCCTCTTTCTGCAGTCTCTCTCTCTCTGTCTCTCCATATTTTGTGAGCTCATGTCTGCACTGACGGTCTACTAGGCTGAGCCTGACTCATGAACTGTGCTCATATGCTTCTCTGCGCATTTTCCCCCTAAATCTTTGCCAGCACAGCTGTGCTCTCCATCAAGAGGTAACACCCCCCCCACACACACACACAAACCCACACACTTCTCTTTTTTTCCCTCTCCTCCTCACACTCTATCATCGTTCTCTTTCTTTTGCTCTCAGTCTCAATCTCTCTCCATCCCTCACTCATTCGCTCACTCCCTCATTCACTCTCTCACTCCCTCACTCACACTCCCACACAAACAGAACATGTCTCTAACACACAGTCATCCCATCTCTATTCATGTCTCACACCTTCTTTCCACACAAGCTGTAGTGCTGTGGGTTGTCAAGGGCTCGAACCAAAGCCTCGGTGTCAACCCCTTCCGCCTACTGCAACACAGTCCTCTCAGAGCCAGAGCCCACTGGGGAGCTTCCTGTCCGAGGACAGCCCTGTGATGTGTGCTTCCTGGAGGAGGCCAGCCACGGGTTAATCCTGCCCCCCGGCCCGAGCGGACGGCCCACCCTGGGTCTCGCCTGCAATGCATTTACTAGTTCTCCCCTTAACACACACAGCGCAGGGCTGGTTTATGGCAAAGATAAACTATAGCATCTGTTTGTGTGTGTGTGTGTGTGTTTGTATGTGTGTTTGTGTGTATGATTGTGTGTGTGTGTGCGTGCGTTTATGTGTGTGTGTGTGTACGTGTACGTGTACGTGTATGTGTATGTGTATGTGTATGTGTATGTGTATGTGTGTGCGTGTTTGTTTGTGTGTATGTCTGCAGACACATGCCTGCGTTTGTGTGAAAAAGAGCAGAGGAGGAAGAGGAAGAACACAGAGGAAGGAACACACAAACACTTTGTGGTTTCACATTAAAAGTGTTCAGCATCTGAGGAGGAGCGCTTCTATAGGAGTATGAAAGCAGTTTAGGAGAAAGGAGAAACAAGAGCGAGTGAACAGGGGGGAGAGTGAGGAGGGTAAGAAAGAAAGAGAGAAACAGAGAGAGACAGAGAGAGGCTGATCTGATGGGAGGAGAGAAAGAGTTGAAACAATGAGGAGGAAATGATCAGTGAGCTGCAACAGAGGAGTATCTGTAAGCCAGCAGAGCTCTGTACGCTGTCTGGATCTCATTAAAGGTACAACTCCCTTCTCTCTCTCTCTCTCTCTCTCTCTCTCTCTCTCCCTCCCTCCCTCTCTCTCCTTTGCTCTGTATACATCTATATCTCTGGTATGTGTGCGTGTGTGAGAATGTGTGTGTGTGTGTCTGTCTGTCTGTGTGTGTGTGTGTGTGTGTCTGTAGACAGATCAAGAAAGTTAAGAAGAAGAAAGTGAGCATTGTATAAAAGCCCAGACGGGTATAAGTAGAGCATCATGCTGAGATAGTTAGTTAAGAAATAAAGGAGCTTTCTGCCTCTTTGGATCTTAAAGTGAGAAGCTGTTGTTTACCACTCCAGTGTTTTCCCCCTCCTTCTTTCTCTCTCTCTCTTTCTCTCTCTCTCTATCTTTCTCTCCACCCCTCTTTTCTCCTGCCTCCACTCTCACACAGAAGAGCAGAGGCTCAGCTCTTTGGACCTCACAGCTCCCTGAACAGAGTCTTTGTGAGTGTGTGTGTGTGTTTTTTTGAGAGTGCGTCTAAAATACTCATATAAGAACTGTATGTGTGTGTGTATATGTAAGTGCATTTCCCGTCTCTCCCTCCCCTTTCTCTCTCTCTCTCTCTCTCTCTCTCTGCTTCTCTCTCCGTGTATCTCAGGTGGGCGTGTGGACCTCCTGACCCAGAGCTCCCATCCACCCCACCTCCCTCTCCACCCCTCCGCCTCCACCCCTCCCCCAGCTCCGGTGCCGCTGCAGGGCCATGGACGGACTGCGCCTACCACCACTCATCGAAGAGTCCACAGGTAGGCACTTTTCCACAGCTCTCCATGCATGTGTACCAGTGTGTGTGTGTGTGTGACTATTATGTGTGAATATTAATAGCAGCGGCATTGTGACTCATAGAACTGTGTTAGGACTTGGCACTGTGCAGAGGTCAGTGGTAGCAAGGAAACAGAGAACATGCAAATACTGGTGTTTTTGGTATTGTTTTTTTTTGGGGGGGGGGTGGAGGTGAATTAATGAATTAATGAAGAAATACTGTGGAAACATTGGAAGCTCTAGATGTGTGTATGTGTGTGTTCACGCTGTTTCAGAGGAGCGTTTGTATCGATGCACAGGCAGATGAGTTTGATCAGTCGAGGCTGAGGGGGTGTGTGTGGGGGCGGGCAGGTGGATGGAGAGACAGAGAGAGAGAGAGGGATGAGATGATGAGATTCGTTCGCTGAATCCTCTTACTCACTCACTCACTCGCTAACTCACTCCCTCACTCACTTCTTCCTGCTGGACTCTGAGGCACTCACTCTCACACTCGCTCCGTTCGTGTTGTTGCCATGGAGTTTGTCAAGCACTGATGGAGAAGAGTCACAATTAGCAGGTAAAATATGGCACTGCTTTGAAACACTCCATTACTCTCTGTGTCATAGGCTATTTGGGGCACAAGTTTTGGTGCGACAGGTTTCTGGTTCAGTGTCTGTTTTTGACAGGTGTGTGTGTGTGTGTGGTGAGAGATGTAGTGTCCCTCTGGTGGCTTGTGTGCCTCTTTATGAGGAAGCAATATTTGTGCTCTCTGAGTAGCTCCATGTGCCGTGTAAAAATACACATGGTCACATTTCTCACAGCGGATTTATTTCAACACAACTGAGAAAGTATAGATAGTTGTAAATCATGCATGTAACTGTGTTGAAACGGTTTTGTGAAACAATTTCCTCCATGCAAGAAAATAACTGCTTTTTATGAAGCCTTTTGTTGTATATATTGTTCTTGGAGAATAATATTCTGGCAATAGAATTGAAAATCCATTCAGTTTTCCTACTCTGAGTCCCACTGTTCTCATGCATTTGAATAGAAAGCACATACACACAAAGCTATGAAGCATATTAATTAATGAAAAGGGAATGCAGCCATCAAATAGGCCAAAAAACGCACTGCTGTTGTTGGTGTGGTCCATTGTTTAAATAGTGATTGTGCTGTGGATTTTGGCACGCTGACCGAACTCCCTCTGTGTCTTCAGACTGAGAACCTATGCCAGGCTCTAGCTCCCAGCCAGGGGATTTTATGTTTTGTGTGGAATCCCATACACAGCATCAGGCCTGTAGTGTACTATGGACACCCACTATGCCTCTCCTCTGATTGACTGACTGACTGACTGACCTCCACTTCCCCGGGCCCTGTGAGCTCTACCTACGACAGAATGACACACCTGGACTTCTCTGCAAAAGAACAGAACTGTTTTATTTTCATACACATTCCACTCGAGTTTGATAACTGTGAGTGCTAACAAAGACTGGCTTTTGTGCAATGCGGTGCAAGTCTTGCACAAAATTCAGCCTTTCTCATGGACAGGGAGGGTGTCCATGACAAATATCTCATGCTGAAAGCAGTCAACATTCAGCTCAGCCATCCATGGGATTTTTTTCTTCTCAGATAGACTATCAGTGCAGATGCTTGTGATTATGCAAGGCTGCAGTGGTTGGAAGTTGTGTCATTCTTTTACCGCTGAGAGGCTGTGAAGTGGCAACGTGGCCGACGTTTGGCTCTGTTCGTTTCCTTGTCCCCAGCCAGTGTTGTTTTATTTATCAAGAATCGATGACCCAGATTGAGTGAGTTCTAATGCTGACAAAGTTGTGATGTCGCTGTTCTCAAGCAGAGCATCCAGACGCCGCTACCAAAGGAGACATTCCCACCATCTGTGTGCTGGAGAACTCCCATGATGCACTGAATATTCTAAACGCTCCCCCCCCCCCGCCTCTCCAGGTCAATAGATCTCTTTCTTCTCTGTGCTTAACATCTGTTCTGACATTTGCTTTTCTCCTGTGTGATGTATCCACTCTTCATCTCCTCAGGACGCCCCCACACCACCCTCCTATTCTCATCTCTCTCTCTTTCTCTCACTCCATCTCTCTCCCTCTCCTACTCTCTCTCACACTCTCTTTCACTCCCTCTCTCTCTCTCTCTCTCTGTGCATTACACCTTTGTCTCTTTATCATCTCTGTTCTCCTCTGTTCCCTCTCTCAGTCTCTTTCACCCCCCCCCCCAATTTTCTCTCTCTCTCTCTCCTCTCTGTTCTCTTCCCCCTCTCTCTCTCAGTCTCTTTCACCCACACACCATGGTAATGCACCTTCCAATATGGAGGCACCCACACATACTCAGTGCCCACTCGCAGTCTCCCATAGGGAGGCCTACAGCAGCCAGCTTAGGGGGCCCTGTGTGTGTGTGTGTGTGTGTGTGTGTGTGTGTGTGTGTGTGTGTGTGTGCATGTAGGGGTTTGTGTCAATGACTTGACATAGACCCATTTTTCACATGAGAAATACTGAATAAAGACTTTATATTTTATCTAACTCTATTGACAGGATAAATACAAAAACGGTGTGATGTGTAAAATTGTCATAGTTTAATGTAAGTCTCCTCCTTCCTGCATTTCTAGGGTCTGCCACATCTCTCTTGCTGTTTGGATTTCACATACTCTGTCTTTCTCCCTTGTGTGCACAGCTTGTTGTCATTCTATCCCTTTGAAGACCCAAAGCTGTACGTTATCCCTGGACAACTCTCCAGGGTTTCTCTATTGCTGATTCTTGTTCTCTTCTGAAAAATTTGCACACTCACACAGGCACACACACACAGGAAAATACACACACACAACATGAAAGCACACACTAATATAGCCTACATATACACACACATACACGCACACATACAAGTGCAACACACACACACACACAAATTCATAAACACAAATGCCTCTGTGACTATGTGTCTAATGGGATTCATTCCAGCAAAGCATTTTTTTTCTGGTGGCCCACTTTCTGCATTTCCCCATGAAAGAAGCTGAAACATCGCATCGCTCAAGCCTTTCAAAAGACAGCGGCTTGTTTCACTTATCAAGCCTTGAGCTCGGCATTCTTTCCTTCCTGCTTGTGTTCATTCTATTTTTCCCCTTATCTCTTTCATTCTGCCTCGTCACTGAGACACTCCCCTGCGCTCCAAGCAAACATTGTTGAGTGCGGGTGCATTACCTTGGATGAACTTCGGGGATATCTTGTCCCTCGATCAGGGGGCTCTCTCTACCTGCCGTCTTGTTGACGCGGGACCAACCAAGCGTACACAAGCACAAGACTAGTCCGTCTCCGGGGCAACCAGACGAGCCCACCTGCACACCACTCATCGGAGACAAGAGAGAAACACCTTTACCTGAAGAGCTGGAGAGAGGCGTGTGTATGTGTGTGTGTGTGTGTGGGAAGGGGGGTACCAAAACAACACAAGCAGAAAAACATGTCCCTCATTAGCAAGTGAACGTTATGTGGTGCTGGATGTAGGCGGGGGTCTCCATGGCGATGGAACAAGTGTATCACTTCACCTTTCTCCTCTCTCTGGTGAGATTAAAAAGGAGGGGAGAGAGGGAGAATAGATATAGATAACTGCCTGCGGGCTTTCTCTTTCTCTCTCTGTCTCTCTCTCTCTCTTTCTTGCTCTCCTTTTCTCACTCGCTCCGTTGTGGGGTAGCAGTGTGCACACTGCTTTCACAGGGGATGCTTCAAAGCCTGGGCAGGGGAGAGGGGGTGGGGGTGGCTGTGTGAATAATGCATTGCCTCTCATACTACCACAGATGGAGGGCATGAACAAGTCCCCATATACAAAACATGCATGTCTGCCATATACACACACACTCATGTATACTCATGTACACTCATGTACACACAATACACACACCCAGCTTATCCTTGCATACACAACCTCAACTTATTTGGCCCAAAAGTGCAGAAAAGTAGTTGCAACAAAAAATCTTATGATTACACTTACAGAGCCACCTTAGGCACCTGTATATTAGAGCTGTGTATTAGAGCTGTATATTAGAACTTGTGGTACTGTTGCAATTAAGGAACCTGGCTAGCATGCTAATAGCCTAGAAATTGCGGGTTCGAATCCCAGCTTCTGCCATTGTCCCTTTGGTCGAGGTATTTAACCCTAAGTTGCTCTAGGGGAGACTGGCCCAAAAATAATTGATAGTTGAGAAATGTTCTTTCTGTCACTTTGGATAAAAGCGTCTGCTAAATGCATGTGTCTCCAGGCTGAGGAAGGAGTACTAAGCAGTGAGGATTCCACAAGCAGTGTCCCCAAACAAGTCATCCTCATTGTCCATGTGGTGTGTGGAAGGGTGAATGTTCTTTGCGCCCTCAGTGCATGCCCCCCCACCCCCCCCATCGAGGGTTAGGGTTAAGGGGGTTAGGGATAGTGTTCAGAGGTTCAGATAGTGCCTTGCAGGCAGCACTGCCAGGAAAAAAGACCACCGATCAAGTGGAAGGCCTGGTGCTAGTCCTTTATTGCCTATTACCCTGAACATGCCCATCTGATTATATGGGTTATGTACATGCCCTTCTGATTATATGGGCGTAACTGCACATCGTTCACATAAGATAAATTCCTAACTTGAATCTGGTCTGTCCACAGCAATACTGTATTATGTGTTTGAGTAATGCTCTCTCTCTGTCTCTCTCTGTCTCTCTCTGAAAACAGACGAGCAGAGTGACATAAAAGTAGCAGACACTACACAGCTGTAGTCTGCATATAGAAGTGATGTTAGTCAGGTTATAGTCTGCATACAGGAATTAATTATAATTTATCATAATAAGTGTAACATTAATAACTGTAATGTTACTAGGAATATATGTCCTGACAGGGTGTGTGTGGGGAAGAGAGAGAGAGAGAGAGAGAGAGAGAAATAATGACTCTGGGGCTGTGTTTGGCCCCAGGGCCTGCAGACACTTCAATCTGGTATGTCCACAGCAATACTGTATTATGTGTTTGAGTAATGCTCTCTCTCTCTCTCTCTCTCTCTCTCTCTCTGTTACTCATCAATGCTGTGATTTACTGAAAACACCCTAAAGTCTTGCTCTGTGACAGTGGTGGAAGAAGTACTGGAACTCAGTACTTAAGTAAAAGTACAAATAACCAGCTAAATATATTATCAAGTAAAAGTAGAACAATCCTACTTAAGTGAAAGTAATAAGTATGTGCTTTTAAATGTAATTAAAGTACCAAAAGTAAAAGTACTCATGCAGTATGTTGTCTCTTAATGGTCTATATTTCAATACAAAAAAGGTGCATAGACCTAACTCCCATATGAAATTGCACAAAACTTATATTTACATGGAAATGCTGATAACCAAAACTGCTTCTTGAAAGAAAAAGTCAAAACGATAAATCATTTTTATAAATGATAAAAAGAAAAAAAAACGGCATGGTCGAAATATTTGACCCTTTACATGCAGTCAATAGTGTATGTTTTCACTCTCAGAATGTACAACAACCTGTCAGTTTCCTTACCAGGCTGGTCAGAGAGACCATGGCTTGTTCTACCATGGGCTACTCCAACCCATCCAAATTGAAAGTGATAGCTTAATAAAATATAACAGGATGCATTGTGGAAATGTAGTGGAGTAAAAGTACAGATGATAGCTGCAAAATGTAGTGAAATAAAAGTCAAAGTATTTATAATTATTTCTACTCATTTGAAGTACAGATACCTTAAAAATGTTCTTAAATACTGTAACTAAGTATTTGTAACAACAACACTATGCTGCCTTAGGAGACCTGTTTCAAAATATCTCAGCCATTCACAGTGGATATCTAGGCTCTATCTGGTCTAGTTTAGATAGAGCAGTGAATTCCATAGACTTCTTCACATACTTGTCTTCAATTTGATAATGGGGGAATGTAAGTACATATAAAAAGCCTTTGTGCGATGTGCATTCTTAATGCTTTGCACGGTCTACTTCATCATGGTTCTCAAGACTTCTTTTTCTTCTCAAGTGCAAACACTTACACTCAAAGTTTCTAACAAGAAGGACTTTGTATACGTACATGTATGATTGAATAGCAAATCAACAATATTTAAAAATAGAAAGGCCTGAAAATCAGTAGTTAGTCCACTTCATCTACTTTGTCTTAAAAGTTGTAATTTTTTTCAATGAGAAAATCAACAGTTTCTTTTCTCACCACTAACAGTGTTCAGTGAGACTTGACTCTCTTGAGCTTTTGTGCAGACTGCCAGAGGTATTGTGTCATGCACAAGTCTATTTTCTGCTCTGTACAACCTCTTTTAAAGAACAAGAATATGATCCATCCCTCACTGCTGAATTAATGGAGACCCAATTCCAAATTGCTCTTCATCATTAAATTGATTAAATTGCCTTGGAGCAAGTATTTGATGAGAATCATCATAATGATTTATACATTTTAACCTAATTTTAGTAGTTTCATAAACAACCTCCTTTCTGCACTTATTGCTTATTCTTGATGTCTGTCATTTTTTTGTTGCTGGAGTTGATGATGTTTTTGGTACCTTAATTTATACTTTCTTTGTTAGAGCTGTAATTTTTGACCTCTGAGTTTGTTGTAATTTATACCCTCTGTGTAAACACTTTGCACATTATTTCAAAAGGTAACTGCTGAAGAAGTCACCTGTAGTTACATTTTTCCCAGCCTGAGTAACTACGGGACCAATATCAGGCTTTATCTACTATCTAATGTGCCAAGGGCTAATATATATGATGGGCGACATGTCAAGCCGGGTTCTCATGATCTTCTCTCTGATTTAGCCTCTCATTACTGGCTCATTACACAGATTTTAAATTTTAACGAGGCTCACTCATGCTGTCAGAAGCCATACTTATGGATCTGGGGAGGATGGAAAGGGTGCTTCTTCAGCATAGTGTGTGTGTGTGTGTGTGTGTGTGTGTGTGTGTGTGTGTGACTCTTACACACATGTGCCACACACACCAAATGTACAAGTCTGCCTTTGCTGTGCATGCAAGGTGAAGCAAGCATGGGTAAAGAAAAGTCAGCAATGGCAGTGTGTGTATGTGTGTGTGTGTGTGTTTGTGTGTGTGTGAGTGTCTGTATGTGTAGGTGTGTGTTTGTGTGTCTGTATGTGTATGTGTGTGTGTGTGTGTGTGTGTGTGTGTGTGTGTGTGTGTGTGTGTGTGTGTGTGTGTGTGTGTTTAACTTTTACCCTGTGATGTGTGATTGGTTTCGTTGCACGGCGTGAATTGTTCTAAAATAGCACACACAAATATGAGCTCAGAATATGCTCTCTTGTCCTCTGAGGTCTCTTGCATCACAAAAGAACCTCTGCAAACAGACGAGCAGAGTGACATAATAGTAACAGAAACTACACAGCTGTAGTCTGCATATAGAAGAATCTATTATAATTTGTTATTGTCATAAGTGATGTTGGTCAGGTTATAGTCTGCATAGAAGAATTAATTATAATTTATCATAATAAGTGTAACATTAATAACTGTAATGTTACTAGGAATATGTGTCCTGACAGGGTGTGTGGGGGGAAGAGAGAGAGAAAGAGAGAGAGAGAGAGAAATAATGACTCTGGGGCTGTGTGTGGCCCCAGGGCCTGCAGACTCTCTCTCTTTCCCCCAGGGGCCTGTGAAACACATGTGAACACTACACACACACACACACACACACACACACACACACAAACACACACACACACACTCATGCAGCTTCTTCTGCTCCGTGTTGTGTGTGTTTCTGACACTCTTTTTGCACTCCTCCTTTCCCTGTGTTCTATCTTTCACTCCTCCTCTCTCCTCCTCCTTCTCTCTCTCACTCTCTCCTTCCCTTTCTCACACACACATATGTGTGAACGCACACACACACACACACACACACACACACACACACACGCACGCGCGCACACACACACACGCACACCCTTGACATTTTCATACACAATCATTGAACCATGTTTTCTTACTGTTTAGGTGAATATATTTAAGGCCATCACTTTTGACCTGAGCTGTGACATGCTCTTAATAACCGCACTGCTAGGTCTGGCGAGTGTTGGCCATGACGTTCTGTTTGTCCAAAGCTGTGCTGTGCAGAACTGCTGTTGCTATGGTATCAGTGTGTTCCGAGGCACAGAAAAAGGGCAGCTGAGCCTTTTGGCCTCCTGTCAGCATGTCAGTGTGTCATCTGTAAGTGTTGTATTTAACGCTGTTTCTCCCATATTATTTGCTGGGCCTGTCAGCATGATGGCACGTATGTTTGTGTGTATGTTTGGGGTTTGTGTATTGTGTATGTTTGGGTAAATGTGTGTGAGTGAGTGTGTGAAAGTGTGTTTGTGTGAATGAAGGCGTGTTCTAGAAGGCACCTTAGGGGGAAGGGGCGCATTTCTGAGCGATGACTCACACCCAGTAACTGACTGTAGTGACACACTGACCCACCCACCCTCTTGCTCTCCCTATATCCTCACTCTCTCTCTCTCTCCCTCCTCTTTCTCCCTCTCTCTCCCTCCCTCCTCTCTCTGTCTCTCTCTCTTTCTAAATTTCTCTCTTACTCTGTCGCTCTCTTTCTTTCTCTTTCTCTCTCTTAGTCTCTCTCTCTCCCTTACTTGCTGTCCTTCACTCTCTCCTTCTGTCTCTCTCTCTTGTCCCATATCTACTCACTCTCTCTCTCTCTCTTGTGTTTTCAACTTATACTGGAACACAGAGGCGAGGTCTGTGGTTTGGAATAGCTTAGGAATGTGGAAAATCCGAGGCAGGGCCACAGAGAACCGGCCACGGTCCTTTACATTCTCTTCAGCCATTTGTTCTGGAACCAAACCAGGCCCTTGGAAATACAACCCCTTTATATGTCCTGGGCCTCTTGGTCATTCATATGCAATTTTGAATAGAGAGAGCAGCAGTGAGTTTTGTGTAAATGGTTTGGGGCATTTCTTTATGACCTTTAACCTGTTATGTGTTTCCTCTGCTTTCCACTGTTCTCCCAGTTCTGCACATATACAATCAACCATTTCACTCTGATATGAACTCTTTGCTGTGATTGAAAAAATACACATTCTGAACACGACACCATATTTATTTCATTTCAATGTGTATGTGATGTCACCCAACACTCAAATGGCGTCATATTTTTGAAAAATAAATCAGATAATTCAGTATTGTGTTGTTAAATACCAGACAGATGCTCCCTGTGTGGTTATCTAAATGTCAGTGTTTTCTGTGGAGACTGGAGCACATTAGGAGGGGCTGGGGCCAAGAGGACTATTTGTGTCACTGCTCACTAGTGGGAGCCAGAGGTCCATATATCAGTGGCCTGGGAGCCTGCAGGCTGCTTCAGGAGAGCTTGAAGCCTCAGAGGGCTTTAGTGAGGGGGAGAGGGATTCGAAATAACAGAGGATGGATCAGTGGAGGCTGAAGTGTGCCATTTCCCTAGATCAACAGGATGTCTTAGCAGTGGGGGTGTTCTTTTAGGCCATGAATCTTGCTCAGCTCTCGCTCAGTTCATTTGGTGCATGAATCTTGAAGGGTGCTTTTCTTCTTCAATTTTAAGCTTTACAAAAGGGTCATTTGTTTTGTTGGATGGGCAACTAGGCACTTTGTTTGACAGATTTGTTCAAACGGAAGTAATTTGGAGCTCAACTGTGCTTTCTCTTGTTTTGCTGTTTTGTCTTAGATGAAAGCAGCGATCTGAAACCAGACGAGGGCATCATGAGCAGCAAGATCACGGCCAAGGAGCGGGACACGCTGGAGGAGAACAACGAGAAGGAGCAGATGGAGAAGGAGGTGAAAGAGGAGAAGCCCGGAGAGGAGGAGGAGGGAGAGGACGGAGAGCCGCTCTCCCAGGAGCAGGAGCTGGAGGAACTGAGGGCCCAAGTGCTGCAGCTGCTCCTGGAGCTGGAGGAGACCCGAGACACCTCGCAGAAGCACCAGGAGAGCTTCCAGGAGCTGCAGGGTAAGTGAGATGGTTGGGGGAGTCCTCAGGGTGCATTGTGGGAAATGTAGTGTCTGAGATGTGTTTGATGATAACTGGATTTGGCTGAGAAATCATACAGGAGACTTGATGATGAGTTATAATGTGTCGTTAATTATAAAGGGCCACTAAGTTATTAAATATTAAAGGAGAAATTTGGTGTAATTCAATCTATAGCCCTATTGTTTGAGGTCACCAAGTGCTTTCTGTAGAAAAAAGAATGAGAAAAAAATGAATACAATTTAGACTCAATAGCAAATCGGCAGCTTACATGAAATGAATGGGGCATAGGAAAATAAAACTGTCTGTTCCCTATTCAGTTAGTGTTAGCTACCGATTCACTATTCGATCTCTGTTGTATCAAATTTTCTAGTTTGTTTTCCTACAGACAGCACTCGGTGACCAAGAACAACAGGGCTATGGTTTGATTCATACCACATTTCATACCACATTTCTCTTTCTTCTTCCAAGTATTCTTTTGGAATAGCATTAGATGGAAGAAGTTTTAAAATAGCAATAAACATCCTTATAGCTTTTAAGCTCTTATTTTAAACAGCTCTTGATGTCAGTAAACAAATACTTCATCATAAACTTCTCTGATGTTCCCCCTAAAGTTAGCGTGTAACCTTTAAGAAAGTCAAGAGAGTCCATTGCAACTTTGGATGTGCTGATTTTTACAACCGGTATTTTCTCCAAACAGTCAGTGGTTTGTCCACACATTGTGCCTCATAGGAAACTAAGGCTAGTTCTTAACACAGACACTGATTACTCAATAGGGCATCCATCATGTGGTATTTTGGAGCCTCAGCAAATGACTCACACTAGGGACGAAGGCCAGGTTGTGTACGTAATTGTGTACTTGTGTGTGTGCCTTGATGAGTGTGTGAGTGTTGTTTGTAAGAGGAACAGCATAGCTATGAACAGCTGTATACTGAAGGAAACTTCCAGCCTTAGAAGAGCACAGGGTTTCACTGGTGGTGGTGGTGGTGGGGGAGGTGGGGTCAGTTGTCGCGGCCTCCTAGGACAATCTCTGCTTGTGGGCTTCCTCCTTTGCTCCTCTCCGCCGGGACCTCATCTCTTCACTTCCCAGTTGTAGCGGTCGCTGGTACAGGCGACCCATTAGACTCTCCGTGGAGGAGAGGGTAGCTCTAACGCCACGGCCCGGCTACGGCACACCACCTATAAATCACTCTCCTCTCAGGCCAGTATGAGCCCCGTGCCACCGAGCTGTGCCATGCCACTCCCGAAGGGAGAACAGTACGCCCTTATCATGCCCTCTACACAGAGGCTTGACAAACTGACTCATCTTTTATAAAAGACTCATAGGCTCACAGTGAGGAAAACATAAAACCATTGTTGTTGAATTGGTTTATATATTTGTGTATGCTTGAGTTGAGTGTGCACTTGATTGTACTGTAGTTTCATGACTGCTATTGAGTGTGGATCATTTTGTAATGATTTTCTACTGTCCCTACATGACAAACAGGAACGTAATAATAATAATCTCTTATCCCTACTGTTCATTCTGACTGCACTGACGGTACAGTTGTTGAGTAAGTGGTTAAGGGCTTACAAGCCATTTTGTGTCATTACAAGGGTGTAAACTGATCTGACCATTAGTACTCATGAATGATACATGAATGTGACGTAGTGTCATTATGTTCCCTTTGTTTCCCTGCTGCTGAACCCCCCATTCACATATGCACACACACACACACACACACACACCTTTAACTCCCACTTACAATACCACCAACTGAGACACATTAGCACCATCTGAGGTTGGACATGCAGTCCACTAATGGATGTCTCATTTGGAGGTGTCTGTGTGTCTATCTGTCCACAGGTCTGTTAGAGGATGAGCGTCTGGCCAGTGCTCACCAGGCTGAGGCCTTCACCCGGCAGATCCAGCGACTCCAAGGTATCACCTCTAGACTCTCTTTGTACAGGAGGAGGTGCACATACAGTATACAACCAATCACATCTAGGTCGCCTACAGAGTGACCAATAACGGGGACTCAAAAGTGATGGCTGGATGAAAGTAGTTGAAGGAAGGAATGAGGAATGACTGACTGAATAAATGAATGAATGAATGAATGAATGAATGGATGGATGAATACATACACTTGCTCTTGTTTCAGAAGAGCCTGGAGGAGAGATGTTCTCTCTGCGTCTGCCAACTAGCCCAGCTGCTCTTTCTCACTCTCTCTCTCTGTCTGTCTCTCTTTCTGTCTCTCTCTAGCCCAGCTGCGCTCGCTGCAGGAGGAGATGGACAGTCTGGAGGAGGAGGAGAATGAGCTCTTCCTCTCCTCCTCCTACTCCTTCTCCACTGATCTTTCTCACTCTCTCTCTCCGTCTCTCTGTCTCTCTTTCTGTCTCTCTCTAGCCCAGCTGCGCTCGGTGCAGCAGGAGATGGACAGTCTGGAGGAGGAGGAGAATGAGCTCTTCCTCTCCTCCTCCTACTCGATCTTTCTCACTCTCTCTCTCTCTGTCTGTCTCTCTTTCTGTCTCTCTCTAGCCCAGCTGCGCTCGGTGCAGGAAGAGATGGACAGTCTGGAGGAGGAGAAGGAGAGTGAGCTGCGAGAGGCACAGGAGGAGCTGAGGGTGGCCCAGGAGGAGGTGGTGCTTCTGCAGCAAGCGGCCGAGGAGGCAGCGGCCGAGCGCGAGAACGACATCGCCAGCCTGCAAGAAGAGCTGTGCCGTCTGCGTGCCCAGCTGCAGCGGCTGCAGGACACGGCGCAAGAGTACGAGCTGGAGATCACCACGCTACGCGCCGAGATCGCCATGAAGAGCCAGCGCCGTGATGAGGAACGCCGCGAGGGTAAGACGCCAACTAATCACTGATCTCTTCAACGTTCATCAGCCAATCAGAGGCTGAGCTGTGGCAACACTGACCAATGAGGAGAAGAAGAGGGATCAGTGCCTGTTCCTAGCGTAAGCAAATTAGACCAATCGCATTGGGGTGCCAAAGTTCAGGAGGGCATCACAATGCCTTTTTCATTTATTTTCTTAAGTTTTTCAGTTGTATTTCTAGAAAAGAGGGGGCAAAACTCCAATCTGGCCGTACAATACAAAGGGCAGCAAGGCAGCAGCTCACAGAGCCCTGTGAGCGACACACATTTGAAGGTGCAGACTTTAAAGGCCATTCCACATTTTATTTCCAAAAGTTCACCCCAGTGTGTGTGCTTAATAAGGGACGGGTGTATTTGAAATTCTGTAGAGCGCAGCTTTAAAGAATCTAAAAGATTTACATATGGTCAATCTGGACTTACTGATTTAATAATATAGGTGTGAGCTGGACCGCAAGGGAAAAGGTGCCCAACTGTTCACACTGAAGCCTTTCAAACTGCACATTCTCATATTCCACAAGGAGTTAAACATTAATGTATTAAACATATTGTCATTGAACAACATTTTGGCCATTAAGAGAAGCAAATGTGAGAATTAAAGCAGAGGTTGAATAAAAAGAGGAAGAGGAAGATGAAAGAAAATGTGTTGAGACGGTCCTCTCCCCTTGCGTAATTACTGGTATCATATTGAAACCTGCCCTTAAAGCCCTGCAAGCCTCCTTTGGGTTTTGCCGCTGAGATTGCAGTTTGCACCCATGAGTGAAAGGCATAAATCTGCCCTGGGGTTTTAATAAAGGGGCCTGCCGGCCTCATTGGGAACATGCACCCAGCCCCAGTGCCCAGTGCTCCACAGCAGTCTCTCCTCTGTGAGGAGGAGTGCAGAGGAGAGGGGCACCTTCTGGAGAGAACAGGAGGCCATCTACTCTCCGCCCCAGCCCACCCCTAAATCCCCCCCCCCACACACACACAACACACACACTGCCCACTCCGTCTCCATCCAACCCCCTTAACAAGTCAGAGCCCTCATGGGACAGGAGACAGATGGAATGGTTTCTCTCATTATCTTACTCAGTGGAGCAGAGGACTGTGTGTGTGTGTGTGTGTGTGTGTCCATGTGTGAGTGTGTATGTGTATGGGTGTGTGTGTGTGTGTGTGTCCCTGTGTGGTGGGTGGCTGGCCACTGACAGTTGCTGCCCACTCAGCATGGGGTGGCCGGTGGGGACGAGCTTGGCATAACTAGCATACCAGGCCTATCTGCCTTCCAAATCACCCAATTCAAAATTACAGTGGGCACAGACACCATTTTGCCAGATTACCTCATGTTCTCTTGCCCCTTTGGTGTTCGAGGCAACATTTCCGGATGCCTCAGAAGCAATGCAAACGGCGAGGTGAGGCGTACATGGGGGAGCAGGTTGTGACTGTGCTGTTTGTGCTGTTTGCTCAGGCGGCGTGTGCCAGCTGAGGGAGGAATGCATGACATTAAAGGAGGAGTGTCAGACCCTGAAGGACGACAACAGACGTCTGTCCGAGCGTCTGCAGCTGCTCCAGAGGATGGGGTGAGGACATCTCTCTTTCTTTCTTTCTCTCTCTCTCTTTCTCTGTCTCTCTCTCTCTTTCTACCTGTCACTTATTCAAATAACTGTTCTCTAATCAATTTTAATCCTCTAGATCACAAAATGTGTTCAGAAACTTAACTAATTAAAAAAATTCCCAAAATAAATATGCATGATTAGTCATATCATGGATCAACAGAAGCAGGGGTATTGCAGTAGTCCCTGGTGTCTCCTGTGCCTGAGGCAGTAACTGAAGGAGAATACAAACATTGATTTCCAGTGTTAACACAGAACAGCAGCACAAGTACTTTCAACAGTACAGTATTGCTATCCCTCTTGTAGTTTTTGGCCTTGTCTGTGTTGCCTGGTCTTTGCCTATGTTTTTCATGTGTGGCTTATCTGTGTGTGTGTGTGTGTGTGTGTGTGTGTGTGTGTGTGTGTGTGTATGTATGTGTGCATTTGTGTGTGTGTGTGTGTGTCCATGGCGTGTGCGTGTGTGTGCATTTGTGTGTGTGTGTATGTGTGCATTTGTGTGTGTGTAGGAGCAGCTCTGGTAGTGTGTACATGACTCTAAAGGAGGAACAGGAGGATGGAGCATCTTCGGACGGAGGCGTCTCCTCGCTGCCGACTGGCTCCAACTGCCGGCTGGTGGACGCCTCCATACAGAAGAACATCTCCTTTGAGGGCAAGCCTGTGACACCCACCGGCTGGACGGGAGGCATCTCTGAGATCTTCTCTCTCAGGGATCAGCTCAAACAGGCTGAGGAGAGGGCCTCACAAGTGCAGAGAGAGGTACAGCCTGCCCTGGAGTCTCCTGGCTCACCACAGCTCCTCAGATAGGACCAGTGTTTTAGTCAAGTCACTAAACCTCAAGTCCAAGTCCAGTCTCGGGTCCCCAGTGTTCAAGTCATATCATAGGACACTACACAACCAGTATATACTGTATAGCTGCTCCATGTTCACGCAAACATAGAAATATGTATGAAAGATGTACTACTGGATTAGTTTATGATCATTCACTTCTTCACATATTTTGATATAAATAAATACAAATATCTATGTATCTATGTATCTACCTATATATCTCTGTTCACATGTAGATTTTTACTTTGTTTTCACACAGTATATAAGTTTATAATGTGTGTGTGTGTGTACCCAGTGTGACAGTCTGAAGACTGAGCTGCGGGAGCTCCAGGTGCTGTATGACACCAGTCAGAGGGAGCGGGCGGAGCTGGAGCTGGAGCTGCTGCGGTGCAGGGAGGAGCTGGACAGGCTGGCAGAGAAAGGCCTGCAGGTGAGGGAGGTGGTGTCATGAGGAGGCCTGCAGGTGAGGGGGGAGGTGTCATGAGGGGGCCTGCAGGTGAGGGAGGTGGTGTCATGAGGAGGCCTGCAGGTGAGGGGGGAGGTGTCATGAGGAGGCCTGCAGGTGAGGGGGGAGGTGTCATGAGGGGGCCTGCAGGTGAGGGAGGGGGTGTCATGAGGAGGCCTGCAGGTGAGGGGAGGTGTCATGCGGGGGCCTGCAGGTGAGGGAGGTGGTGTCATGAGGAGGCCTGCAGGTGAGGGGGGAGGTGTCATGAGGGGGCCTGCAGGTGAGGGAGGTGGTGTCATGAGGAGGCCTGCAGGTGAGGGAGGTGGTGTCATGAGGGGGCCTGCAGGTGAGGGAGGTGGTGTCATGAGGAGGCCTGCAGGTGAGGGGGGAGGTGTCATGAGGAGGCCTGCAGGTGAGGGGGGTGTCAGGAGTGGGCCTGCAGGTGAGGGGGGAGGTGGCTGGAGGAGGCCTGCAGGTGAGTGGGGAGGTGAAGTGAGGGGGCCTGCAGGTGAGGGAGGTGGCATGAGGGGGCCTGCAGGTGAGGGGGGTGTCATGAGGGGGCCTGCAGGTGAGGGAGGTGGCATGAGGGGGCCTGCAGGTGAGGGGGGAGGTGACATGAGGGGGCCTGCAGGTGAGGGAGGTGGCATGAGGGGGCCTGCAGGTGAGGGGGGAGGTGACATGAGGTGGCCTGCAGGTGAGGGAGGTGGCATGAGGGGGCCTGCAGGTGAGGGAGGTGGCATGAGGGGGCCTGCAGGTGAGGGTGGGGGGTAGCATGAGGGTGCCTGCAGGTGAGGGGGGAATAGCATGAAGAAGGCCTGCAGATGGAGGGGGGGGGGGGTGGCTATGGCCCTGGCAAAGGCTTTTCAGCTCAGAGTTGTTCTTGTGTTAATGTTGACAAGTAGAACAGGTAAGATATTCAAGATATTCAGTGGTAATAAAAGATTAGGTTCTTGCTTTGGCACTGGTAGGGTCTTTTTTTTCTCTTTCTTGCCCTTTTCTTTCTTTCTTTCTTTCTTTTTTCTTTCTTTCAAGCTTGTCTCTCATACTGTAAACTGTGAAATATTCTCTCTCTCCCTTAAACTTCCTTACTTTCAATCCCACATACGCAAGCATACCGAAACACACACACACACACAAACCCACCTACACACACTCACACACAAACATGCTTGCGAGCACACACACACACACACACAAACATGCTTGCGAGCACACACACACACACACACACACACTCATAAATTGTTTGTGTACTTGTGTTTCCTCTGTATCTGCATCTTGTCTGTCCCACTCTCCCTTCATCCTCTCTTTACTGTGCCTCCACTGCCAAACATGGTCATCATGTTGTGTTTGATGTCCAGATTGTCCACCATGTGTTTTCTTGTTTTGTTTTTAATTTGACATTTTCCATCTGTCTGTCCCATTCTGTTCTGTACCCCGCCCCCCCCCCCCCACCCCCCCACCTGGTACCCACCGTCTCCTGCTCAGATCTCCTCTCTGTCTTCTGAGCCCCCTCTTCTCTCCGTTCCTTTCATAGGAATGATTATAATAGTGGCCACTTTCTGGTGCTGGTGGTCCGAGCTGTCGTCTTAGAAGATGAAAGGTACGGTACGTTTACACTTGATCTGCCAACCTTTCACACTGAAAACCTCTGTGAGGTGGTTACTATGAGGCAATGCCAATTTTTTTGTGCAATAAACAATGAGCTCTTGTAAACTCTTTCTTATGTAACATGCATTATATGTCTGTATGTCACTGTTAGTCTGTATCATGCTGAATTATTGCTTGCTCACACATTCTTTTCCCTTTTGCTATGCATAATGCATTTAGCTTATTTACAAAGCTTAGTTCAAATATTGTGTTCATTTCCAGCATTCATTGCACAAATTACAGTGTTACTGTATTCATCTACAGATTCTGCAGAATACAAGCAAATAATAAACAGACTACCAAATAGTGTTTTTTATCTTTTTGTAAAATAATGTCGTGAAACGACGTGAAATGCAAATGTTACGTAACTGACCCACCATGTGGGATGACATGACTGTTTGTTCCAGCAAGGGCCTTTCCCTTATCCTGGAACGCTCACCAAAAATACCAGTCTTGCACCCCTTCATCTATCTCTCCTTCGCTGTGTTTACAGAACACGAAGGAATAGGGAGCCTGGTCTGGGCCTGTGGCCACTACAGCGGTGGTGGCAATTATGGTACTGCTCTCTTCTCCTCTCCTCCTGCCTGACACACACAGATTTACATCCGGATGACATCACTGTCACTGCCAGCGAGACGTTGCTGCGGTTAAAACCTTATTTCCAAAAAAAAAAAAAAAACTTTTTCTTTCTCTCTTTCTCCTTGTT
Organism: Tenualosa thibaudeaui; assembly: GCA_027481765.1. NCBI lineage: Eukaryota > Metazoa > Chordata > Actinopteri > Clupeiformes > Clupeidae > Tenualosa > Tenualosa thibaudeaui. The sequence continues at coordinate 22,534,096 of JAIFZK010000007.1, forward strand.
TGGATCACTCAACACCACATTGTTGTTGGAAGCACAAAGAACGAACCACAGCTTTTCCTCTGTGGGACTTTCTAAGAGGAGGATCTATTTTGGACGGCATATTGGGAGCTTTCTGCACCAAAGCGGATGGATGTTAGCAGTGTATGAAGGAGACCAGCTCAGGGCATTATGGGTAATAATGCCTGTGTTTTGGCCTCTGAGAGGGGGGCACGGGGGGGACTGCAGTATAAGTAGGAGAAAAACTGCACGCTCCTTTGAATAGCACTGAACCGACTTTACTCCCTTCATTTTTCCCACTCTTCTCTCTTCCTTCATATTCTTCTCCTTCTTTATATGTTACTTGTAATATCGTGGTATCATCTACAGCTTTAGAGGATTTAGATAGAGATATACTGTATATCTATAATTTATTCAACTATTTAATTTAGTTTGTATATAGTAAGTCTATTTTTGTGTTGCTAATGTGAACTGAATAGAGACTCAATGATAAAGTGATGTCATTGTCAGTAAGGGGTGGGGAGAGGGAATAGGATTGAATGTAGTGAATGAAGTATTGAATGCAATAACACATATCCATAGAGACATCATGGTGGTGGTTTTTTTGGGGGGGTCACTTTCAGATTTAATTAAGTTCTAACTCACCTCGGAGTTGTCTTTAATATTGAGCAGTCCTCTCTCCCTGCCCTCCATTAGTGGGAGACTCTTTAATTCATATTGATGGGGAAGTACTTTTACTGCTAATAACAAGCTGGGCCAGCTAGGTCTCCACCACTCTTAGTGAAGAACCAACTCTGCACGACAGTTAGCCTGACGGTACTATTATAAAACTCTCCCTCTAACCAGCTGATGAGAATACCTCAATACATATACATATATATCCTCGTACAATGTGTGCCTGTGTGTGTGTGTGTGTGAGTGTGTGTCGCCCTTGCATTAAAAACAAAACATGGTCTCAACATGATGACCAGTGCCATTACAGATTTGATATCACCACATATTACTGGAACCTGTATGAAATTGTATGATTTTGTTGTTTTGGAAATATATTTTCATACTAATGTTAAGATTTTGCAGGTATCGTCACTGAAATATGAAATCTTTGCAGATAAATTTCTTTTCATATCAAATGAAAGCTAATTTGATGCTTTTAACACCTGCTTTCCTCATAAAATGCATATTTCACTTTACTAAACAATTAAGAAGCATTTCTTGGTTTAAATTTAAATTGATTTAAAATGAGTGATATTTGTGAATGACTCAAAACTAACAACATTTATTTATCCATGTATATAATATTTGCTAATGATGAATGAATATGCATATATAATTTCATTAGAAGAACATCTCATTTCATTACTGATACATTCTCTCCAAAATCACTTCAGTTTTGCATGTTGAAGCTGGTCTGGTCTGAAGCATGCCAAACAGTGCCATTGTGACAGTTTCTCAGTCTCAGAAACTTGGAAGAGGTTCTGTTGAGATCTGGAATTGTGAGTCTGATGGCATTGGCACCTGTTCTAAATGTGAAGATGACATGAAGGTTAATTAGGACCGCACCCCAAAGGGTGGTGCTTTTTCAAATATGTCAAGAATGCACTGTCAGTTAAAACCCGCAATAATTTTCTGCATCACATACTACATGGCATTAATGTTGAAAAGGCTGCCATTTTTATGCTGATATTATATACATTTCTTACCTGCCGGGTTGTAACACCATGGTAGGACATCTAACAAACACTCTCATATGAACATGAAGAGATACACTCACCCGAGCAGGAACCAAGGGACCCCAATGCCCACATCAAGAACATGTCCTGGTCCCAGACAAGAGAAGCTCACTGAATCGGCCCTAAGAATGTTTACTGGAATCTACCATGAGTGCACTTTGAGCAGCTTCAGGACGAGACACTCCCACACAAATGCTAGAGATCCCTGTGATGAACACCCATCCCATCCCAGCTGAGTCTCCCACACAACAATCCCTCATGAACCCTGCCACTGTAAGCTCTCAGCGTGCAGTCCTCAAACAGCAGTCCCTATGACTGTCCTCATAAGGAAATGGCTGGCTCAGCTTGTTCTGTATGTCTATATACAGTAGATCTCTCTCTGTGTGAGAATCTGGAGAGTCCTGCATTCCTGCAATTGTTTTATATGTTCTCTTAACAACCAGGCACTGGTACTCTTTAATTATTTTAGCACCATATGTTCTCTTAACAACCAGGCACTGGTACTCTTTAATTATTTTAGCACCATGCACGCATTCCATTCAGGCTTAATACTTATAACTTAGTGTAAAACGGTAGATTACATACATTGAATGTGGATTAAGTTGTCAATTTTTGAAATGTTTCTGCACAAAATTGCAGGTACTGTTGCAAGGCACAATAGTTGGAGACTTTTGAGCTTTTGTGTTGTAGAAAAAATGAAAGTCAAGTATTTAGTCAATGATGTTGTACCTTTATCTCTTTGTGGTTCATCACAGACACCGAATAACACTAAAGACGGCAAAGTTCTACATGAAGGCCATTATTGATTTGATTTGCATAAATAGAACAGCTCATACGACCACAAAATAATGTATGTATTTGTCACATTTTGGAATATAACTTTTAGAATGTAACTTTATGTTTTAGAATATAACTTTCTGTTTCAGCTCCTTACAATGCATCTGCTGTTAATAATGCTATTGTGATCAAGGTCTTTGTTAAATAAGCTGCATCAAAAAAATTTGGGTCAGATAACCTGATAAATATTGCTTTTTAGAATATTGATATATGATATATTTTGACAGAATGTTGTATGTTTGTTAACCAAATGTTGTAATAGAGCAGTATACAGAGCAAAAAGCAAAAAAAAAAAAAGCAAACATTTCCAAATTCCTATCACGTGTGATTTTAGTAGAGGGTAGCATTTGCATGCAGATGTGATAGACATTCTCTTGTGACCACTTATAAAGTGTTGAATGTCATGGTCATAGAGCTTGTGTTTTACACATACTTTTTCTTTCACTTAGAATTCCAAACAAAGCAATATATTGTCTGGGATCTGTGTGGGGACGGAGTCTGGGCTTGTTAGTACAGCTAATTTTACATTTCCATTGATAATGCACATCTCTGTCATCTTTTTATAGACAATAGGATGTCATGCAGAGGCTAACAGGAAAGAGAAACTAATGAGGGCAGTTATTGAAATTAAGTGTGACACTAAGTAGCAGATGTGTGTGACATGAAGATCTCATCAGCTCTAGCTGTCTATGGTCCTCATGTCACCTTTCTGCAATGACAAAGTCAATATTTCTGACTGTTCCAAGGATATGAAATATTTGGCCAAATTGTGTCGCATATGAACCGGTTTGGTTAAAATACCACAATATTGATTTTTAATCTGAGGGGAGAATAAACTGATGACATCAAAGCATTATTATATGGTCTTGACTTCAATATGGATCAATCACTGTATCAATTCTTTCAAGTTGCATGTGTTTAAATTACATTCTTCCTGTGCCGTTGTAGGGTCCTCAAACGCTTGCTATATTTTCAGTTGTTTCCTATGCGCCTTGCTGTTTCAAACAATATTTGTGGCTTTTTTGTGAAATTGAAATATATTTTGTACCATAAATGTTTTATGAAATAAAATATCTCCTGGCTAATGACCCCTGTTTCCGTTTGTCAATGGCATATGTCACTGTGAGATGTCATTCAGCATTACACCAAGAGTGAGTGGGAAGTTGAGGAGTAGTTCCTAGCATCAGGTTGCATAGGTCATCGACGGTACACAACTATTAATACCTCTTACTCACAGGCAGTTGTAAACTGTCTTGCACAAGATTTATTCCAAGTATACGGGTATACATTCAAGTATACGGGTTCCTTCCAGGGACATTAGCAAAGAGTTTTATTTTACCTCCACAGTCAGAGAGAGAGAGAGAGAAAGAGAATCTATAGATATGACAATGAGTGTGCTTCCATCCAGCTGGCTCCACTGATATATAAAATTTTGTCTGAGTCAGCCAAGTTTGTTGTTTTATTTGTATTGCTTTGAACCTGTATAACATTGGCATAAATGTGTGGGCAGGTCAAACAGTGTCCGAAATTCCATCCGTGCAGTCCAGGTGAGGAAGATGGCTTGAAACAGTCTGGTGAGATGAAGGGCATCTCTTGCTGAGTCACCGGGCCAGAGAGGTCACTGTCACACACCATCCGTGAGACAGACAAACTAAAATAAGCCTACACACACACACACCATTAATTTACACTCTGAGCTGGCACATAACCATACATACACACAGAACACTTGCTGTACACTCATAATAGCAATCATCCACTGATTAGTCTAATATTATTAGACGTGAGTCTAGCCTGTCTGGCTGGTATAATTTATGACTGTCTTTAAGCACCATTGCAGAATATACAGAGTTTACTGAGTTTTACAGAATATAATCCCTGAATTCAAAGTTGTATTGTATGAAGATTAGCCTACTGTTCACTCAGATGAACATAAAACACACAATGATTAGCCTGATGAAATATGCAAATTATGTACAAGTATACGTATCTAAGTTTACCTAAAGTAAATTAAAGTTAATTGTAATGTTTTACCCAGTGCTTGGTCGTGCCCCATGGCCATACACTGTATGAAACGAAAATTGCTAGTTAATAAATAACATGTTACGTCAACTGTGTAAATATGCCTTGCTAGATAAAACATATAACTAGTCCCTGACGTTTAAGAATTTGATTGCTAGCTAAGCTAGATAGATGCTTTGTTCATACCATAGAAAATTCAGTTTGACCAAGGATTAAGCTTAATTAATTAACTTAAGGAGTATTTGAGGGTCCTGAATGAATAATTTTAACGAGCTGCCAGAATCTGTTCGCATGAGCCATGCTGTATGTTTGGTTTAATTCAAGCGTCACTTTCTTTTCTTGGCTCACTTGTTCAGAGGAGACACAGTGACCGCACACGTTTACGATTGAGAAGCGACTGCCCCCTCTCCCAAGTTTGGAGCGCCTAAAAATAAAGAAAGTAGTCACAACTGTTGAAACTGCTTGAGGTCCGACCAATCACAGCTGACTATACTAGACTTAGCCAATCGCTCCTCTCATCTTTATCCTTGGGGATTAGAAAATTGCCCATCACTTCTATGACCATGATTATGACAGGGACATTCCAGGGAATCCATGCATCTGACGTGGACCTGGGATCTGGGGTCTTTTTAAACCCGGCCTGGCCAGGGTCCCCTTTCAATTTCAATAAGAGACTCGACTCTCCACTGCAGATCAACGCATAAACCTACTCCTCTCACCTGCCACGAAGAATCATTTTTCCAGAAAGAGACTCCAGCGCGAAAGTGTCCATTAAGAAGTAGAGACTACATTTGTCAAGATACTGCCAATTAAAAAACGGGGACTGGCTGCCTTGTAAACTGTAAATCGGATTATTTCATCCATCATTGTCGTGACATAAGTGTCCTCTTAACAAGTACATCCGAAAAGTTTTTCGTTTTTTGTCAATCCCTTCCAAGCTCTGAACTTTTCGCTGCGGGGACGCGCTTGACACCACTTTGTAAAACTACAGCGTAGTCAATTTCACACTAAGGTATTACATCGGTATAAAAGGGACAAGACAACCGCCAAGATGATGAGCAACAACACACACTACGACGACCAGCTGCCGCCTCAGTACTACCAGGGCACCGATTTCGGGGACGAAGAGGAGGACGAGATGCCGGCCACGGAGAAAGACCTTGCGGAAGATGCGCCATGGAAGAAGATCCAGCAGAACACCTTCACCAGGTGGTGCAACGAACACCTGAAGTGTGTCAACAAGAGTGTCACAGACCTCCAGAGAGACCTGGGCGACGGGCTCAAGCTGATTTCTCTCCTGGAAGTTTTGAGCCAGAAGAAAATGTACAGAAAGCATCACGCTAGACCAAACTTTCGACAAATGAAACTGGAAAATGTTTCGGTGGCGCTGGAATTTCTTGAGAGGGAACGCATCAAATTGGTATCCATTGGTAAGTAACTTTTAGCGTTATTACTTTTGGCTTGTTTCAGTGTTAAACTGAACAGCCGAGACATAAAGGATACAGCGACAGGCAGGGAAACAGACGCACTGAACTCAAATGAACATAATTGTGTGCTCGCTGTATTGAAATAAGTTTTACCACCAACAGAAGTTTAGTGTTTGCTTACTGAGAGGCTCAACTGTGTTCAGCATCAACAGAATTTTTGTGTGCACAGATTGAGTTGTGCTAAGTTGTTCTGACATTGCAACAGAAGAATATGAAATGATTGATATTGTGCATGGTGCATAGTGCGCTTATACACAGGCTGAGCACGTACTGCTGGACTCTCACAAACTGGTGATGAGCAGGGAGCTGAGGTCAGGCAGTGGAGGACTCTGGCGCTGAGGTGCCACTGAGATCATTGCTTTAAGGAGCTCTCATGCCTGTCTGTTAAATGTGAGCATATCTAAAAAATAGTTGTGCTGATCAAACTGTCAAAAGGAAGTGGAAGAACAAAAGAAAATGAAAACATACAAACACAGGACCTATTAGAGACTCTCACTAGTGCAGATACACACACACGCACATACACACACCACTTGCTATGTCAACATGTCCTGCCAGTGGCATCTGAAGGTCATAGGTTAAAGGCTAGAGGAAATAGGCCAGGGAATGGCCATTTACCCAGAATGCAGCGCAAAGTGCAAATGGCAAATGGGTAAGCAAACAGCAGCCACTGAGGGCTCACCAGCTGAAGTGTTGAAAGACACTGGCAGCATGCTGGTGTATTCTAGAAGGCCTAGTGGCAGCATCCAACATACTGGGTGGGGGGTTGGGGGGGTCTGCCTTCACTTATGCTTGCCACCATCACCACACACCCTGCCATGCATGAGGGAAGAGCCGGATTTAGATGTTGTCTATCAGAATAACTTCACTTCACACATCCAGTTGAGAATCAAAATTGTAAACAGTATACATAGTTTGTGAGACAAAGGTCACAAGTGTTTTCAAATAGGTCATGGTCTCTTGACGGCAAGGCCCATTTGTTGGTGAATGACAGAGAAGTATAAAGATAGATAAGCTGTCTTCTTGCCCCATAGCTGAGTCTTTAAATAGATTTCTGATTGGGGCAACAGGGTTGGTCTCTGTCTGCCTATGCATGTCTAAGGGGGGAGAGCTTGGACTGCAAGGCCACTGCCACTTGTGACTGGGACCAGAATACATTTGGTCATTTGGGTATGACCCATAAAAGAACTAGAAGAATACACAGTCTACTGTACACAATATTGCATTTGTTTGAGCGTTTTTGGTAGGCCTACTTATTGATTTCGCACCGCCACTATTTTCTGTGGTTATGAGCAGAGTAGAATTGTTGGGTAGGCTGGAAATTGTTTTTATAACTCCTGCTGACTGGTTGTGTTTCCATGGGTCTCAGCGGTGTCACATACGATGAGTAAAAACACATCTCAGTTTCCCCTCACTTTGGTGTCACATGCAACGTTTTGATACAAGAATCTGCCATTAGACAAGAGCTCATCTGTCACCGTAAAGGCCTGCCTCGCCAAGGCTGCGGCGTTCATTAAACGCCTGACAGTTACTGCCCTGGTAAACCTGAGAGATGGCTCCCGACAGAGAGTGAAATTCTGTATCAAATTGTTGCTATGGGCCAGGAGAGAGTTATGAAGGCCCCCGCGATGGGTGGGTTTTATTTTTTTACAATGTGAGGAGACTCCCTGTCTCGTGGTGGTGATGTGACCTCAGGGCCGAGGAATGTGACATCATCCTGCTGAGTGTGGATACGCAGGGTATGGGTCGAGTGCACACCTTCCTCTCAAATGGGAGGCAAAAGGCAAGGCACACTCTCTTGGGTGATGCCCTCCAGCATCCAAACACAGACTCATTACCCCACACCTGTCACTCAGGAAACCCACTTAACAATATGTGATGCCCTCACTTTTTATGAAGACATCTTTAAGAAATGACATTTGTTACCATGTAATCATAGAAAGCGGCCTATAATTCTCAGACTATACATTTACAGTAGTTGTCACAGGCTCGAGAAGGCTGTTTAGCACATGGTCAATTATGTAGCTAGTGACAGGCCAGTATTGCCTGTCAAGTAAAAACGATGAGCTTTTGCCTGTGTTCAACATTCATCATTCCCTCTCTAAACATATATGTTACTGTCTGAGTGGAGCAGCAACTACTTGCAAGGGTCCATGAGGGTGGAAAAAGGGGGAGCTAAATTATATGATCCCAGGGAAACTGACAGCCTCTCCCATACATGCTGGGATTTATGGTCATGGCAGAAGTACAGTTGGTTGAGTGATTTGCTGGCTTCTTTCTTTTCATAAGGTAACACTAATTTTTCTAGATTTTCAGGACTTTGTCATAATTTTGCTAAGGTGTTGGTTTAGGAAGTTCATGTTGTTATTTGGATGAAGTGCTTCCTCCTCAGTACATTCTGCTTAGTCTTTTAGAAATTTATTGTCTTCTGTTGTGTAGCAGGATCTTTAGCGATGCTAACAGTTCCTGTGTGTGTTTCCTCCTTGTGTATTACAGACAGCAAGGCCATTGTGGATGGGAACCTGAAGCTGATTCTGGGTCTGATCTGGACCCTCATCCTCCACTATTCCATCTCCATGCCCATGTGGGATGACGAAGATGATGAGGACGCCAAGAAGCTCACTCCCAAGCAGAGGCTTCTGGGATGGATCCAAAACAAAGTGCCTCAGCTTCCCATCACGAACTTCAACAGGGACTGGAGGGACGGCAAGGCCCTGGGAGCCCTGGTGGACAACTGTGCCCCCGGTGAGTGAGTGGGCACTTAAAGGGCACTCATATATATAAATATAATACATTGAAGTGATAACTGTTAAGTTGACAACTTCAGTAGCGATGAACCCAATGTGTGCACTGACGTAATGCAAGCTTCTGGTCATGAACCAGTCATTATTCAGGAACTCGTGTGTAGAGCAGGTGGTTCGCCTGTCAGGCCGAGGGAGTTCCTACTTTAACCCAGCTCAGCCATTTTGGGTTCCTGTCAAAGCTCCGAACCCTCTGAGAGATGGAAATGCCTTATGTAATTCCCATGCCCCAGCACATCCCTGACAGCTGGCCAGGGCTGAGTGAAGCTGTCGTGGACTCCTTGCAGATCACTGTTACAGAAACTCTGTCTCTGTATAATCCACCCCTAATTTGGGTTGGTTTGCTTGCTAGATCAGATAGTGGGAGATCAGATGATTCAAAAAAAGTTCTCATCCCGTCACTCGAGTTTGACAGCAAGATAAAGAGATGGGACGTAATCTACCACTTTATAAAATAGACAAGATATTTCATTAGGGAAGCACAGTCTTACAAGAGAAAGGTAGGTGTCACCTCAGCTTGTGTTTACTTGAAACTGGCAGACATTAAACAGCTGCCGGTTAGCCTCTCCAGTCATGACCATACAGGGTCTGCCTTTCTGCCTCTTGCAGAGGAGATGGTGTGAACAAACACAGACTGTCCACTCTGCTTGACGGACTGAGCAGACTTTCAGACCGCTTCATTATTTCTCCAGACGTGTGCATCATTGTTGTGTAACAGCACCTCACATTTTCTGCTGGGGGAAAATTAAGTCATGCTTAGCCACTTTTTGGCACCAATGCAAAAAAAAGAACTCCCAACCAACCAGTAAAAATATCCAGTACATATATTAAATATTCAGAATTAGCTTTATTTGTTACTGGAATGGTTCTGCACAATGACAATGCATTATAAACAACAGGATGAACTAAAGTATCCTCTAACTCAGACACAGTGGTCACATGTCACCTATGCTAATCCAATTACAATGGCATGTAATCTTATGCGCGGTGATGGTCCAGCTCCTGTTACAACGCTAGTTCACCTCCACTGTTAAAAAGAGCCTAAAACAAAGGGCTTTGCGGGACAGCAGAGTTCCTAAAGTTACTCCTTTGGTTGGCTGCCGCATCTGGGAGTCTTCGTTGCCGAGGTCACCGTAGCTGTGGCAACTGCTGAAATAGCTTCTAGAAGTATCTCTCTTCTGAAAGCCTTACACTCCCATACGCTGGATTCTCCTACAGGTCTGTGTCCTGACTGGGAGACCTGGGACCCAAACAAGCCCGTGGATAATGCAAGAGAGGCTATGCAGCAGGCGGATGACTGGCTGGGCGTTCCACAGGTGAGACACCAACACAACACGCCTACGAGGAAGTAATGAAATAAGTGCAGAGATAACTGGAATTACAGGACATAGGTTTTAGAGGTGGGTACTGTTTGACAGTCTGTCTTATGTAATGCTAAAATGCTAGCAATGGCCCCATGCTGGCTACATGGCATGGCAGCTGTGCAGTGTAAACTGGGACATTCCTCAGATAGCGTGAGGTGTGTGTCACAGAGTTGCACCCGTTCTAAAGGAGGTGTGGGAGAGCCGTGGCTCATGGTAAATCCTCTCCTCAGCTTAATGAGGCCCCCGTCCTTAACCCCTCCATCCACAGCAGCAAATATAGACACTGGACAGACATGCACTGCTTTGTTACAGTATACGTGCTGTGGTGAGGCTGTATTTTTGAAGCCAGTTGAAACGTTTCCCAGGCTGTGTATGATAATAAAGAATGTTATTGTAGTACAAGTAATCATTAACTTGGTGCTAACAACACAGAGGTCAGAAAACACACTAATAAGTGTATAATTACCCACCAAGTAATGCCAGATTTAAAAAAGTTTGGCTAGATAATTGCATCATCATGTATAGTAATGTAATAGCAACAATAGAAATAGCCCTCTCACTTCCTTTCTTCTTTATTGTCCAGGTCATTGCTCCTGAGGAAATTGTGGACCCCAACGTAGATGAGCACTCTGTTATGACTTACCTGTCCCAGTTCCCCAAAGCCAAACTCAAGCCTGGTGCCCCTATCAAACCCAGACAGCTGTTCCCCCAAAATTGCAAAGCCTATGGACCAGGTAGACTAAAGGCCTGAATATGATGTGCTCTGGATATGCTCATACTAAACATAGGGTAGCTTTTCATTTTGTTATTGGTTATGAATAAACTGTAACATTTTGTTTTGCTCTCTATTGCTTTAATAGGTATTGAGCCTCATGGCAACATGGTGCTCAAGCCTGCAGAGTTCGTAGTGGAAACAGCTGAGGGTGGACAGGGTGAAATCATTGTTTATGTTGAGGATCCAGAGGGTCATACTGAAGAGGTTTGTCTAGTGGAGCTAGATGATGACGATGATGATGATGCACTAAAGATAATTTTAAATTTAGATAATCTCATGATACACTACTTAAGATCTAGATGTCTATAACTTTGGCATTCTCTGTTGACTTCTCTGCCTCTCCAGGCTAAAGTTGTTGCCAACAACGACCCTAAAAGGACATATTCTGTGTGCTATGTTCCTAAAGTTGCTGGTCCTCACAAGGTAATGGCTAATGATTACTCCTGCTTAGTGATCGCCTCCTTATAAAATCAACAGTATTTGTCCTTTTGTGCTGTTACTTAAACTGGCCTGTCTGATTCCCCAGGTTAAGGTGCTTTTCGCTGGACAGGACATCAATAAGAGCCCCTTCTTAGTCAATGTAGGAAAAGCTGTGGGTGACCCCAACAAAGTTCAGGCCCGGGGTCCAGGGTTGGAGCCCATTGGCAACGTGGCTGCCAAACCAACTTACTTCGACATTTACACAGCAGGTGAGGGGCAAGCCAGTCTCGAGAGGAGTAGTAAAATTGCAATAAATTCACACTTAGAAAGAAATTCACTCTTAGAACTCAACACTACAGTCAAAAATCTCATTTCTATATGACATCACATTGTTTTTACAGGCGCTGGAGAGGGAGATGTTGGAGTGGTCATTGTCGACCCACATGGTCGCAGGGACACAGTAGAGGTCATGCTGGAGAACAAAGGTGACAATGTGTTCCGCTGCACTTACAAGCCCATGGTGGAGGGCCCTCACACCATCCACGTCACATTTGCTGGTCAACCCATCTCCAAGAGCCCTTTCCCTGTGCAGATCTCTGAAGGTCAGTCCCAGAGCATCACCTCCATGCGTCTTTAACTGGGAGTTCAGTCTTCCTCTGATTATTTTGTCACAAAAGTAGTCTGTTCACTGTTGCAGTGTGTTGATTGAAGGGGAACATGCTTATAATGGAACATGCTTGTATGAACACGCCTATCTGTCATTTGTAGCTCCTCCGAGTGTCCCTATGGGGCCCTCAGTGCAGATTCTCCCGCAGTCGGTGCGCACCCCACCTGTGGATAAACCTAAGAAAGGTGCACCCAAAGTGCCACCCAAACCTGCCCGACCAAGTTAGTACAGGTTGCTGGGCGAGGCTCGTGCCCCTTTGCGCGGCTCCCGCCAGCCGAGCCTCACCCGCCTGCCCCTTTGTCAGCCTCTCGCTGCTTGTGTCTAGTGACTGCCGACGTCCCGACAGACATGTGATGTGTGTTCTGTGCTTGGGCCCCTGTCTGTGGTCCTGCTTGCGGCAGCTTGATGCGTCCTCCCAGGCATGCTGTGACCAGGGAGAGGTCCAGAGAATGGATGCTTTCCTGCTTAGGAAAGAGAGTTGCAAGCATGTAGGGAAAGATGTCTTTTGTCCAGAGTGACGATTTGTTTCTTACTGGGCATGCGTAGATGACAGCAGAAAAAAAAATACGTTTCTCAATTACAATATACTGTAGTACAGCAACACAGACTTTTGCACATGCACAATGTTCACTCTAGAATGTGGTCCTACATGTTTTGTTTACAGTTTTGAAAAAATGTTTGTTGGAGTGATTCATTTAAGCATCTCTACACAGACCATTGTTAGTCCATTGCTTGTATTTTCATGTCACAGTATTGTGTTGGCACCAAAATGAATTGCTTACATTTTGTGAAGGTGTGAAGGTCATGTGTTCGTAAAGCAGTGTGCTAGTGTCATTGTCAGTCCACTGTTCTGAGATCAGTCCTCGTGCTCCATGTTGTCCTCTGCCATCTGTACTGCTCTGTGAGGGCAGCCCATGTGAACATCATGTAGCACTAAGCCCTCTCTTCTCTACTAACCATGACTGTAGTCAGCTCGCACCGCCCGCTGCCACTGGCCAGAGCCTGACACCCGGCTAACTCTGTCTCGCCTTCCCTCTTTTTCCTTGCATCAATTAGCCACCAACGCCAATGCCTGCAGGGCCACTGGCCGCGGCCTGCAGTCCAAAGGGGTGAGAGTGAAGGAGGTGGCTGACTTCAAAGTCTATACCAAGGGGGCTGGAACTGGAGAGCTCCAGGTCACTGTGAAGGGTCCAAGTAAGTTGTTTCTTTTCTTTTCTTTTCTTTTCTTTTCTAACATGGTCACTTCTATTTGCCTGTCTCGTAAAGCACTTTGGGTCAACTTCTGTTGTTATTCAATGTGTTAGATACATAAATTGACCTGACAGCACAACCACACAAGCGTATGGTTACTGAACTAAATTACATGAATTGAGTGCTGATAGAGGTGGGAAAGGCAGTGTTACATACAAGCTTTGTGCTGTATGTTCACAGATGGAGCCGACATCTCAGTGAAGGTGCGGGATGTTGGAGACGGTGTGTATGAATGTGACTACCAGCCTTTAGTGCCTGGAAAATACACAGTGACCATTACCTGGGGTGGTCAGCCCATCCCACGCAGGTCAGCAATACTTTTACTTTGCTTCCAGTCATATACTGTAGAGAGTTCAGTATTGAGTTTAGATCAATCAATAGTCAATGATTTTGAAAACACTGTGGTGTTATCTGTGGTTTGACTCTTACGTTGGTGCTTCTTCATGACCTTTAGTCCTTTCGAGGTGGAGGTGGCTGTGGAAGCAGGTCAGCAGAAGGTGCGTGCCTGGGGCCCAGGCCTTGAGACAGGCATGGTTGGCAAATCAGCTGACTTTGTGGTGGAGGCCATCGGCACTGAAGTTGGAACTCTTGGTAAGAAATGTAAACATAAAGGTCGACCCTCAAGATTAAGTCATTCTTTATTTATATTTATATTTATGTTTATAAATAAAGAATGAATGAAAAAACAATGAAATGTAAACATAAGAATCATCCTTCAAGATGTGATCTAATGTGATTTAATGTGACCAAGACACTGACCTCCATCTCTACCCCTGTCTGCACAGGCTTCTCAATTGAGGGTCCATCCCAGGCTAAGATTGACTGTGATGACAAGGGTGACGGCTCCTGTGACGTGCGCTACTGGCCCACCGAGCCTGGCGACTATGCTGTTCATGTCATCTGTGATGACGAGGACATCAAGGACAGTCCTTTTATCGCTCACATCCTCCCAGCAGCCAATGACGTCTTCCCAGAGAAGGTCAGTGCACCTGCTGGTCATAAGTGACAGGTACCTCATAGACGCCACATAGCAGAGTAAGTGAGTCAAAGCAAGTCACTTATTTCTATTATAGGTTAAAGCCTATGGACCAGGCCTTCAACCCACGGGCTGCATCATCAACAAGCCTGCTGAATTCACCATTGATGCCAGACAGGCTGGAAATGGCAAACTCAAGATCTATGCTCAGGTAACCAACAAGCCCTCTCTGTAGAGGCATTGTTTATGTTTATTTTTAAAGATCGGTTCTGTTCTGACAGCTCAGTTTTGTGCTTGTAGGATGCGGAGGGCTTCGTCATTGATATACAGATCACAGACAAGGGCGATGGCACCTTCTTCTGTGTGTACATCCCCACCAAGCCCATCAAACACACCATCATCATCACATGGGGCGAGGTCAACGTTCCCAATAGCCCCTTCAGGGTACGTCTATCAGCGTTGTCCTGGATCTTACATTGTGTGCCTTAGCTCACTGAAAAATACCTCTATATTGTTCCATGTTGTCGGTTTATGAGAATTTACTACTTTGCCCCCCCCCCCCACACACACACACACACACACAAACAGGTTTTGGTTGGTGAAGGATGCCATCCAGACAAAGTTAAGGTCTATGGACCAGGTGTGGAGAAATCAGGCTTGAAAGCCAATGAGCCTACCTACTTTACTGTTGACTGCAGTGAGGCAGGTCAAGGTATGAAAAGAATCGAAACTAGAAAATTCTTTGAGTGCTTTGCATTTTGTACATACAGCAACAAATTATATGTCATTTAACATCTGAGTTGAACTGAATTGATGTTCTGTACATGACAGGCGATGTGAGCATTGGAATCAAATGTGCCCCTGGAGTGGTTGGGCCAGCAGAAGCAGATATCGACTTTGACATCATTAAGAACGACAACGACACCTTCACCGTCAAATACACACCCCCTGCTGCTGGGCGCTACACTGTCATGGTCCTGTTTGCTGATCAGGTGAGACAAACTCAAGTTACACACATTCGTTTTAAATAGTGATTGAAAAGTGTGATTTTTAAGAGATTGAAAGTGTGATTTTTAAAGGCTTTTCTGTGGTATTGCTCTCAGGAAATACCCACAAGTCCCTACAAAGTGAAAGTGGACCCATCTCATGACTCAGGCAAAGTGAGAGCAGAGGGCCCTGGACTCAACAAGACAGGTGAGAACTGGAAGATTACACGTTGAGCCAACCTCTTCAGAGCATAAGTATGTGGCTCACACAGTTGAAGTGTAATATCAGACACTGATTCTCTCTTTCTCTCTCTCCCTTCACCTGGTCAGGCGTGGAAGTGGGCACACCAACTCATTTCACCATCTACACCAAGGGCGCTGGGAAGGCCAAGCCTGAGGTCCTCTTTACAGCAGCTGTGAAGGGAGAGGCTGTGAAGGACTTCGAGATCATCGACAACCACGACTACTCGTACACTGTGAAGTACACTGCTCTTTACCAGGTGAGGACAGTCTGAGCATCACTGGAATGTGAATGTCCCTCTCATCCTGCTCTCCCTTCCTCTGAATAATTGATCTGCTCAGATGCAGTTATCTCTGCAGCTACACTTGCATAACCTTGGGGAATGCATATTATCTGATTGAGTGACCAGGAACCTCAGCTAATATCACCCATCCCTGTGACCTTCCTACCAAATGCCTATCATCTTGCTCTTCCTCATTCTGTCTTTCTCTCTCTCTCTCTCTCATTCCTTTCTTTCCTGGCTGTGCCTCCTTCCCTGTGTGGAACATTGGGTCCATGTAGGGCAACCTGACCATCACTGTCAGCTACGGAGGAGACCCTGTTCCCAAAAGCCCTTTCAACATCACTGTGGCGCCTCCTCTGGATACCAACAAGGTTAAGATCCAAGGACTCAACGAGAGTAAGTACTGACCAAACAGGATCAGATCAGTCCTTTTGCATACACATACTGTGCAAACTATGATTGTTTATTGACTTTTCTTGGATTTTGGATTGCCATATTTATTGACATAACTACTTAACTATTTATTGACATAACTACTTAACTATTTAATTTTAAATAATAAATTCTCTATTTCGATCAAATAAATTCATAATCCCTGATTATGGATGCAGTAGTTGAATTGTTTGTGGGTATTTTGTTCAGGGGTCGAGGTTGGAAAGGATCAGGAGTTCACCGTGAACAGCAAAGGTGCTGGTGGCCAGGGGGAGGTGGGTGTGAAAATGACATCACCCTCTGGACGTCCAATCCCATGCAAGCTGGAATCCGACAAGGCCAATGAAACAACCTCTGTGAAGTACATCCCACCTGAGGAGGGCCCCTACAAGGTTGAAGTCACCTATGATGGAAACCCAATTCCAGGAAGCCCCTTCTCTGTTGAGGGAGTTATGCCAGCGGACCCCTCCAAGGTGCACAGAATATATTATGTATTATATATATATATATACTTTTCCTGGTCAAATTTGTTGCCGTTGGCAAATTGGAAAATAATTTGGAATCAAATTATTTTCCAAATCAGATTTGTTGTGGTTGGAGTAATTTGGAATCAAATTATTTTCCGAATCAGATTTGTTGGGGTTGGAGTAATGTAGTGTTTTTCTCAAGCCACAGACATCATAACTGTATTAACTTGTTGTATCTTTTATTTCCTCATTTTCTCAGGTGCGTGCTTACGGTCCAGGATTGAAGGGTGGCATTGTGGGTCAGCCTGCACCTTTTGTCATCGACACCAAAGGCGCTGGTGCTGGTGGCCTGGGCCTGACTGTGGAAGGGCCCTGCGAGGCTAAGATCGAATGCCAGGACAACGGCGACGGCACCTGCTCCGTGTCTTACCTGCCCACCGAGGCTGGAGACTACAACATCAACATCCTGTTCGGCGAAGCCCACATCCCTGGGTCTCCCTTCAAGGCAGCAGTGCGCCCTGCTCTGGATGCCGGCAAGGTGGTGGCTACTGGACCAGGCCTGGAGCGGGCCAAGGCCGGCGAGGCGGCTGTCTTCACTGTGGACTGCACACGTGCTGGCGACGCCGAGCTGACCGTGGAGATTGTCTCCGAGACGGGCGCAAAGGCCGAGGTCCGCATCCAGAACAACAACGACGGCACCTTCTCCGTCACCTACATCCCACCCCTCCACGGCGTGCACACCATTACCATCAAGTACGGCGGTCACATGGTGCCCAAATGCCCCATCCGTGTGCAGGTGGAGCCCGCTGTGGACACCACAGGAGTCACAGTCTATGGCCCAGGAGTGGAGCCCAGAGGTGAGAGGCAAAGTCTTGGGTTTGTGTGTTGGTTACTCTAGTGCTTGTGGAAGTTGCACATTTACAATGCAGGTGATACTCTTAGGATTATCTAGAGCAGTGACACATGGAAATGAGCAGCTCTAACTAAATTTCCTTCTGGATATAGAAAGTATGTCTACTTCTATCTACGTATCTATTGATCTAACACAATCCTTACAACCCTGTTCTGCTCACAGGTGTTCTGCGTGACGTGACCACCCACTTCATCGTGGACGCCCGCGCACAGATCAAGACCGGAGGGAACCACGTCAAGGTTCGCATCATGAACCCCTCGGGCAACAACACGGACGCCTACCTCACCGACAAAGGCGACGGCACCTACAGGGTGGAGTACACGGCGTACGAAGAGGGTGAGCAAAGAAAGAAACAAACAAAAAAACACCCTCCCACTGGTTTCTGACCAGTTTGGCTGCCACAGGGCAGGGATTAAGTGTTGAAGACAGGCAGAGCTGAGCTTTGGAGATTTATTTGACATGTTATTTTAGAAGGATTAGACAGGCACATGATCGAAAGCACTGGACAGGGATGTGTGAGAAAAAAATAGTATGATAGAGAGAGAGAGGGAGAAGAGGGAGAAGAGAAATGGGGGAGATGAATAGGAGCAGGTGCTGTGTGCTAAAGAGAGAGAGAGAGAGAGAAACATTAAGGGAGTCTGGGGGGTTGGCTGATGGCTTTGAGAGAGAGATAGTATAAGAGGGTTGTTGGGTGAGGGGGGGGGGCAGGTTGGGGGTTAGGGGTGCGGGGTCTGATAGAGCATGTTGGGTTATAAATAGGAAGTGTGCTGGGAACAGAGGCTCTTAAACCCAGACAGGTATGTATGCCATGCCAGACTCCAGCCAACTGAAGGACAGCGAGGCAGTGTTTAGTCATGCTTGTGGCTCCCCTCAGCCCTCCAAGGCAAACTATCCAGAAATATCCAGAAATAAAAGCTTTAGTTTGGTCCGCCAGGCTCACTGCATGGACATCAGAGTAAACCGCTCACTGAAGTCTTTATATACAGTCATATAAAAAAGATGGATGGTGAAACAAAATGGACACCACACAGCTCATTGTGAGATATTTTCATGTTTTGTATGCTTTGTATATGCTGCAATGTAAGCTGAAATGAGCCTCTGTTTAATATATATATGCCGTGCTGTGCAGGAATGTCAAGTCATGCCTGAGCTTTTTGTTTAGGTATCCATCTGATTGAGGTCCTGTACGATGACGTTCCCATCCCCAACAGCCCCTTCAGGGTGGGAGTGGTGGAGGGCTGTGACCCAACCCGTGTTCGTGCCTATGGGCCTGGCCTTGAGAACGGCTTCACACACAAACCAAACTGCTTCACAGTGGAGACCAGGTACACTTCACTCATCGGCTTCTCAAATGTAGTTCATTGTTCTCATGATATAAGATTTGCTCTACCAACAGATAGCAAGACAGTCTTTCTATAGCTCTCTGTAGCTACAGCAAACCAGTCTCTCATCCACTCTTACTATCTCTCTCTCTCTTTTTTTCCTGTGCTCCCACAGAGGTGCTGGCACTGGTGGACTGGGTCTGGCCATTGAGGGCCCATCAGAGTCTAAGATGTCCTGCAAAGACAACAAGGACGGAAGCTGCAGCGTGGAGTACGTGCCCTTCATCCCTGGCGACTATGATGTCAACATCACCTATGGAGGCCAGCCCATCCCAGGTACTCCTGCACCCACACTGGCCGTTGTCTTTGTCTAGCAGACTCCCTCAGTAACTGGCTATGAAGGAAGAATACAAGGAATACAAGGACATTTTTTGTCACATGCATATAGTTACTGGGTGTAAGAAATGCAGTGAAATTGTGTCTGTTGTTGCCCTATATTGTGCATAAATATAGAACGAAGACGTGCATAACATAAAGAAATAGAAGAAGAAGAGTCTTCATCCTCCCTTTTGTGTCTGTGTGTGTGTGTGTTCTTCAGGCAGTCCATTCCATGTGCCAGTGAGGGACACCATCGACCCCAGCAAGGTGAAGTGTTCCGGCCCTGGACTGGGCCCAGGTGTGAGGGCTCACCACCCACAGACCTTCACTGTGGACAGCCGACAGGCAGGACAGGCCCCACTGGATGTCAAGCTGTATGGGCCATCAGGTAAAAGCTAGTCCCCCCTCTACTGAATGCTCAGAGGCATTTATGATTTGACTACTGATTTCAAGAAGCTTTTATTTTGACTATTTTGGTCAGCAGGATTTAGTGCTCCTGTGTGTTTGCCGGTTTCTTATGGTTGCTTTTGTATGGTTGTTCCCTCAGGAGCTACTGAACCTGTTAAGGTCATGAACAATGGTGACGGAACCCACACTGTCAACTACACACCTGCCCAAGAAGGTCCCTATGCTGTCTCTGTCAAATACGCCGACCAGGAGGTTCCCCGCAGGTGAGCACCGACACTGTTCCCCCTTTTCATTCCCAATGCAACAGCGACAACTAAACGTTTTTTGGAATTTATAATCAGTTATATTCAGTAACATGACTGGGTCAACTTTTACCCCTCATAGTCCCTTCAAGGTCAATGCAGGCCCAGCACATGATGCCAGCAAGGTCCGAGCCAGCGGCCCTGGCCTGAACACCTCTGGGGTGGCCGCCAGTCTGCCAGTGGAATTCACCATCGATGCCCGCGATGCAGGCGAGGGTCTGCTCACCGTCCAGATCCTGGTGGGTTTCATCTTTCGGCCACTCTCACCCCCTCCACCCCCCGTCCATCTGCCTTCTCATATTTTATTGGTTAACATGGAAATTGTGTTATTGTTGTTGACATGGATATCCACTTGTGTTTGCGTGACAGGATCCCGAGGGTAAGCCTAAGAAGGCCAGCATCCACGACAACATGGATGGCACCTACACCGTGTCCTACGTGCCTGACGTGATCGGTCATTACACCATTACCATAAAATACGGCGGCGATGAGATCCCTTACTCCCCTTATCGCATCCAGTCTCTGCCCACTGGGGATGCCAGCCAGTGCCTTCTCACAGGTTAGCTGCTAGCCACATCCCTTTGGACCACCAGCTTATTACTTTGGGCCACAAATGGCCCCTTTGATGATAATGCGCATGATCTCTCTATACCCTGCACTGGTGGTGGTTAGTGAGGTCACCTTCCACTGTAAAGCATTTGAATGTAAATGTAACAAAAAATACTGAATATGATGATTAATGAATGAATTATTATTTATACTGGAGCATGAACACTATTGTCTTTTTTTTTGTAGTGTCCATTGGAGGACACAGAGTCGGTAAGCTGCTCTTGTCTCCCCGTTGATTCTGTTATGTGATGGGTTCATTTGTAGTTGTTTATCACTGTATAGCACTGTTGAATGCTCTTCCTGAGTTTTGCTGACACTCTCCATGCTCCCTGCAGAGAACCTTGGGCCCAAAATCCAGATGGCTCAGGACACCGTCATCACGGTGGACGCCAAATCTGCCGGGAAGGGCAAGGTGACCTGCACCGTGCTCACCCCCAACGGCATGGAGGTGGACATGGATGTGGTGGAGAACCCCGACGGCACCTTCGACATCTACTACACGGCGCCTGAGCCGGGCAAGTACGTCATCACCATCCGCTTTGGAGGACAGCACATTCCCAACAGCCCATTCCACGTCACGGTAAGTGTTGATCCAACGCAAGCAAGCGCTTGTGCACTCTCACTGTGTCCATATTCTTCAGGGCAGCGTCTTAGTAAAGACTACTCCTCCTAATCCTATTAGGCCACCAAGGAGCCAGTCGTCCCTAGAGAAGACTTAGAAAGCATGTTCCGCCCCCTCAACCTCGTCATTCCTTTCACTGTGCAGCAAGGAAAGATTACAGGTGAGGCCACTCCCATTTTTCAGTCATGGTATAAGTCCATTTGTCCAGTAGCTCATGCACACACACACACACACACACACACACAGAAGATGATGAGTTTCATTGGTTGTTTTCCATTCAGGTGAGGTGCGTATGCCCTCTGGGAAGAAAGCATGCCCCCAGATCACTGACAACAAGGACGGCACAGTGACAGTGAAGTACGCTCCAACTGAGAGGGGCCTGCACGAGATGGACATCAAGTACGACGGCAACCACATCCCAGGTAAATAACCTCTTTGATGATAAACATTTACGAGAGAGATGCTTTACATAGTGCCTCCAGTCTCTGATGTTTTTGGCTTCTCTATTCATCATGTAGGAAGTCCTTTGCAGTTCTATGTGGACGCCATGAACACTGGTCAGGTGACGGCATATGGTCCTGGTCTGTGCCACGGCACGGTAAACAAGCCAGCCACCTTCACTGTGGTCACTAAGAATGCTGGGGAAGGTAATGCCATTCATAAATATTAAAAAAATGTAACCACTAAAAGCGACTGATAAAAAACAGTTTGTGATATTTTTTCATTTTTTGGTTCCCTTAAGGTGGTCTTTCTTTGGCTGTGGAGGGACCCTCAAAGGCAGAGATCACCTGCAAGGACAACAAAGATGGCACCTGCACTGTGTCTTACCTGCCCACAGCACCTGGCGACTACAACATCATTGTGAAGTTTGACAACAAGCACATTCCTGGCAGCCCCTTCACTGCCAAGATCACAGGTACATAGTGAACAGATTTTAAACTAATACATAGTGGCTTTTCTGCGGCGGCAAGTTCATCGTCTTGCGTGTTGTCTCTCCGTCTCCAGGTGACGACTCCCTCAGGACGTCCCAGCTGAACGTTGGCACTGCAGCAGATGTGTCGCTGAAGATCACAGAGACAGACCTGAGCTCTCTGACAGCCAGCATTAGAGCCCCATCTGGCAAAGAGGAGCCCTGTCTGCTGAAGAGACTGCCTAATAGACACATAGGTGAGCATCCTCCACAGCCTTCCTTTTCACTGGTGCTCTTTAGTCAGCTGTTATATTTCAAACCATCAGGAAATAGATTAGAACTGACTAGACTATACTGTATATTATCATTACTATACTAATGTATTGATTTAATTGCACCCTTCATATTCAGTTTTTAAGAGATTATCTCCAATCTATTCTTGTGTTACACAGGAATCTCCTTCACACCTAAGGAGGTGGGTGAGCATGTAGTTAGCGTAATGAAGAGTGGGAAGCATGTGACAAACAGCCCCTTCAAGATCATGGTGGGTGCATCAGAGATTGGAGACGCCAGCCGGGTCAAGGCCTATGGCAAGGGCCTGGTGGAAGGCCACACCTTCGAGGTGGCCGAGTTCTTTGTGGATACCAGGAATGCAGGTGAGGATAAATAAAAACTGATAAACTGATCATTTTTTCTGTATATAACTGCTGGTCATAAAAATGAATCTCACAGTACATAACCAATTGTTTTTTTTTTGTCCTATCCTAGGTTATGGTGGACTGGGGCTGTCTATTGAAGGTCCGAGTAAAGTGGATATTAACTGTGAAGATGCAGAAGATGGGACATGCAAGGTCACCTACTGCCCAACAGAACCGGGCAACTACATCATTAACATCAAGTTTGCCGACAAGCACATCCCAGGTAAGTCTTCACATCCACATCCTCCTAAGGCATTAGGCAGCTCTCTCTTATAGGGTGCTAGGCCAGCTCCTGAGCAGTTAACACACCCATCTAAGTGCACTTTGTCCTTGTTTTTCTTTCACAGGAAGTCCATTCACAGTGAAGGTGACAGGAGAAGGCAGGATGAAGGAGAGCATCACCAGGAAGAGACAGGCTCCCTCTATCGCCCCCGTGGGCAGCACATGTGACCTTAACCTCAAAATCCCAGGTGAGATCGCAGGAGGGAACAAATAGCATTAGCATAAAGCTAGCATACCAGTGCCACATAGAGTTGACCAGTGGTCCTAAGTGTTGAACGGAGCAGTTAAACCCTGTGTTCCATTAGTGGACAATATTTCTGACTCACTTAACCCTCTTTCTCTCAGGAAACTGGTTCCAGATGGTCTCCGCACAGGAGCGCCTGACCCGCACATTCACCCGCAGCAGCCACACCTACACACGCACCGAGCGCACAGAGATCAGCAAGATGCGCGGCGGCGAGACTAAACGGGAGGTGCGTGTGGAGGAGAGCACACAGGTTGGTGGCGACCCCTTCCGGGACATCTTTGGTGACTTCCTGGGCAGAGAGAGGATGGGCAGTTTTGGAAGCCTGACCACCAGAGCCGAAGGTAAGTTAAAGCAGCCCTTGGAATACACTATTGTATTGCACCATGACATACTGTTTACACTTCTATAGCCAGTGAAAATTAGTCTTTGAGTCTGTGGCTAATTGCATGGCCTTCGGATACAAGCAACTGACACATGTGTGCTCACGAGATTGTGCGCTCCAGAGGGCTCCTGTCAGTGGGTGGTAGCCAACAGGGGAACAGTTTGAGCTGCAGCTTGGCTCCTGTCATCTTTAATGGTGTGCCAGCCCCTCCTCTTTCTCTGCCCGGGGCGGAATTTAGTGCTGATTATTTAGAGGCCTAATGTGGTGCTGGACTGGAAAATATGATGCAGCCCCCGCATTTGTCTACTGGAAATAGGAACTGCAATGTCAGGGGGGAGGTGAGAGAGAGAGAAAGAAAGAAAGATAGATAGATAGATAGATAGATAGATAGATAGATAGATAGATAGATAGATAGATACTTTACTTATTCCACTTGTTTAAATTGTTAGTGTCAAAGGGAAGAAAATGAGCCTCCCACACACATTGATTCATTTCATCTTCTTCTTCTTGTGTGTATGGTAGGCCTATTGATCAGAACAAACAGGGCGGTTTCACAACATGAATCTAGGTGTGAAAGTATGGAGCTATTATGCTGTAGGAAGCAAAACACTTAAATCAATTAGGATTTACCCAAAACACTTTGTAATATGAGTATCCTCCCACTTACACTCTTCCCCAATCTCTTTCTCTGTTTCTCTCTCTCTCTCTCTCTCTCTTTCTATTTCTCTGCTCTAGGAGAAGCTGGAGTGCAGCCACTCACTGCTCAGGTGACCAGCCCTGGAGGCAAGACTGGAGATGCTGAGATCGTGGATGGAGGGGACAGTACCTACAGTGTGCGCTTTGTGCCCCAGGAGATGGGGCCCCACACGGTCAATGTCAAGTATAGGGGCCAGCATGTCCCCGGCAGCCCCTTCCAGTTCACCGTGGGGCCCCTGGGAGAAGGAGGGGCCCACAAAGTACGGGCAGGGGGCACTGGATTGGCCAGAGGAGTGGCTGGAGTTGCATGTAAGTACCAGCCTCCTTCACCCTCACCCCCCAGCTCTCCCTCTGAATCCAGACTCATTTCTGCAGAATGGACACTGTGTATTTCCGCTGAGATGGGAAGAATCTATTTTCTAACCATGACCAATATCTCCCCGCCCCCCATGCTTCTTGTCTCCCGGCAGCTGAATTTAGCGTGTGGACACGAGAAGCTGGCGCTGGAGGACTTTCCATCGCAGTGGAGGGGCCCAGCAAAGCGGAGATCTCTTTTGAAGACAGGAAAGATGGCTCCTGTGGAGTTACTTACATGGTGACAGAACCAGGTATCTTGGAGGAGTGAAAAAACTCAACTGCCTTTAGGGAACACTCACATACTCCCCCGTACACAAAACTGCAGCTGCAAGCCAGAGCGCTTGCAAGAATACTGGAACTAGAGCAGAGAGTTGGTTTTGTGTCACATTGTTTGATCTCTTGGTGTTCCCCCACAGGTGATTATGAAGTGTCAATCAAGTTCAACAACGAGCACATCCCTGACAGCCCCTTCGTTGTTCCGGTTGCCTCTCTATCTGACGATGCACGCCGACTCACCGTTACGAGCCTGCAGGTGAGTGGAGCTCAGGCAGATAAAAGAGGCATCTTCAATTCCTCTTCACTTCCAAAGTACTCCCAGAGAAAGCAAAGTAAACAGCACTTCACAGCACTTGCTAAAACAAAATCACTGTAAATACTTCCAGACCTAACCCTCTCTGTGGATGTAGTGTTCTCATGGTGTAGTGTAGCGCAGTAGTCACAAAACGCTTTTCAAAAAACAGCTTTGCTTTTCATCCCAGCCTAAAAAGCCTACAGTCACCCACCGGACTCCCATCTGAGCCCCACACTGAGCTTCAGCCCTGGGGCTGTAACTGGACCCCTGTGTGGTGCTGCTAACCCCCAGGGCCCATAATATTATGCTGTTGCGTGGAGGCCAGGCTGAGGATTAAGGGGTCCTAGCAGAGGGCCATAGTCACATCAGACATTAGCTATTAGCAGCTTCTCCCCGTGGAGGGCCAAAACTGCTTGGCCTTTGCCTCTCAAGCAGAGCTCAGCATAGAAGAATGACCCCCCTCCACCACAGACACACACACGCACACAACAGACCACAACCCCGCAGCATACTTCATCTCTTCTTTCCAGAACTCTTAGCGGGCCAGCTCCATCTCTTTGCAAAGTGGAACAGAAATTAGATCCTCGGTCCCCCCTTTCCCCCTCTTGCTTCATGTCTGACCCTTCCACCTTCTCAGTCAATCTCACACCCCCACGCCTGTGAAGCTCCCTTAATCTCAGCTCGTCTAAACTAACACTCTCTGTCTTCCTCCTCTTCTCTCTGTTCGGTGTCTTTTTCTCACCTGCATCAGGCATTAATGGCAAAATTACGGCGCAAGGTAATTGTAGATGGACCATAAATACACAAACACATGACTTGTACACACACAATCACACACGACCAGATGCCAGCAATGGCTCCATTTGCAGTCTCAGACTCCAGCAGTCTGTTAAGCATTCACACATTTACACACACATACTGACAAACATACACATAAGCACACACACACACACACACACACACACACACACAAAAGCTCATCCTCCAATCATCCCATCTGTTTCAGCCTCACACACACACTGACACACACACACACACACATGCTGGTCATCACTCTCTGTATTGCAAACACACATCACAAGGCATTAATTTGGCCCCAGTGCAACAATGCTCATCCTAGCAACTCTAATGGTGTAGTAAATCTTAACTGGCATGTGCTTGGACTAAATGTACTCATCGTGTTCTTATTCCTCTCAGGAGAAAGACCTGAAGGTGAACCAGGAGGCCTCCTTTGCCGTGCAGAGGCATGGAGCGCGGGGTGTCATCGACGCCAAGGTCCACACGCCATCAGGCCGTGCCGAGGAGTGCTATGTCACAGAGTTGGACAGCGGTAAGTCACAGGGACTTTAAGGGTTACAATGAACCGTCCAGAGGAGATTGAAGTGAAGCATGGCACTGTATACTTGTGTGAAAGGATTGAGTTTATACCAAGCTTTTTATCGAACTAACTTGGATGTTGTCTTTACAGACAAAAATGCAATCAGTTTCATTCCACGGGAGAACGGCGTCCACTCCATCGATGTCAAGTTTAATGGCAGCCACATTCCTGGAAGCCCCTTCAATGTGCGCGTGGGGGAGCCCGACCAAGCCGCAGACCCAGGGAGAGTGTCCGCCTATGGGCCTGGCCTTCAGGGAGGCACCACAGGTACCATCCACATTCAATAGCCAGTAACTCATTAGCACCCCCTGCTGTACCATAAGAATAGAATCACCCTCTGTGTTTGTATTGATTGAAGATGATTATGTCACCTGTATACAAACCATGTGAACAAATATTTTGGTCTGCAGGAGTGCCTGCTGAGTTTGTGGTGAACACCTGCAATGCTGGATCTGGGGCCTTGTCTGTCACTATTGATGGTCCTTCCAAAGCAAAGATGGACTGCTTGGAGTGTGCAGAGGGCTACAAGATCAGCTACACGCCCATGGCACCAGGGAACTATCTCATCTCCATCAAGTATGGAGGACCACAGCATATCGTGGGCAGTCCTTTCAAAGCCAGAGTTTCAGGTAGGTTGTCTAAAGAGCATTCGTTTGGTCTGCAAACAACACATTGTCTGTTCTCAAACACAACAGTGGTTGCATAATTCTTCAGTTTCAAGTTACATAAATGGAGATATATTTACATTTATGCATTTAGCAGACGCTTTTATCCAAAGCCACTTACAACTTGTCAACTATCAATTGTTCAGGGCCAGTCTCCCATAGAGCAACTTAGGGTTAAGTGCCTTGCTCAAGGGCACAACAGTGGCAGCTGGGAGTCAAACCCACAACTATTCAGGCTACTTGCACACTAGCCAGGTTCCTTAACCACTATGTTACCACCGCCCAGATAGAACAGCTTGGGAAGGCCCTGAATCATGTCCATGATGGATGACCATGAAGCATGTCGACGTGCAATCCATCCGCTGGATAAATAGAAGCTTCAAAGTGTCCTCTCTCAGGTGTATGGGGGGATAGCCTCCATTTTGAAGAAAAGAACAAAACAGCAGATAGTGTTCTCTATTGCAAACCTCTCCACAACAGCTTTTCAGAAAGAATCCAATCCCTCCCTCCCACTATCTCTCTTTCTCTGTTCCTTTCTCTCTCAAGTATTTGAGCAGTCCACAGCGCACTTGTGTGTGTCAGGGGGGGTTTCCTTGGCAATGTGCGGCTTATGTAACAGAAGAGTCGTGGAGTCGTGACTGAATGCCTAAACCTTATGCAACGTCTCTGTCTCTGTCTCTGTCTCTGTCTCTGTCTCTGCTCCCTCAGGTCAGCGTCTGTCAGGAGGCCACAGCCTGCATGAGACCTCCTCGGTTCTAGTGGAGACGGTCACCAAGACCTCCAAAATGGCCGGAGGCTACAGCTCCTTGTCCAGCAGCAGCAGCACAGGGCCCGCCTCTGCCTCCAAGCTGGCATCCGATGCCAGTAAGGTGGTGTGCCGAGGGCCCGGCCTCTCCAAAGCCCTGGTGGGCCAGAAGAACACCTTCAGCGTGGATTGCAGCAAAGCAGGTGAGATGACCATCCAGGAAAACAAATAATACTTTAAACTGCTTTATGAGCTTTTTTACACAGAGACATGCAACCTTCCTCGTAAAAGTACGCAAAACATTTAGGCACTAAAGTGACTGTTTCCCCGCTCATGCTCCAGGTACCAACATGCTGATGGTCGGTGTGCACGGTCCGAGGACTCCGTGCGAAGAGGTATATGTGAAGCACGTGGGCAACCGCCTCTACAATGTCAACTACACTGTGCGAGAGAAGGGCAACTACATGGTCATCGTCAAGTGGGGAGATGACACTGTTCCAGGGAGCCCCTTCCAGGTGTCCGTCCCCTGAACATCTTGACTCCCTCACCCCCTCTCTCACCCAGCGCCACACCCCAAAGTGCTACGCTGCTATACCCATCTCTGTGGACTGATTCCCTGATCTCGATATGCACTAAAAAATGCAACGAAAAAAACCCCAAACAAAAAAACAAAAGACTTTTTCTCCGTTTATGAGGGGAAAAAAATTATTTCACCTTTTTGTGCCAAATATTTTATATTAACTCTCTGTGCTGTTCTAGACTACTTCCTCTTTGACAAAGCAGTGTTCACCCACCCTTAAGCCACTTCCACATAAGGCCAACCAGTATTTCTTCCATTTGTTACAAACCATATGCAGTCAAATCATTGTGTTATTTTTTTGCACAATTTATTCAAGTTTGTCATATTAAGCTGTGACAAAACATGCACACTCTTGATGATAACATTATCAAACCACCACATTTGAACATTTCTGATTTGGCAACATCACTGTACTGGAAAGATGTCTCTGGCAAATTGACACATTTTACAGTCATTGTGAATGATAGTAATTCTCAATATGAAGTGAGTCTCTTGCTTACTGTGTCTATACAAATTGGGAGGAACTGGGAAGCCAGGGCTTAATGTGTGAATGTTAAACAGTATTAAAGTGTGTTATTGTATGGTTTTATATGCTTTATAATAAGTTTGTTTTTGTTATATTAACCTATTGTAATGAAAATTTCCTGCAGATCTAATAAAAAAAACTCAACTGCCAACTTGTCTGGAAAATGTTTCAACATTGTGAGCAGCCATGGCCTACTGGTTAAGGCTTCGGCCTTGTAACCAAAGGGACCATGGCTGAAGTGCCCTTGATCAATGCATCTCACTGCTTCCCGGGTGCTGCTATAGCAGACAGCCAACTGCTCTGGGTTAGTGTGTACTTCACTTCGCTGTGAGTGTTTAAACAATTGGGTTAAATGCTGAGACCTAAGATCCCTCACGGGATCAAAAGAGTATAAATTATTATCAATGTGTTTACGGATTTCTGTCTCATGTTAATTATCTCATTTATCGTAGCTTGCTCTCATTGTATGGAGTAGGCCTACAAAAGGCATTTGAAGTGGGTTTCTATAAATTGCAACTGAAGTACCACTGATTAAGTGGTATATCATGACATCTAGTGGTTTAGCTTACCATAGTGTTTTTTTCCCATGATGCTTGGATGAGTGTGTGCATACATGCTTTAATTTAAAGATGCGGAAAAATCAACTTGTTATGGGTTACTGTTTTTAAATTATTCATATTTAGACAAATTTTCTACTCTATGTGAACTCCACTCCGGTAGTTGACGCTGTGTGCCCATTCTATGCGTGTCCAGGAAAAAGTGGAGTGCTTTTTTCTCGGGATTTAGATTGCCCAATGACAATTTAGACTGGACAGTTTCACTGTCACTCAATTATAGAAAGTGGGCGTCAACAGCGGGTTGTTTTGAATGTTGCGATTACAACAAATTGTAAAAAACAGACGCTAACGTTGTGATAATCGCGTTAAAGTTATTCGTGAAATCAAGGTAGAAAAACTTGTAAGTGTATCGGTTTTAAGAATGAGAAGACGAAGCAGCAGCTCTTGCAACAGGACACCGATTGTCAAACGGCGTTCAAGCAGCTTGAGTTTCGATGAATTTGGTTTTGCGCTCAGCAAAAAGAGGGAACAAAAATTGCAACACCGATCTCATGAATACAGGTAGCTTATTAAATTAGTCTTGCTTTTAATTAATCTGCACGAACCACTTCTCAGTTAGTAAGCAATCAATTGTGTTATATGTGGCATACAAACACCAAGCTCTCATTTCACAGTTACCCTCAACCAGATGCGGTTAGAGTGAAGCAGTTATGCGAACTGTTGAGCTATTGGAACGGGTCCAGCTTCATTTGTCGGAGCCAGGTTTTTTTCTTTTTTACATTAAGCATCCTCGTTATCATATGGCCAGAGCTAGTGATCTAGATGATTGGAATCACCTTATAGTCATTTTTTAGATTTGTTGTGAGACATTTACTTCTACAACATCTAATGTTTATTTCCCTCTTTTAGATTGAGCGCTTTATCCGAATTGGAATTCCTCCATCTCTGCGAGGACGCGTATGGAAATGTCTGCTCAACCTTGACTCGCTGAGGGAATCTGGTGGTTTCAACTATCAGGTTATAGCTTTTATTATAAACATGGCTGAAGTCCCCCCAAACCCAGATCCCTGGACCCTCAGAGACGGTTAAAGAGACAGGTAGTCAGAGCCCGTTAAGGTATCCAGGCGTAGGGCCTTCAGTGGGACTGACATGAGCTGAATACAATGTAGTCCAGCATCGTCTAGGCCTAAACTTTTTTTGTCTGCCTTTTTGGTGGTGATGGCATGCAAAAAAGACACAACAAGTTTGGATTGTCCATGGGGAAGAAAGCTGTAAATCACAGTTATCAGTGCTCTACGTTCTTCTTTTTTGTTTGTTTTTATTAACGTACAAAAATATATATTAATCAAACTCTTGAAGTGTGAAAGTATGCATTTTGAAGTTTGGGATTTAAAAGTGTATTGTTTCTGAAGGCTTGTTTGGATGAGATCCGCAAACCCTTGGTTGATCTGGGAGTCAGCGAGTACAGCATCCTCTCAGCTCTCAGCACTCTCAGCCAGTCCCAAATCTCTCCTGCACTTGGCTACTGCAGCCAGGAGGTGGCACTGTTTCATCAGATTGCTCAGGACCTGCGTGAGTTTTAGCTTATTGAGCCTGCTTAATAGTGGACATTTATTTAAGGACAAATTGTTTGACCATGAGGAGTTCCATATTCTCCATCTCATGTGTTTGAGTGATGGTTATTCATTGATAATAATATACTATTAATTCATATTTTATAACTTATTTGCAGACAGGGCATTTCCAACTCATCGATCACTTATGGGAGACACTCCTGAAGCCATTGAAGGTCAAGCCAAACTTTTCAGAGTTCTCACAGCCTATGCCAAGTACAACCCTCAGATTGGTTACAGACAAGGTAAGGGGTGATATTATTTTTACTTTGATAGATTACTTTTACTCTTCCCCTCAGAAAAAGTGTTTGAGTGTATGTTGATGAAATGTATGTTGGATGAATATTAACAATATGAATATAATGTTTTAAAAAACATTATGGGTACATTACAGATAGACTAATACTTAATTATGTAAATTTAATCAAGTCATCATTCTCTCTGGTTAAAGACTTCACACATTGTTCTGAGATATAATTATTACCTTGTAAAGACAGCAGGGGGCAGTACAGGGCAATGAACTGGCTTATTACTGCACAAACCCCTATAGTGACTGAGGGAACAATGACAAGCACTTTACATATTCATTTCCCTTGGGCTCCTCTGACATGCTTGACAGCTTATTATTTCCTCTTCCCTGTGTTTAGGAATGTCCTGCATCACTGCGGTTCTGCTCATGCACCTGAGCGAAGAGGAAGCATTCTGGGCTCTGGTTGTCCTTCTCCAGGAGCCAAAATACCTATCTGAGCTTTTTGACCTTTCATCAGAGAAGTATGAATGTGCTTAGTGAACCCTTTTTTCCCTCTTAAGCTTTTAAGCTGACACCATACTGTGGAGTGTTGCCTCTGAAGTCATATTTGTCCTCAAGAGTGTCCCTCAAAGCTGCTTTGGGAGTAGGCTTCAGTCCCTCTTTAAATCATAACATATCTGACAACTCTGTGCAGTTTTTAATTTGCATGTGTGCTTGTTCTCTGCAGAATGCAACATCAAGCAGCAGTTTTTCATCAGCTCCTTAAACACAGGAGACCTTCACTTGCACAGCACATGGTCAGTATATGTGAACACATAAATGCCCAGTTTGATTCTGAGATAAGAGCCAGGCCATCCACTGTGCACTTTGATAGGGTGAACGGGCTAGGGGTGATCTGAGCTCACTGGCTCAAACAGAGAAGTGCTGGCATTAAACAGAATACATAGTCCACTTGCTGGCTCCCCTTTGGTGAACAGATTAGATTTCCTAAACACACACACACATTTTCTCTCACAAACATACAGTCACTTTCTCTCTGACTTACTCACCCACTCAGTCACCACCCTCCCTCCCTCCCTCCTTCCTTCCCTCCCTCTGTCACACACACACCTCCTCTCACTACATTGCACAGAGAATAAAACATGCTTTTACTCTTCCTGAATCACTGTTGGGCTTGCGATGAATTAAAGATGACAATGTGTAAATGTGAGTGGGAAGACTTCATATGAATCCATTAGTTTATTTCAGGGGGGAGAGAAATCCCAATCGCTTTGATCCTACATCTTCCCTAAAGATGATCACCCCCTTTTTCCCCTTCCAAAATGACCTCACCCAAGCCCTCGTTAGGCTGGGCTTCGTCTCCTCCTGGAGCTGTCTCTACTGTGTCATTTGTGCCGCATGAGTTTGTCTTAAGGGAAATTCTGCCTTTTCATGTCGACTCAGCAGCTCTGAGGCAGAAAGTGTGCGTTTGTGTGTGTGGTGGTGGGGGGTGGGATTGGTTCTGTGAGCTAAACTTATGCACTTGAGCGGATGGTGTCATGACTTGACTGCCCCCCCACTCATCACCCATGATCAGCTGCCTCACACCCTGACTCTGTACCTCTTAGCTAAAATGAAGTTAGGATGGGATGGGTTGGGTTGGGGGTGGGGGGTGATGGGTTTGGCTGCCCATCAGTTGAGATTGCAGAGTGCTGATCTAGACATTATTGTGGATTAAGAGGGGGTTAGACTTAATAAGAGTGCTATCTAATTTTAATTTAGTTGCACAGCAACCGAGCATCTTTTTTTCTCAAGGTCACTGACTCAAAGAGGCTTATTTATTATTATTTATTTAGAACGGTCAGTTACTCACTGTAGCCTAGCCTGGCCATCCACATGCACGAGAAGCTGAGGTTATGTGCCGTGTCATTGTGTGTTTCCTGCTGTGTTCTGTAGCCTTGATGTTCTTCTCATCACTTGTGTTTCTCTCTCTGTGCCCAGGGGGATTGTGGGGTGATGTGTTTACAACTCGCACTGCCCTGGTTCCAGGCTCTGTTCACCTCTCTACCTTGCTGGGACTCGGTGCTGGCCATCTGGGACCTGCTCATGCTCCAGGGTACTCCATTATTTATGATCTTTGTGGCCTGTGAAGGACTGTCTTTTTGGAATTGCTAAACTGTGCTGTGCTTGACCTCAGCGCTGAGGACGCAAGAAAGTCAAAGAACTGTTCTTGTGCCTTTCAGAAAAAAAAAACCTCCTAAAACTAACTGATACTGTCCCGTGTGGTGGAGGTAGGTTGTTCAGAAAGTATGGTACTGGTACACCTGAGTAATACATCTGAGGCATCTGAAGAATTGAAGTTATAGACTGCTTAGCTGTGTCAGCAGTTAGCTTGACAAGGAGGCATGAGAAAAAGTAAGCCCTACTTGAGCAACTCTCTTTGTTTATCAGGCATCCATTCTGCTCAGTGATTTGTGGCAACAGCATTCTGTATGTCTGCCAATGTGTTTTTTTTATGTTTTTTTTTTGGGGGGGGGGGGTGTTGTTATTGCTGTTTTGGCAGACCACACACTCACGTGGAATTAACTCGCAAAGCCGTCCTGAGTTGTAGAGGATCAGTGGTCCGTGGCAGCGCTCACGTTAGCGTTAGCGCTCTTGTTCTTTCACGCTCGGCCTCCCAGCCTGACCCCTATTGTCCCGTGGGAGAGAAGCTGCCCACCTCTCTGAGCGAAGGTCTCAATGCATCAGTGCTCGCCCACAAAGCTCACCTGGGAGGCACTGCAGTGTTAGCTTAGCACCAGGAACAGAAACGCATGACTCTCAGAGATGTGTCTTTGTTACTGTGAGGCCCCGGTGTTTATTTAACACAGTTGCTGTACGTATGAAAGACAGGAGAAGATTTTCAGAGCTGAAATGTTTAGAATGGCATAATCCCTACATTATGGAGATGATTTACTGTTTTAGATGTATTTTTGTTGGTGACCACTTGCACTTGTAACACAAATACAGTTGTCATTGTATATGGTAATGTGAAAGATAAACACACCTGCCATTTCCAATGGTGATATACTGCACTGGATCTTAAACCCTGTGACAATGCAAAATGCAAAAGATTTCATGTACGATTACCTAAATGTCACAATAGCCCATTAGGCCACTCTCTGTGTTAGAATTATAATCAAACTTGTTTTCAAACCCCATTTTCTCTTCCTCTTGCTCCCATCCTTTTTTATACCATCTATCCCTTTTCTTTTGTGTTAACGCAGGACTGGTTGGTGTGTTTCATGCTGGTCTTTTCTTTTGTGTTAACACAGGACTGGTTGGTGTGTTTCGTGCTGGTCTTGCCATCATGTCCTTGCTGGAGCCGCGTCTCATGGCCCTGACTGATCACTCCACCATGCAGACACTTCTGCTCCGGGTACCTGTGGAATTGTGAGTCCCGACATCCCACAGTCGGCAGAACACAATACACCCTCTGTCTCTGTCTGTCTGTCTGTCTGTCTCTTCTCTCTTTCTGACTCAGCCTGTTATTTGGTTGGTCTTAAATCATGCACACACACCCACACACAGACAAACAGACGTGGGCAGACTTTGTTTTGGGAACAACCACAGACCGTGGAACGATTGCAGTGATAAACCAGTAAATACATGGGGCTAACATAACAAAGAAGTGCATGCTTGCAGAAAATGAAGGTGTGCTCTATTCTTGCAAATCCTGGCTGAGTTTGTCGGGAAAAATTCAGAGGTTGGCGCGGTGCGGTGACAAACGTGGAATTGCTTTTTAAAGCTTTCCAATTTTTTTTACCAATATGCAAAGAGCATTTTGATGCTGGGAGCAAGCTCAAATCCCAAGAGTTGTGTCCCAGATGGGCATAAATGAGAAGTTACTTCTTAACCATTCAGTGAACCATGATAGTAATCCTGAATTGACAAAATATGAATCAACAAATTGAAGAAATCTCACTCCACTCAACAAAGCGAAACAAATGCAACAGCCACTTCCTTGTTTTAAATAATGGAATTACTATGGAAAACAACACAGAGTTATTCTCTTAAGATTTGTGTTTTGAATCCTATTTCATTATTTATATACAGATATCTAGCAGACTCATCTTTTAGCTTCGAATTTGTATTGTGATCTTGCAATAAAGGATAACTTGTGCTGGGTACAAAAGAACAACACTGAAGCAGCTACCCCGAGCATCTAGCCTACTGTTTGGACTCAAGGCAGGCTTGACAGCAAAGCAAGGCTTTTATTGACACATTGGGGTGACTTTGTCATTGTTTCCAGTTAGGGGCCCTTTCTAAGCTTTGTCTGAATGGCTGGGGGAGTAGTTATGGCAACAGTGCTACCCGGCCCAGTTTGTGGGGTTTTGTTGTGGGTTGGCTCTGGGTGTCACGCTGTCCAGCTCTGCCCCTGCTGAATTGTCCTGAGAAACAGTTCTGCTCTCTTAATTGAATCAAATGAACTATTTCTGAAATTTGGCTTTATAAACCCCATCCTCTCTTTCTGGTCCTAAACCTCTGGCTTCATAGCAAGTGAATCATTTATTGCACGTCCATTATATTAATATATGAGTATAGATTTATTTTGTCTGTGTCTGTGTCTGTTTGTCTGTTGTGTGTAGAAAGATGCAATTACATGTGTGTGTGTGTATGCGCGTGCGTGTGTGCGTTTATGTGTGTGCATGAGTGCGTGCATGGCAGGAAGCTCAGGGCTAAGTGCCTTCCCTGTTTCCAAGGCCAGAGCTCCTCTTACAGCCTGAAACCACATCCCATTTGCTCAGTGAGGGACAGGAAGTGGAAAGAGCGCGAGAGAGAGAGAGAGCATTATGAGTTAAAGATCAGGCCACTGTGAACCTCTCAGTGGATGCTTAGTTTCTGTGGCGTGTGCGGCTTGGACTCTCACACACCAGAAAACAACTTCTGTCCTCACTCATGATTGTGAAGCCTTGACGTTTATTAGCGCGAAAATTGGTTAATTACTCTACTTAAAGCCTTGAATGCCCACAAACACTGGTCAAATAAATTCACAAAAGGCAGTGGTACAAGTATGGGGTGATGCGATGTTTAGATAAAAGTTCAGCAAAAGTTAATGCACATATGACACAGTATAGATGAAAAAGTGGAAAAGTTAGCTGCTTCATAGGTGTGCATATATCTGAAAGTTAGTCAATGTTTTAACAATAGGAAATTCAAGTAAGCAGTGGATCTATTAGCCTAAAGGCTAATGTCGTATTTCAAAAACATTTTAGCCAACAGAGAAATCAAATGGAAGTTGTGCCAAAGAAAATCTCAACTCAGAATCTCCAAACTGTTGCACACCGACTTGTAACTATCTCTGACTGTGAGTAGGCCTAATCCTTCTTTGTCCTGCTTCTTCACGACACAAGAATAATCTTTTATCTAGTAACATCCCAAACGTATTTATGGGTGTAGTGATGCATCATATAACAACAGGACACACACATACAGACACATACACACAGCAGTAGCTCACCCTCTCCATCTGCCCGAAGAACTGACAGTTCATTTGTTTGCCACATTTCACTGACAATCACTTTGTAGAACCCCTCCCTGTACTCACACATGCACGCAAACACGTTGCAGTGACATTGTTTGAGCGAAGGGAAGATTCCTATTTTCTTGTTGGGTGACTGCGAGACGTGCTCAGGCTTGTGGAGTCACACATGGACCGTTTGCCTTTTTGAACTCTAGATACACTTCCATCTCCCAATCACTGCAGATTATGTGAGGGGAGAGCCTATCCTAATCTCTCATGTATCAGATTAACATTTCTCTGCATTGTGTGCTTGCTCAAATGAATTCTCTATGCCATTGGTTTTCAAACTGGGGTCTGGGGATCGCCAGGGATCCAAAGCAGGTTGCCAGGGGGTCTGTGAAAATTTTTGCTATAGTATAAATATAAATTTTGCTATAGTATATATTTTGCTAAGTATAAACTTGTCTTATGGGGAGAAAAATACTAGAGGTCAGTGTAGAGTTTAATCACATTGCGCTTATTACTCCCCCCAGCATGCCTATTTAAAACTGTTGTGGTATTTACAAAATATGTTTTTAGAATAACAGTTCAAAAGCATCTGAAAGAGCTGAAAAATTGCTATTATAATTTGCTAATATTATATGGTTACATTTTTTGTTGCGATTATGAGAGGTCCTTGAAAAAATTCTGCTCCATGTGGGGTCCTCAGCCCAATAAAGTTCTGCTCTACACATCTCATTCTATTGATTTTAGCATGCTCGATAATTGGCAGGTTGTGATTGTGTGTGTGTATGTATGTTTGTGTGTGTTGAGTTGTTGTTTCTTTAGAGTTTCTTAAATGTATATGCATTTGAAGGGCTTCTATAAAGGATAAATTTGTTGAATCAATCAATATTCCTGTGACGTTGCTGAGACCTGTTGGTAGGTATGAGAACGAAAGAATTTGGTGCAACGTAGACCGATTTTGCTCAACGGCAACACTTACTGATGAGGGCACAGTAAACTTTGTTTCAGCTTTGTTTTCCTGTGCCCCCATCAGTTAGCGTTAGCTAGTGGTTGGCTTATTTTGTCTCTTCATGGCACCAAATTATCTTGTTCTCATACCTACCGACAGCTCTCAGTAACGTCAAAGGAATATTGATTGATTCCCAACAGATTTATCCTTTATTGAAGCTCTTCAAATGCATATACATTTAAGAAACTCTAAAGAAACAATAACTCAATTGATTCAATATTGATTTATTCACACCGGATTTCTCCTTTAATCTAATTTGATGTTAATCAGTTTTCTACTCCTCTCTTCCTGTAGCTCGAGGCACTGTGTTCTGGTTCCGGTCTTGTGGGCCACTGAGCTCCAGGAGATGGAGGTGAAGGGCATGGCCAGCCTGGCCCTGGAGAAGCGGGGAGATGATCCATGCAAAGGTAGGTCACTACTGTATGTCATAGTCAGAATGTAAATA
The DNA here is from genome assembly GCA_027481765.1 of Tenualosa thibaudeaui. Taxonomy (NCBI): domain Eukaryota; kingdom Metazoa; phylum Chordata; class Actinopteri; order Clupeiformes; family Clupeidae; genus Tenualosa; species Tenualosa thibaudeaui. Next base: position 22,572,785 of record JAIFZK010000007.1, read on the forward strand.
TGGGCAGAGTAAGAAGGAATATTGATGCAAACCACCACTGATTACCATAACTGCCATGTTAGGGAGTTGCAATAATTTGTTTATTATCAAACACATACTGTACATAATGTTGTAAAATACACTGTACTGTAAAATATACTGTAAAAATACTGTTCAGAAGGTTGATAAAAAATGTGGTTCACTGCACACAGACATTCATACTGGTTATTTTGTTATGCATGCAGTCATTTCTAAACAATGAGTTATCAAATTTCGATGTGATATTACTTGCTACTCACATGTCATGTTATTGTAACAAAGCCTGGGAATCACCCCAGCTATCAGAAAAATATTCTGTAAAAGATAATATGGCTTTTATGATTAGCCAAGAGATGTCCTGAAGGACTGTTATCTTTGCTAATGTTGCACAGGGCAGTTATCTGTCATTGCAAACGCTGTATTTGAATGTCAGTGTACTGAATATGTATGTACAGCTGCATTATGTACAGGATCCCAAACTGCTCAGTGTCTACTTAAGTTACATTTAGGCTGTATTCAAGCGTAAACCTTGACACATTATTGCTCTCTCTTTATTGCTATCTCTCGCTATCTTTCTCTTGTGTTCAGTTACACACACACACACACACACACACACACACATACATACACACGCCTTCCCACTCTGATTCTCAGCTGATTGCTCGCTCTCCCCACCCACAGGAATGATTCCAATCTATCCTGTGCTTTTAGTGGAGGCAAAGGGCGATACAAATCCCCCTGCCTCACCTTGTCTGGTTCTGCTGCCGATCCCTCAGCTCTCCCCATAACTGAATTGTTTTCGTCCCTGGTTGTAACCCAGCTGCCCTATCTGTACATACAGCACAGCCTGTAAAACCAACAGGGAGGTGCTCTTGCGACGCTGTAACCGGATAAGTTGACGGAGCACTAAAGGTCAAGTGTAATGGTTTTATGATGCCACCTGAGAGGCCCCCTCTCTGTGCGACACACTGTCCCCAGCGGCGCTCCCCGGGGGTGGCCAAGCCCCGATGGCTGCGCGTTTGATTGGATGAGGAGTTAAGAGATTGGTGGTGGTGGTGGTGTGTGTGTGTGTGTGTGTGTGTGTGTGTGTGTGTGTGTGTGTGTGTGTGTGTGTGTGTGTGTGTGTGTATGTGCGTGTGTGTTTCTAAACCTGTGCTAAATGTCAGTGGCTGGTTTACAAGGTCCCACGGGGAGGCTGGTTACTTGCAGAGCACAAAGCGGGTTCTATGGCTGGCTGTGCGCTGGATTGGGCTGCTCTCGCTCGGGGCCAGAGACAAAGGCAAAGGAAAGGCTATAGTAGTTATTTCCCATCATGTGCTTGGGATTCACTACCTTTAATGAGGGGTGAAAGTGGAGCCTATCTCTTTCTTTTTGTCTGTCTTTCTTCTCTTCTCTCTTCTCTCTCTATCTTTGTCTCGCTCTGTTCCCCACCCCTGACTGCTACTGTGTCTTGATCAGAGTGTCTAACTTACACACACACATACACACACACACACACACACACACACACACACACACAGTCTCTGAACCTTCCTATTTAATTTGCTTCAGTCTTTTTCATTCAAATGATTTGTCTCCGAGCAACTTTGTTTGACTGCTTTTGTTCCTTTGCACCCACAGCTCTGCACCAATCCATTCACTTTTCGTTTGACCGCAGTTTAGCGACTAGACCTCTCCCTCGCTTGCCCGGCCAACATCGTGAAACTTAGGTGTTCCTGAAACTCACTGTAACAAAATGAATCACACGGACCATTAGCATCCTTGTACTTTGGAGGGAGAGCAAGGGAGAGAGAGAGAGAGAGAATGATCCAAAGTGAACCCCCTGTGAAAGAAGCCACTGTGTGGAGCTGCACTTTGCTAAGGGAGCCTGGTGCCCAGGTCCTCAGATGCTCCCCCTCGCTGTGGGACGAGGCCTGTCCTGGCCCGGGCCTCAGTCATTGTTTTCCCCAGGGAGAGACAGAAGTACAGAGAGAAAGAGGGGGAGAATGAGAGGTACAGAGGGAGAACGATGGAGAGAAAGAGGAAGAGTGAAAGGGAGCCCTCATTTACCCTGCTATCATCGCTTGCATAAGCGCCATCCCCCCGAGGAGGGAGTTTTGTTGTCCCAGAGTAACCCCTCCCTCCTCTACTCCTTCAGCTGTGCTTCTCTGGGCCTTCAAGGAGAGCTCTTGTTTTCTGGAAGCCCCCGTTTCTCACACAATGGAGACACTGCTCTGCTCTACTCTTCTCTGCTCTCTCCGGGTGATGCTGTTAGACTTCTTAGTGAGGCGTCTTCCCTGACAGACATGATAGAGGGCCCGCTATTGTAGCGTAGCGTTTTTTGTGCCTGACTCATCGCTCACGGCGAAGGAGAAACTCCAAGAGGCCCAGATGGTGACTCAGATCGTCTGTGTGTGTATGTGTGTGTGTGTGTGTGTGTGCATGTTTGCCGAGGGGCGTATTGTCAGTGTGGATCCGGGGGGCCCCTGATGTAAAGCTAATTGAAAGCTTTGGCAGCAACACGTTTTGAGCTCTTCACTGCCTCCCCTGTGAGTGAGTCAGTGTGACTCATCGTCAGGTCTGTCTGTGCCGGCTGCCTTACAAAGACACCCGTCCAGGATCGGAGCCCTTCGCTCGCTTGGGAACGTACACCGCTCCTTCACTTGCCAAGGACCAGCCACTCTTTGTTTCTCAGTGTATGCGTGTGTGAGAGAGAGTTTGTGTGTCTGTGTGCAAGTTGCACAGAGGACGGGGTGAAAGTCCAACTTTTTACCTTGGGCAGCTTTGTAGCAATATGCATTTGTCATAACAAACCTTGTCATGGTTGTGTTGGTTCCTCCTTTTGTCTTATGTTAAGCTGTTTTTATTTTGAACATTTCTCTAGTCTAACACACTGCAGTAGGCTAGCCTTGTTTAGAGGAAGTTTTGCAAAGCATCTATTGTGCACTGTTAGTGCAGCTCTCACAATTACATTAATCAGTCGAATGAGTGTGATGTGTTTTCTTCACACACACAAAAATGTTTGCTTTCCAGTCCCTAATGGCCACCGTTCTTTCTGTCTTTGAGATGAATGAAATGGAGCACCACAGACTGACCTTCAAGGTGAGGGGGGTAGAGGGTTTTAAACGGGGCCATAATGTGAGGCAGGCTGGGGAGGGGAGACAAACAAGTGCTGTGCAGAGGTAGCAGTATTGCATTGTGCTGGTGTGGGCTGGACACTCCATCTGGCTCCTGGATATGCTGCCACCTCAGCACAACGCTCCCAGCAGCATTCACAGGTGGCTGGTAATTCTCTCTCTCTCTCTCTCTCTCTCTCTCTCTCTCTCTCTCTCTCTCTCTGCCAGTCTCTTATCCCCTCTCTCTCTCTCTCTCTCTCTCTCTCTCTCTCTCTGTCCCTCTCTGTCCCTCTCTGTCCCCAAGGCCTGCCTGTCTCTCATTCAAGTACTTTACGTACCCCCCCCTTTCATTTTTTTTTCTCTTTCTCTTTCTCCCTGTCTCTCTCCCTCTCTCTCTCTCTCTCTCTCTCTCTCTCTATCTCTCTCCTTCCCTGTCTCTCTGCTTTATCATCCTCAGAGGTGTTTCTCTCCGCTGCTGCCGTCTGGCCGCTTTCTGCCGCATATCGTCCTCAGCAGCAGCTCCGGCCTTGGGGGCGGCTTCTTCACGGGGCTCATGATTGTTTGGCACTCTTGCTTTTGCTTGCTCTTGTCCACCTCATGCATCTGTCTGTTCAGACGGGGAGAGGAGAAATGTGCTTGCCCAGGTCTATGACAACCAATGCTGTGACCCTAGTATTGAAAGCGTACAGAAAGTTACTTGTGTGGAACATTCTAGAATAAATACAAATACAAATCACCTCCGGTTGTTGTGAGGAAGATATAGGGAATGTGTTTGTGTTTTTATTTTTATATCTGTATGTTAATTCTGTGTGGAAGGAGCTGAACAAAAGCTGTCTTCTGCAGCAGTGAGACTGCTCTAGCACCAAGCTGCAGGTTCTGCTTGCTTCTCAACTTTTTTCTCCCTGTGTAACCTTAGCATATGCAGTGTGATTCAGCTTTTTAGCAACTTGCTTCCCGTGCACTTTTTTGTCATTTGGGATATGTCGCACGCAGAGTACAAACTTGTCCACGCAGCTTATCGAGAGTCTCAGCATCCGTCAACTGAGGGGAATATTCCGGAGGGCTATTGTTGGCTCTTGGCCTGCTGCAGAGATGAGAGAGAGTTGACCACACGGTGAGCTCAGTCAGGGTGCTTCGAACCGGCCTCAGACAGGTTAGGGAGGTGAAATTCCTTGGACTCTACTTCGACAATAAACGAGGACCCCATGGTGACCTTTAAATCACAAAACAGCCCCTTATGAACCCAGAGGTTCTGGATTGCCAGTACCCTGTGCATGCCTTCTGGGCTTTGGGATATGGTTTGAAGTTTGGTATTTGCAAAATTGTTTGACAACATTTTGTTGTTGTTTGTGATCTGCTTATCTGTCAGTGAGCTACTGAAGAGCACCAACTAAATTTGGAGGAGCCACAAATATTTATACATTTTGTAAAGCGTGAGATGTAGATGTTGCTAATAATAGTTAGAGTTCATTTTACATTGCCTCGTTTGTGTCAAACAGAATTGCTGTCATCTGTGACACAGAAATGAAATGAGACGACTCATTTTGCCTGTCATCTGCAGTTCTCATCCTAGTAGAGTGTGTATGAAAGATCTGTCTTTTTCACTTTGTTTGAAAACTGCGCTCAGCAGGGCATCTCTAAATAATTCAGCTTTTCCTTCTGTGCTAATGTTGACTGGGCTGTGAAAACGCAGGATTTGGTGTTATTCTGGGGCTTATGAACATTTCCACCGCTAACATGAGACTTCTCTGCTCCGGAGTGGGCTGGGGTTAGAGGCTTAAAATGCTTTTTGTGCTGCCGGCTTGCACATTCGCCGGCCTGCCCACCAGCCTGACATCCGTATGAATCCACATCCGTCTGGTTGGACCCGGTGGACTGGGCCCATTTGGAGCTGAGCCGGGCTTACTCCGGATTTGTTTCCTCAAAAGAATTTGCTGGTAATACCTTAAGAACCCATCATGACAGGGCCAGCAAACGTTTCGTAAGTTCTCATAGCATCTCATGTTCTGTGCATTTGCTGTTGGTGAGTAATAGCTGCCGTGTTTGATAATCTTGGTGCCGGTACTTCCTCCTTGAGGCACAGAAAATGAATTAATGCACAGCATGTGTATAGTGCTTTTGCCATCAGAGTAATAGGTAATTATTTTTCTTGCCCCGTGTTCTGGCATTGAGTGAAAAAAAGTGACAAAAGTGACAAGGTCTTTAGCTTCCACAAAAGGGCAGAGCTTTAATGCAGCGGAATCCTGGTGTAAGTGTGTCAGCCATCTGGAGACACTGTCCCTTTCAAGGCACGGCTGTGATCCTCTTACCCACCGACTGGCTCATCAGAGCCTCGGAAGAGATGAAGCTGGCACTCTTTCTCTCTGCCCCCCTCTCTCTCTCTTTCTCTCTGTCCCCCTCTCTCTTTCTCTGGCCATCTCTTTCTCTCTGCCCTTTTCTCTTCTCTCTCTAATGTGGCCTGTTATTTGGTTGGTCTTAAATCATACACACACACACGCATACACAAACCGGACACACACACACACTCAGCTGTGATCATGAAGGGCTGCACTGTTTCGCCAAACCCAGAAATGTCATTTCTCTAAAATTGCTGTGGACCCAGAGAGGCCGAGGTCAGTCGTAGACTGGCAGCGGAAATAAAGCAGGCCTTATCTCAGGCGTCTGTCACTGGGGCTCAAATAGGGACCGACAGACGCCGCTACACACCCATCATAATACACTCGCTGACAGTGGAAAATGTAATTATAAAATCTAAAACCTAATGCTTGTGATGTGAAGAGAGATTGCAGAGGTGCCTACCTTTTCTCTCTCCAGCTCCAGCAGTGCCATCTCCAAGGCCTTGTTTGGCGTTTGGCCTCCATGTTGACCTTTGACCCCAGTGCAGGCTTAAGGTCCCATTAAAACCTGAAGCCAGAATCAAGAGGGTGTGGTTGGGTCAGAGCTCAAGTCGCGGAGGTTAAGACAAGCGCTCGTCTCCTACGCCCCTCTCTCTATTGTTCGAACCAGAAATCCTTTACGCTCTGCCCCACCACAACAAACAAAGGCGTTGTGATTGAGAGATTTTTAAAAAGGCCTCGGTCATGGTGGAATTAGGCAACAGAACCAGTAAAGGTTTGAAATGATTGCGGGAGCACCTCTTGAAACAGAGGACATCCCACTCTCCGGATGTGGTGGTTGTTTGAGAGCCTGGATGATTAATGTTCATTCACAGGAGTGGCAGAGTGTTTGGGGGAATTAGGTTTTAGCCTTCACTTGAGCAGATACTCTTTACAATGCCTATCCCCTCTGTATGTGTTTGTGGAGCATCCTCAAGCTATCATGATAGTTCACGCTTAAAAGCTGTCAGTTCTTCCTCTCCCGGGATTTTTACAGCCATTATTCACCATCCGTCCTTGATGAGTGCTGGCAATGGTGATGAGAGGCCTATGCTTCTCTGATTGCTGCTTGGGATGGTTGTACTTGAGCTGTGTGTAAGAGGCAGTTGAAATTTTCAGAGGTATAATTAAGAGGTCTGTTTTCTAGCGAGTTAAGGAGCCTTTGTAAAATGACCCTGGAGTGATTGATTTTGCTGTGAGGACTGACGGATGGCTATCAGGAAAGAGAGGAGCGAGAGGTGATTGATGGATGAGGAGATCCCCACACGCTGTGAGATTCTCTGCTCCCTGTCTCCTGCTCTCTTTGTTGCATCATTACCCGGTGTCAGTCAAGATGGCTGCTCTTCCCACGAAGAGATGAGATTCACACAAGCTACAAAACAAAAGAAATTGAAGAATAGGGGGATAGTACTGCCCCTCTGACCTATCACTGTGTGCCTCTGTGCAAGAGAGATGAAGAAGTCTTAAGGTCGATGGCGGCTGACAAGTGGTCGCCTGAAACCAGTTTTATAACTGTCATGAGAACTGCTTGGTCATGACCTCTTGCCATTTTTTAACAGTGAGTTTAGGTTCTTTCCTTCTTTTTGCTTTCTTTAGCAACACTTAGTTGTATGATTGGTAATGTCTTACTCTGAATGTCTTTACTATACTAACTAAGACAGCATTTGGTAGCTTGCAAGCTTAATCAGTGCCTATTGGTGCCAGTTTGTGTGATGTTTTGTTACCTAGCTTGTTGTCTTAGATCCGTTTCTCTAAAAGTGTTTTAAATAGGCTTGGTATGGATACATTATTCTTTGTTTATGTTCTGTTTGTTGATATTGTTTTTTTTTATGTTACCGTGGTAATGTTGTTATTTACCTCTGCACTGGGGCCTAGTTATTCTTGAGTTCAGCAGGTTCAAATATGACGTATGACGTATATGTGTTTACTTCTCAAACACCTTGCCAGTCAGGGCAAACAATGAAATGGAAAATTGATAAAAAATGTTTTTTGATTTTGAAGATAAATTAGGTAAACATTGCCTCAATAATGGAACATGTAATTTTTCACTTTGACCTGTTTTTTTATATTTGTGAAGTATATGCGTTCTTCATATACTCAGTGCTAAATCTGAACAATCTGTGTTTCTAAAGTAGGCATATTGTATTTTTTTACTTCACAATCCCAAACATGTAGAGCAGTTTTTACCTTTTATAATCAAAAATGAAACCAATAAGACTGTGGTTGTGGTTAATGCAGTTTGATGGCTTCCTGCCGTGTGGTCTGTTTGCCTCCTGCAGCAACATGTCCTCTTCTATGTGCATTGGCCCTTGCTATAATTTAGGCCAAGGTCTACAATTACACCTTAATGCCCAGGTAAACCCAAGTGGTTGGTAATCAGTCATTTACGCAGGTCTCAGACATATCTTTATAAAGTATGCCTTATGCCTATTTGTAGATTTCAGTGAGCTGTGAAATTAGTGTTTTGTGTGTGTGTGTGCACACATGTTTATGTGTGTGTGTCTGTGTGTGTGTGTTGGCATGGTTATTGATATACACACACTCAAACAGCTTGGGTGTTAGAGCCTGTACTTGATTAAATGCATGGGCCAGCCTGACTATTGCTTGTGGTTTCCTTCTCTCTGTCTCTCTCTCTCTCTCTCTGTGGTGTCCTTACATTACTTAATGAGTACTGTGAGGATTCCTGACCCTGCATGGACCTGGACGTGTCAGTGTTGCACAGCTGCCTGATTGCTGTGAATTAAGACCCTCAGGCAGTCCAGTTCCAGGGCACCTGGTTACCTGTTGGAAACTAGTGTTTTCCCCTCCACTATCCTAACACTAAAACTATCTATTGGCCTAAATGTGGCCTTGGATTTGAATTATTTGGCTTTTTTTGTTTCGATCTTGACAGAATAATTTGCCGAACTAATATTTTGTTTTGCGACAGCAGTTTTTCTCCATAGTTATAAATCCTTTCGCTGGTGGACATGATGACTCATCCCAGAAACCATGTGGTCAGCTGCATCTGAAGCTGATCAAATTGACATGAGTATTAACTGCCTGAACCGGATGCCCAAACAGAAGGTCCCATCTGTATTTGTCTTTCAACTCAAATTTAATGGGGTGTGTGCACAACAGTCTTAAATCCTCTTGTTTTCCTTTGGTTTAAATAAAGACTTTATCTGTACAGGCTATTACTTTTAAATGCCAGATTGAGGAGACTATTCAATCTTTCCTGGTTAATCACTGTTTAATCTTAGGATTGGCTCTAGGAAAGCACCATTATGAAATGGAATCCAAGGCATTGTGAGGAAAATGCCATAACTCGCCCAACAATCTAGCGAACCTAAGCAATACAAGAACGTTTTCGAGCAGTGAGCATTAAGTTATTTGAACAGCTTCACTTCTACACGAATATTTCTCCCCACCGCTAAGGCTTTTGTTGTTGTTGTATTTTGATATATTACCCAGGAGTGCTTTGGCAGCCACATCAAAAGGATCATATGAAAGCAGGCATGCAGTCAGCAAGTTCTTTTGTGTTGGGTACAGACCTTGTCCCTGAGCCCCAGTGTTTCTCTTCCCTGGCCCCGTTTTGTCATTGGCTCTTGTTTTCCCTCCATTTTATCGGCTTTCCTCTAGAGGTTGCCCTCTGGCCTCCTCCTTCAGCCTGGCTAAAATGTCTACCATGCTTACTGGACCGCTAATCGTCAACGGCTAGCTTTGTTTGCTTTCTTTTATCGAACTTGATAATGATTGCAGGCTGCCTCAATGATTTGCAAGGAGGGTTCTTAAACTTTGCAGACTTGATTTCGTGCTGACGTTTGATTTCACAGCTCGGGTGTTCTCACCGGCTTGCGAATAAGCACCTGATGAACCCGATGACCTCATCTTTGAGCAGGCAGCGCTTTCATTAGCCGCGTTCGTCCATTATCTGCCAGGTCGTTTCCCTGCTTCCATGCGTCAGCTTTCAGGAAACCTGCGGAGGTGAGATTGGACTCCTGTGTTTGTGAACACGGCAAAAGGAGTCTCTGCACTGTTACTGTTTCAACATGGCAGAATCGGTCTCCTGTGTCTTTTCTCTAGTGTGTGTTTGTGTGTGTGTGTGTGTGTGTGTGTGTGTGTGTGTGTGTGTGTGTGTGTGTGTGTGTGTGTGTGTGTGTGTGTGTGTGTGTGTGTGTGTGTGTGTGTGTGTGTGTGTGTACTCACGTTTGTCTCTCTATCAACCTTCCCAAAGGGTGCAATTGTGGAAAGAGATCTCCTGTGTTCTGATCTGAAAGTGGGCCGATTCTTTGAAGGAAAAGGCGGTCTTTGATGTTTGGTTGAGATGAGCTGCTGATAAGATGCATGCAAGTTCACACAGCTCCAGTTAGTGTGTGTGTGTGTGTGTGGTGTGTGGTGTGTGTGTGAGTGAGAGAGAAGTTAACCCTGACTCTGACCCTGTAGGTAAATACAGGTTGCGGTCCCTTTTAATTCCACAGCCTCATATTAACTGCCAGCAAACATGAGTAATCGTCGGGGTAACGGCAATCAAGTCTGACCTCCTTATGTTGAGGGGAAGTAATGGAACCTTCACATCTCAGAAGGCAATCTGGGAGCAGGGTGGGGGTGGTGGTGTTGAGAGGGTGTTATTGTACTGACAAGACAGCCTTACGTACTTGCATACACACCATGGCATTTACCCCTTTATCCAAAACTATTTCAGCGACAACATAGGAAGCCAACCATGGGTTGGAATGAGTGAGAGTGAGATTCGCTACGCTAACGTGTGCTACCCAACCAGGGGTGCATTTCCCAAAACTGTATGTACCCAGTATATAATGGGAAATTACTTTGCAGCCAAACTTAGTTAGCAACTATGGTTTTGGGAAATGCACCTCAGAGCACTTCACTGTGATTTGCTGGATAACCTATCCTCATCTTCTGACCTGTGGACCTGGACGAGGCTGTTTTGCTCAGCTCAGAGTTGCATTTGATGCCAGACGAAGAAGAAGATGGGTGGTGGATTGGGTGTGTGAAGTCATGAGGCGGCTTACTGTATGTGAAGGTCTGATCTGTGCCCAGAGGCCCGACTCATTGTACTCCCATACTGTCACTGCATTCCTCCGTGCCTGCTTGCCTGGGAGATAAATAGAGATGGCTCAGTTGAGTCTTAAGATGGCTCTCTTTTGTCTGGATAGACTCACCTGTTTTTTTTCCCCGCCTTGGGTGAATGCCACAGTGGCAGCTTGTCAAGAGACCATTTGTCTTCATTGGCGTATCAGAAATGATGGCAGCAGAGAGAGCGATGAAGTTGTAAGTCATCAGCAACTTCAAATTACAAGGTCCAACAGTGGGACATTTTCTGTCTTTCCACGTCTTTAATTGTTGAAAAAAACAGAATCATGGGAAAACCATCCAGCCCTTTAAGATTAACCCATCACAGAGCAGGTAGCAAAGACGCAGCGCTGGAATTGATCCTCTTGTGGTTTACCTGGAAGAAAATGCCAAAACACCCCCCTCCACACACACACACACACACACACACACACATAAATAATATAATTAAGCTCCCCTGAAGTTGTTGCATCTCACTTTTTGTGAAAGAACTTTGTCAGCAGTTGAGGTAGGAGTTGATTCAGAGTTTGTCTAGCCAGAGGTGTGTGTGAGGCCTTTCCAGTGGTCCACACAGAGACCCGAGGGCTTCTCTGTAACATCCTTTGAATTCAGGAGGGGCAGAAGAACAGAGGGATAACAGAAGGAAGCAGGTGTGTGCTTATGAACAAGATGCTGTGTTAGCAACTTGTGTCTAGAAACAGAAGCCTGTCCATTTAACATCCACTCTGTATCTTCCATTGGGGGACAAGTGAAGGACAGAAAGCAAAGTTTTTTTTTGTTTTGTTTTGTTTTTTTCTTTGAGATGTTCATTGCACAACACTTGGAAGACGGTGTGAGGACATCTCTTTTTTTTTTTTTTTTTTGCTTGAGTGCTTGCGAGTGTGACTTGACAACTTGTCATCGATAAGGGAAGTGAACACCTCAGACGTCTGACCAGTCTGACCTGTCATTTTGTTGACATGCAGCGTTACAGTTTATTTTGATGGGAAAAGTGCTCCTTTGTACATAATTTACTAGTGGACCCTGAATAGTGATTCACTTGAGGTCAGCCTCCACCACATGTGTCTTGAATATCCATCTTGCCAAACTAGATTACAGTAGAAATATTCCCACAGGCCCAGACCAGGGCCACATGAATTTATCCAGAGTGGCTAACCCCTAGACCTCATAAAGATGATGAAGGCCTGTTGTGACCAGCCATGGAACATGAATGATGGGTATGCGGTGCCCCCAAATAGGCTATCCAAGGGCACTTCCCCTCCAAGTACTGCGTGTCAGGGCCCAAGGGATGGGTCAGGGTCTGGGTGCCGGTTGAGATCTCCGTGCCATTAGGGGTTTTGAGTCATGTAGAAGAGTGGCCTCTGTGAACAGCGCCTGGAGCCAAACCCACCAACACTTCCAGACCTGTCTGATCTGTCTGCTCTGATATTGATATCAGTGCTCACCTGCCTGAACATTAAATACTGAGACGTGTGAAACTGTTTATGCTTTCAGCATGTTTTGAACAAGGAAGAAAAAAGTAAGTCAATATAGAAAGATGTAAAAGGTGAGGCCGTTTGAGGTTGCATGCAGTGCCAAGACTGATATTGAACCTTGGGGGTGATGGTGGAGCAAGAGGCAGAGGTGCATTTTGGCACCTGGAGGGTTGCCGGTTTGAGCCTGGTTCTGCCTGACCCTGTCGAAGTGTCCTTGAGCAAGATACTAAACCCTAAACTGCCCCCAGTGAGCAGGTTGGCACCTTGCATGGCAGCTTCCACCAACAGTGTATGAATATGTGCAAGGATGAGTGAATGTGAGGCATACATTGTAAAGCACTTTGAGTGCTCGGAGGAGTGCAAAAGCACTCTGTACTGTAAATGCAGTCCATTTAGCATTTACCATCTTAACCACTGTAAGGCTGAAGTGTTTTGCTAAATATGTATCGCAAATGGGGTGGTTTAGGGTTTCAATTTCACCTTGTTAGCGTGCTCTTTTTAGAAAGCCACCAAACGCTGCCTGCCCCCTGAATGAAATGCAGACGAAACAAAACCAAAAGCTCCTCCTCCTTTGAAAATCTTTACCGTCATCAGCGGATTATCCGTCATCCCTCTTCAGAATTGCAGCTCTGTCATTATTGCATTAGACTGTGGGGGTGATCCTTTGGTTTTGCATCATCTGTTAATCTGTTTGGCTCTCCCTCTTGGAGACAGATGCCAGTGGGAAGTGCGCTGTGTTTCGCTCCATTAATACTTCATCACACAGAGCAAATTATAGCCTGGAAAGGCACACAATGTGTGCCCTCTGCCCTGTCAGATCAACACCCTGCCCCAGTTATTTACCCCTACTGTCTGAGAGGATCCAGCTGAGCTCCACTCTTTCAAAAAAAAAGGGGCTGAGCAAGCTTTGGTGAAAACACTACCCATTCTCAGAGATATATTTATTTATTTTTTTTTTTCATTTTTTAAAAATATTTGACATGGGGATGTATGGCTCATACAAAACCCCGCAAAGGATGTCAGAAATGCGTGCCAATACTTGTAATCGTTAAATGCCCTTTAAGCTTTACTGACGAATGACTCAGATTACAGCAGGATTCTAGGGGGCCTTGAGCAACCATTGTTGAAAAGACTGACAGTAGGTAAAGTTTGGGGTTTATGTGATATATGTGTGTGTGTGTGTGAGTGTGTGTGTGTGTGTGCGTGTGTGAGTGAGAGAGAGAGAGAGAGGTTGGTATGTGTGATTTATTTCACCTTCCCTTCTCTATCTCCAATGAAAAACAAAAAAAACCAAGTTTTCTTGCTGTGGGCAACTGAAGAGTCTGTATACCCCTAATCAAATCTCCCTCATGGCTCTCACCAGCTCAGCAAAACCATTCAGCTCCTTTTCTCTCCTCCACAGAAGAGAACTTGAAGCCCAACTGTGCATCTCCGGCGACCGCAGAGCCCAGAGCCCTCAAGACTGATGCCAAAACACTAGCACTGGCGGCCAAGGAGCCAACAAAGGGTGAATGTGTTCTCTTGGTCTGTCTCTGTGGGATGGATCCAGTTTTGGACACTCATCACAGGCTGATTGGCCTGCAGATCAGCTTATGAAAGGGAGATTGATGAGCCACATTATCCCCCATGTGAACAGTTCTCACATTTGCTATTTAAACTATGCATCAGAAACATATTAGTTACTGACACACTGGGAGGCCTCGCATTTCCATAAACCTGGCAGGAAGCTATACAGTGGAGCACAAAAGTTAGCCATTTTTGATCATTTAGGACCATTTGTCAAAGCTGACCGTGTTTTGGGTATTTATTGTGTTGAGCTCACTGTATTTCTTTGACAACTTTTGTCATCTCAGAGTAAGGGGATGAGGACTTTTACTTTAATTGCATTGTAACTGTAATAACATTGTGGTTGTATTTTTTTTAAATTTGGCCTGAAACCAAAGCATGCACAATAGAATGCTAAGCCCTTATATGTATGTGAAGGTGCTTTTAGATATTTTGCAGCAACAATGAGCAGTGTCCCATGACAAGTGATTTGTTGCTTAATTTGTATTCAGGACAAGGCTTGAATTTTCCCATGATCATTTATTGACAAAGAATTCCTTTGACAAAGAACAGACTGTTATATGGTCTTGTCAAGCAAGTTGTGTAGACAGGGTAAGTGCAGTTGTCTTGACTGTGTGTGTGTGCGTGTGTGTGTGCGTGGTGTGTGTGTGTGCATGTGCGACGTCTGCATGTGTGCTCATGTGTGTGAACTGTATAGATTTTGCTAGCTTGTGTAATTTCAGCTTTAGGCAAGAGTTAAGGCCACCTGTGTAAATAGGCAAAATAAGCAAAAACAAACTTTACCACAGCTGAGAAGCACAACACACACACACACACACACACACACATATGTCCATGAAGAAGTAGTGTTTTTGGAATGGAAATAAACCCTTCAGTGTCATATGTTCAGTGTCAAGCTGTGCACTACAACAGATGTTACTGATAAAACAAATGTCATTATGGGTAGTTAGATCTATTGTATTATGGGTAGTTAGATCTATTGTATTGTGCTGTATTGTATGGCATGGCATGTAAAGATAGTGTTTTTGTTTCTGTCTGGTCACTTATATGTTACTGATAAAACAAACTAAACGGAATACAAGTGTTGTTATCTGTCGTTAGATCTATTGTTTTGCTTTGTATTGTATGGCTTGGCATGTAAAGATAATATTTTTCTATCTCTCTAGTCTTATTATTTGCACTCTGGCCTGAAAGTCAGTCATCGTTCATAAATCGCTTTTGATCGAAGTGTCAGCCAAGTGCTGAATATGTAAGTGGAAGTGTGTCTCCACTCCTTGTCCTGATGTTTCATGTTTGCCCCTTGTGTCCACAGAGAGCACAGGATGCGTGACCAAGAATGTGTTCACAAGGATGCTACGAGTAGCACAGCGTTACCTGTTGGTGTTTGGCCAGCCAAGTGGCAATGACAAGCCCTCGTCCTCGTCCCCCAGCAGTCCCCCTGAGGCCAGAGGATCAGCCTCCCTTCCTCAAGCTCAGGTATTGTGTGGCCCGAGCACCACATCCACTTTTTGGAGGATCTTTGGTCACGTTTGTATAATTGGATGGATGAGCAGAAAACATGTGTATCATATGAACTGTGAGACTGTGAACTGTGAACCAAATTTTTTACAATTCTTTCTCACACACACACACTGTCCTTATTCCTGTGAGTCCATTGTATGGAAACAGTGCCTACATATGTCTTCATGGGTGTGTGGATATCATCACTATTTCACCTCCAGTTGTCTGTTTTCCTTTGGAAAAAGAAGGTCAAGAGAAGACTGTAGGGGGATTTTTAGCAGGAGAATCCAAGATTTCAGAGAGACAAGCTATTTTTCACACTGCCATTCAGCCTTAGCACAAGAATGTATCTCCTTAGAGGACACACCAAGAAACTGCTGGGGGGGGGGGGTGCTTCAGGAAGTGGAAATGGGTTTTTGTTGTTGAGCGTGACTGTTGATCTGTGACACTTGATCTGTAGTATCACGGCGAGTGTGTAATCCTTTTCCCTTGGTTCAACTGGCAGCTCCAAGCCAAAAGGAGGAGCCAGAAGGGACCCAGCGTGCGCACACTGTCCAGGAAACAAGCCCCATCCTCCCAGCAATCAGACGCTGGTGCCACTGCAGACTGGTTGGTCAAATATAAATCATTGGCTGTGTGTGTGTGTGTGTCTTTGTGCTTGATCATATACTAAAATGCACAATGTATCTGAGCAGAAGCAGCCTAACATTTTTCCCTTAAAGTGAATACTTTCCATATTTAATGAACATCTCCTAGCGGTATGCCAAAAAAGGTCATCAGGTCATTGCAAAAAAATTATTTAAAAAATTAAATAAAATAGCTGAAGGCTGCAGCAGCTGTTCTCCAGCACATGTTAATTCAGCTCTCCAAATGTTGCTTGCTTTAAAAAAAAAAAAAAAAAAAAAACCCTCTGCACTTTCACTGAGCCATTGAGTAACATGTTTGCATCTGAGGCCACTATCAGAGCATCAAGTGAATTCTTCGTATAGCGTGTGACTGCTTGTCGCAGTGATTTATGTATTTGTGCCTGAGTCGGCAGCACCAAAATAATGAATTTACCCGTTGGGCTGCCTGGTAAAAGTAGTGAGACGACTCCCCTGTGGGCCGTGACTAGGGGACTGTCACACCTGGGTTTACTGTGCAAGAAAATCCGGTTTTCTAAAGCGTCACAGCCTCTTTATGGAGTGGAGTTGTTTTCGAACCACATTGGATGACACAAATACTTTCTCAAAGCAAGAATGCCCTCAAAATAGGATAACTCATTGCTCAGGTGTCACTGATCTCTTGTAGCCCTCAACAGGTATGCTTTCCAGCCCATGCAGTATAAATGATGGGCTGCTGCATATTTATTGTTCCTTTGGTGAGTGTGACGCCATCAAACGTTTGGAAAATGTTCTCATGGGAGTGTAGGCAAACCAATGCCACTCAGCCAACTGTGTTGGGAAACCTCAGAGACTTCATCGTCTCTTTGAAATAGCAACCTCACTGTTGTCATAGGACTGGTAACTAAGAGCCGTGTCATGAAGAACATTGTCTTGGAGTTAAATGCTTGGCAAACAATCAATTGCATAATACAAAGTCAGGGGTTATTACTGTTACTAGTATCTCTACTAGTATTGGTGTTATCTGGAAGCAGACAGTGTACTTAAATAATAAAGTTTAGTAATAAAGTTACTGTAGGTTTTAACTGCAGTTCATTGGGAATGTTTTGATCAAATGCATTTTTGCAACTTTGACAGACCATTGTACAGTACTTGTAGGATTTAAATCGAATTTATTGTGTAGGTTAACAAACTGTGTTGGAGCATGTCTCGTTTCATTGCTTCCCATTAAACGTGATGCATTCTCTGCATTCAGATACGTGTTGAATTTGGATGAGGACTGGCGAAGTTTGGCAGGGAGAGCCCGCCTCTCAGGCGGCAGAGACTGTGTGCCTTTGTGCTGGGGCCAGGGAAGCCTCTGCATGCCGGTCATTCCAAACAGGTCCCGCATTAGTGTCAAGTGGCAGAAATGGCCCAAATGAGCCTGGGTCACCAAGGCCACCGAATGGATTATTCTAATTTGACAAGGTTTAGGGAGGGGTCGGAGAATTTGAAAAGAGGAACCTGGTATTTGGACCTGAAAACCCCCCCTCCCCCAGTCCTTCAGGGCCAAGTCTCAGCACCCAGGAGGTATTGTCAGGTGTTTATAAAGTAGCCCCACAGAGCCAACACAGAGGGGCTTTCTCTTTTGTCTGATCTTAATTGAAGGTAACTAAGGCATTTGATTGGGTCGGCCTCCTCTACGACAACAACACACGGGCCATTCTTCTTGCCCCCGGGGAAGGTTCTGTGAGCGGAAGCGTGAGGGGTGAAAGGTCAGTGGCCCCTTCATGTCTCATGCCGTCTGACTGAATATCATAGTGACGCGCAACATTTCACTCATTAAACTCAAGAATCCCTGCCATTCCAACGAGCTCACAAGGAAGGCTAAATGCTAAATGATTGGGTCAATCCTTTTGTTGTCACAAACTCTCTTGCTTCTTTGTTTTATGGAACTCCTACCACATTTTTCTGTGTGTTTATGTGTTGCTGATTTTTTGGTTTGTTTCTTGTGCTCTGATGCACTAGCCAGTGGCTACAGCTATGCCTCTGAGGTGAACTGAAACATATGTGGCACTTTTTGTTTATCCAAATGTGTTTGGTAGTGTAGTGTTTGTACCTGTGTGTGAGTATTTGCATGTAGTGTGACTCGCCCACCCATTCCCCCCAGGGCTGTGAGGCTGTGAGGGATATGATGACATCTCACCTCTGCTCCCACAGATGCTTCCTGTAATGGACAGATAATCCAACCCAGTCATGTTTATAAACAGCACATAGGGCGTGTGTCTGTGTCTGTGTGTGTGTGTTTTTGGTCTGCTGTACCCATAAGTGTGTGTGGTTTTTTTTTTTTTTTTTTTTTTTTTGTGTACTGTACCTGTAATTGTTTAGTTGTAACTGTTCCCCGCATCTTTTTTTTCTTCATTTGTGTGATTCAGGCTGCTCCAATGTGTCATCTCCTGTTGGTTTGCCTTTTATTTTATTTGGACACTCTGTTTGTTCAGCCCACTTGATGACTGAGGGTTTTTAATGTTTTTAATGTTGACAGTTTAATGATATTTACTCACACCTCTCTCGTCTCACGGCAAATTACCCCACTGGAATTCTTCCACTCTGGAGTTCTGACATGATCAGAGGTGCTGAGTTTTTGCATAGAGTCTCACAGGGGTCATAACGGGCATGTGTGTGCGTGCATGCTTGTGTGTGTGTATATGTGTGTGTGTCCACAGCTCAGAGCCAGGCCTCAGAAGGATGAGGTCAGGGCCTGCGGGGCGGGGGGCCCGCCGGAGGAGCGTCCACAAGGCTCTTAGACGGAGATCCCTTCAGCTCTGTCCCACCGGCTTCACCCGTAACTCTGCACACAACCACCTACTCACCAGCCCCAAGAGCCCCCAGCCAGCACTGTCTACAGCAGGACATTACAGGTACTAATCCAGGGCGCTTCTGCAAGTCTTGAAAATCTTGAAAAGTATGGAATTTTTTTCAGACCTGGAAAAGTTTGGAAATTTGTGGAAAAATCTTGAAAAAGTCCAGTGCCAACAATTACAGACTGAACATAGTCATCACATCTTTCTTACCCTGCCATTCATGCGTTTTGTGTATGTGTGTGTGTGTGCGTGCGTCTGCATGTGTGTGTGTGGGTGCGCGTGCGCGCTAATGTGGGTCAGTTTGCCCCACATGAAAACTCCTGTGACATCCACACAGCATAATAAGACCAGACTACTGTGGGACTTGACAGTTACTAAATCCCTGTGGGTTCAGTTTCACACACCGGGGGAAACTCACCTAAGGTCCATGCCACCCATGTTGGAACCGCTAGATGAAGACCACTTCCTGTAAGCTGTGTGGACTGTAATTAAACATGTCAACAAATGCAAACAAAGAGACAAGGAGTTTTAGGCCTAGTGCACTGTACATTTTCAGATGCAGTTTTCAAAGACATTAGCATTATCTTCAATGTTTGGAGCACTCAAAAGTTATTACATAGCTTATTGTGAAGTGCAGTTGTAATTATTTGAAGGCACGCCTTAGGTAATGATATAAGGTCATTTTGCCTTTCATCTGCTGTGATCAAGGGGCAGATGGATGTCTAGTGAGATAATGTATTCCACTAATTTTGTATTTTGTATTAGGATGCCCTGTTTGGCCTTGGCAGATATTTGATTGTTGAAAGCCATGTGATTGTAATGACATTTTAATTGGGGGGGATATTCCCCACACCATGCCCAATAAGCTAGCTGATGAGAGGTTGAATGAAGCTTCTGAAAGCAGAGAATATTAGGTTGTTAAGAGAACTGAGCTGCAATGGAACCAATTGGAGACTTTTTTTCTGTGTAATCTTTCTGTCAAGGCTTTCGGCTTATAAAAGAGACGGTGTGTGTGTGTGTGTGGGGGGGGGGGGGGGTGCAGAGGCATCTTTTAAAAAGTGGAATCATTAGAGGAAATTATGAAGTGAGGGAAAATCTTCAATTTAAAGCTCAGTTACAAGAACAGCCTGCTTTTAGAATTTAGAACTTACACCACTGATTCATATGAAGAAAATCACATGGTTAAAAAGAGCATCAGTAGATGGCTTTGCTCCATGTCCTTATTCAAGATGCCGCCAAACCAAAATTATTAGCCTGGTTACTAAGAGACAGAAAAAAATGTGTTCTGTAAAAACTAATGTTTAAATGCTTGAGTGGGTCCAGACTTTGCGGGTATGTAAGAGAAGGCAGCAGTTTATATTAGAAGGAGTACACTGATTTATTTTCCCCAAAATAAATTCAGAAGAGTTCTTTTCCCAAGAGGTTTGGCTCGAGAACATAAATGAAGTTCTACAGAAGAACAAGCTTGTGCTTTTGTCTAGTCAGAGTGTATCGTTAATCACCATGTTTGGTAGCCAGTTATATTAAGGCTTGTATGAAAGGGATTTTTTTTCTTTTTGTTTCCATGATCTGGTCCGGATGTGGGGATGTGCAGTGACAAATTAAAAATAGTCTTGAGCCCCACCTGCATCCCCCTCCTACACACACACGCACGCACACACACACACACACACACACACACCCCTTTCCAACCTGCAACTCCAGAGATTTCATTCACCTCCCTCCACCTCAGAGTGGGACCAGGGTGGGTTGAGGGGTGTGGAATGAAGAGATGGCAGGTGGGTTGGGGGGGGGGGTTGTGTTGCTAATGCCAGCAGCCCTGGTAAAGAGCTGCCCGGCCACCACAGTTTCAGCCTCATATTTATATCTTGACTGTCCCCTTTCCGGCCATCCCCCAGAGCCTGCCTGACATTTCAAATGCCACCTCCATGGAAAAAAGATTGGTGGGGCTCTGACCGGAGCAGATGAGTCACTCTGGATGAGAGGTGCCGGTGGAGATGTCTGCTCCGATGGCCTTTCTGCTCGTATGAATAGATCACGGTGATGGAACAGAACACAGGCATTATGGGTGTATGGGTAGGAATGCTCTCTTGTCTCTTGCTTTCAGAAAAGTGAAAGTTCCGAGTTCTAAGTCAGTCTTCCTGTCAGTCTGTAAAGGACTTTTTCCTCAATGGACAATTTGTTATTGATATTTCTGACAGCAAAACTGAGAACACGATGATCTTCAGTCCTTCTATGAAACTGGTCTATCCAGTAATTTTCCACCTTTAACTATTTTTGATCACACATAATTATGAAGGACGCCTACCAATCTGCTGCATGTATAGCCTGAATGTTCATGAAATTACTCATAGCACTCATAGTGACATTCGTAGCCTGTGGTTTCTGCAGATTGTATAACAGTTAGTAATTTGTTGGGTGTGTAAACAGCACAGCCACTCTTTTACATTCAAATACTTTCTTTTTTTTCCTCAAAGCTCTGCCTAATTTTTCTCAAACCTCTTCATTATTGTTCAATTTAGAATTCACATAAGACAGCTAGAGAGAAGAAGTTGTGAACTGTACTAAACTTAAACTATATACTTAAACTGTACTAAAAATAATACAGGGCCTGGCAGTTGGAAGCTCTACAAATAGCATCTGTGTTTTTATTTGGTCTTTATTCTCTGCAGATAGACATGATGGGTGAATTTTTGGGTACATTTGAAAACCTCACAAGAGCATGGCACAGTGGCATGTTGAGATGAGGTGAATTTTTTTGCAACATAAAATAGCTTGCCAGTGTTCATGCGTCCCGGTGTGTTCGGTAAGCGTGTGTTCTGAGGCTTGCTACATGATCCGGTGCCCAGTGTTGGATGTGTCTGCCTGGGAGCTCTTGGAGAGGAGAGGGCTCTCCTGGGAACTGGATGAGACAGATTACTGCATTGCTGGCCGGGCAGGCACTCTACTGATATGAACGGGCCTTCACAGCTGCACACTGTGTGAGCTTCACTGGGGATCTCGGGCAACAAATTATGCTGCTCGGATTGAAAGGGTAACTTGGGCCAAGCGTTCCCAACACCATTGTACAGGTGTGATAGGTTACGTAAGTATAGATGGAAGTGGTGGTGCGGGGGTGGGGGGGGTGAATGCCTCTACGATCACAGTGCTAATCGTTTCATCCTCTTCGACATGAAGGACCAGGCGCTCTCTGTGGGAATATTTGTGTTACAAGCGGCACATGAAATATACATGCTGCATACGTATTGATTCCTGGGCAGTCTGCCCAAAACGTAAGAACAAGGGTAACCACACTCCCGTGACACACAATCCTTCAGCACTGTAGCCTTTAGTTATTCATGATGGCAATCCTGGTTTCCCAGCACCAGCCTGCTGTTTTGTGTGGAGGCTAACTCTTCAAGTCACTCCAGAATGAGAGAGAGAGACACTCACACATCATCGTTTTGTTTTCCCACCATTGTTCCCCTTTTGACTCTACTGTTTTTTTCCACAGTCACTTACCACAACTGGGAGCCACCTTCATTTCCCGGTTGCTGCCACTCAGTAGTGTGTAGACAGAGTGGAGAAGGCCATCAGCGTCAAGGTGTATATGTGGAAGAGAGGGGAGAAGCCACATCCTGGAGGACTTTGGCTTCTAGCTGATACTTTTTAACTCCACACGTGAGGGGAACAAACATTTCCCAATAGCCAAGCACGTTGAATATCACACTCGCGTGTTTGTCCAGCATGTGATCAAAGTCTTGACCCCAGGGCAGGACACAAGATACAGTGCAGTGGGACAGTGGTTTTCTCAAGCCAGCAGCATTCCTGTGAGAATCCCTCTCCCTCCACACCTGTCTCCTGCATGTCTCATAAAAACCCACCCACCCTCCCTGCAAACGTCAGGAAATATAAATTGAGTCAAAATGACATTGGCGTCATTGGTGTTGGAGTATTAAATCAGTTGACTATGTGATAATACATCCTGTCTGTTTGAGGTTAATATAAGCACTTGATAAATCTGGAACTCCCCAGTAGTTTAATGAACGTTATGTCCTATATTCTCCCAATAGGAATTCTTTCCTTTGGTTCTTTGGAATAAGAAACCTCTCCTCTTTGGTTTCGTAGTCCCCTTGTCCTTTAATTACATTTGAATAATGCATATATCTGCTCAGGCACAGAGAAAATAATTGCTTGCTTTGTCCGACGTTATAGACAGCCCCTCGAGGGCCCTCGTTAGGTCCACAAAGGCCACTGTTTCAATTGTTTCTTTGGGACCACATTAAACCTAAATGAGCTCACTCGCTAACCTCCAATCATTCTAAACTCAAATGTCTTGAACAAACGCACATACCAATCAGATAATGTTAGCCTGACCTGAGAACACGCTTTCCGGTCATCTGATTATGATCTGACCAGTTTCCTCTAGTGTGATATCAGGAGGAGGAATATAATATCACTCTTTCTTTGAGCCATTCTGTCGTTCCTCACTCCTGCCCTGCCCCGGGGTCACTGCTCTCTCTCGTTCTCACGTGCATTCACATCTAGGTAACACTCGGACAGTGTTGCACTGTATGCGTGGGTCACAAAGGCTCCTTTGTCGACAACTAGGTGAATTGTTTACCTATCAGTCAGAGAGATACACTCTGGTGCTTCTGAGCGCCATTGTACCTGTGGCTGTGTGCTGCCTGGAACAAAAGCTCCTGCAATTGAAGCAGGGTCCAATAAGCCACAGTGCCACTGGAAGTGTTCAATCAGTGTGATCTTTTCCACCATAGAGCTTTTACAATTCGCAAATTCATGGCTAATTTATTGCACACTTTGTGCTGTTTTATGGATGACTGCAACTGAACATTACTTCCACACTGTAAATTTACACATATAATGGTGATAAAAGTGTGTTTTGCTAGAGAGAATTATAGTATAATACTTGGCAAATTCCATGTATCAATCATAGTGTCCTCAGCCTTAGTAGTAGAAGTGTTTTGTCATGTGTAGAGTTAAGCTTTGTGTACTTACACTTGAGACAGGAGCTCGAGAGAAATGCAAGAAAGTTTGAGAGAGAAGGGCACAATAGAAAGTTTGAGAGAGAAGGGCACAATATCGTGGCTGTTTTACATCCAAGTCTCAGGATGGCAGGAGACGTTTGATGTAATTCCTTTCAGCCTTACTCAGGAACCCCCCCTTCTCCTCCTCCTTCCCTCAGTCTCTTTTCAACCCATGAAAGATATGCAGCGCTGGCCTGTGCACTGTGCAGAGCTCAGTGGAGCTGGGGCAGGCTTCTGCCAATCAGGATTACCCAGGCGACGATGCAGGGGCCTCCAGGGCCACACCGGTCACAGTGTACCTGCAGCTGCTGCTGCTGCCTAGGCCACGGCTACTGTTCCTACTGCTGTCTGGATGTGGGCAGAAAGCTCTATTGTCTAACCTCAGCAGAGCCCTCAAAGGACCTTGGTTTAGCCCTAGCGCCTCACCAGTACCAACACATGGCTAAATCCAGCGTGGCTAAACTCTTCAGGGTAATCTCCATCCACACAAATGGAGAGGCTGACCATGGGAGTGGATGGGGGTGGGGTGGCAGTAGAGGTGGTGGAGGCGGAGGGCTAGCAAGGGGCAGCAGCTGTTGTACATGCTGCAGAGACCGCTCTTGACAGACCACAGACTCTTTCATCCCCGAGAGAAGTGGTATTTATGATGGGCAGCAGGGGGATGTGTGTGTGTGTGTGTGTGTGTGTGTGCAGGAGGTGGTGGGGGTGTTGAGTGGATAGTTGAAGGGCTTGCTGCTGCAGGATTTTTTTCATGTATGGAAAAGCTGAATTGCTTAGTGGAAGGGAGGTGTGTGGTGGGTGTAGGGGGGAGGTGCGGTGCATTGTGGCAATAAGAGTTTTAATCTGAGTGCATGCGTGTCTTGTTATTGAATCTCTCCAGAGCCCATATTGTGTCCACTCAACAGAGCAGAAAACTATCCCTCCGTCGCTATGCATTATCAGATGGCATTTGACATGACATCTCTCTGATATTTGTGAGCTAAAATATGGCTAATGGTATCAGTGGAATCTGCCGCATGCCAAGATTTGCATTACTGTAATGGGGGAAAGTGATTGTTTTTTTTGATGACGTAATATTAATTCAGGATGAAGTCATTGCCATTTCGTAACATCGCCTAATATTACAGACGTTTGAGTTTAGTCCCATGCAGTTTGTCATAAACTTATCCACTGTTTTCTACCCACTGCTAAGCCGATTTGAGAATGGGAGCTCACCAACTCTTAAGCCTCCCAGTATCAAATGGCAAGACCTGTTCTGCTCAGAAACCTCCGGTTTCAGCAACATCCCTGGCACCTCAAGACATCCTGAACCACCCTCTGAGTATTCTCTGTGAGATCCTCTGTTTTTTTTTTTTATTCTCCGCTCTCTGTTCCTGCTCCCCCCTGGGCCATACTTAGGCTTTAATGAGAGGCTGGCAAATAAAGCCCTCATTGTCCTCGGTTGTTGTGTACACAGTGCACGCTTCTTTTCAACAAGGTACATGGGATCGAGAGAGGTTTTTTTGTTTTGTTTCGTTTGTGCACGTTCCTTCCTTCTAAAAAACAGTTTTTTAAGGCATTGCCATTGAAACCGGTGAGTGGCACCCGCTCTAACGTGATGCACCAGTGGCATTTAAACCACCAGAAATGCAACCCCATTCAGACCTTGTGCCAGTTTTCCGGCAACACTAAAGTGCTCTTAAGGCCCTAGGAAGAGAGAAGCCATTCCAGACATGGCAGGCTTTTAACGCATCCCTCCACTTTCTTTCCCCTCTTCTTTTAAAAAAGAACTGATTCCTTTTCATTTATTTTTATCCCCCATGAATAGCTTTTAGTTAGCGCCACCATGCTTTCAGCAGTAAAGGGTAGACTGCTTATCTCTGCACTGTGTCGTGATGTTGCTACTCTTGAGTTTAGTTGGCTGCCAAAAAAGCTGATAAACTTGTTCTTCAAAGCTACTGTCTTCTCTCCTCCCTCTATTTGTGTACTCTCTTCCCCAACAAACACACACACACATGCAAATGCGCGCACGCACACACGCACACTCACACGCACACTCACACATACACATTCTGTTGCTGGGTTTTGATAAATGCGTTGTAACAAAGACGCAACTCTGATACACAAATTACACCTTTTAAATTATAAAAAGCATTTTTTGGAAATGCTATTTTTGTTTCAAGCCTCTGAACATCAATGGCCTACATAATCCTCTGTCTTCTTGTCTTCCCATTCTGATTTGAAAGGATGTCGTCTCCCCGACACGAGGCTGAGGATGAGCTGAACTCCGGCCTGCTGACAGTCAGGGAGTCCCAGCTCATTTGAGAGACCGTTCAGGAGAGGAGGAGGAAGAAGCCCTTGGCCCTCTCTCGCTCCTGCCTTCCTCTGCTGTCCGTCCCCATCCTGGACTCTCCACACATTAGTCAGACACACACTCACTTTTCCTAGGACTGAAAAGGAGCCCTGGCCCCTGGACTGCCTCTCGCTCTTCAGACTCCTGCCTGAAATCGATCCTCCCCCCCGCAGCTCGGCCAGCTCTGAGGGCTTGGCTCCTCCAGAGTGGGCTGACCCCTTGGGGTTGGGGCAGGTCTACTAGAGAACACTTAGGCCGGGCAGGCTGCCATGTGCAGAGGGCTGGGCCCGGGGGGGCCGTTGAGAAGAGAGATTTACTGCTGGGGAGTTGCTGCCGGGATGGGGGTGAGTCCTCTTGTGGAAATGCCACAGATAAACACTATTGCTATACCTACTTCCATGTCGTCAAGCACTAGTCTGCAGCTTAAGGTTTATAAATGCCTTTTGGCTTGACTGTCCTAGTCCACATGTGCTTCTTCTATGTCATATTTTAGTGCTCACAGATGCTGCCACTGTTATTAATTCATGCGGAGCTATCTTCAGGAGGACTACTCTGATGTTGCCCATAAAGAACCATGTGTTATTTTAGTATAGCACTCTAGTGTGTGACACGCCACGATTAAGCCTCTGTTTTTTTATTGTGAGTTTTATACAGCAGTTTGAAATAATAAAGCTTTAACAGCCTTCTTAATAGTCGGTCATCATTTATTCATGTGTGTGGCTTAGTTGTGAGCTGCAGTGCTTATCGACATCTCACGCTATGTCAGAGCCCCGTGTTAAAATTCCCATGCAATCATTTAAGGATATACATTTCAGTCTTTAGTCTTTAGACAAACAGAGAGAGAAGGATAAATTGGAGATTAAGATGCTTGCATGATAAATATAGCAAAAGGTTGTGCAACAACACAGTAATGGAAAAGCAGAGGGGGAGGTGAAACTGATTTTAGTATATTATCCCACTAATGTGCTAATTTGAGGATGTCCTCGCCTAAATTATTTACACTTCACAGCCTGCTTAAAGTCATGACCATCAAGTGTAAGTCATTGAAGTCGTCGTACGGAAAAGCAATTTAAAAAACCTGTTGCCTCCGCAGATCCCACACAGCTATTGGCTTGTCCCTGTCGACTGCAGTGGGAGGGATAGGTGCAGTAAATGTTCAACAGTAGCACAGGTGGAGCGTCTTGTGTGAAGACCGAGGGTGTGTCCCTGAGGTGTTCCAGGGGAGGTATTCAGCTCCTGTAATTATCCCTGGTGTAAGTTTCGGCCCAAACAACCACACACAAGCGGCACTGCCACCACAGAGTGGAGTACTGGGTTTTATGTGTTTGGATCTGTTTTGTTTTCCCTGTATTGTAGAGAACACCCACACCCTCTACTCTACACCCAGAAACATCAGAGGTGATGAATGATCACTCAATGGCACTGGGAATTGGAAATATTTTTTTTGGCCTCATTTAACAAAGGGCACAAGTTAGGACTGTAGGAGTTCACCAAGAATCTGCCTATCCAGGCGTTAACTGTGTACATCACTATCAAAACAGATTAAGCCTCACTGGAACAAAGACAACAACTGGAACAACAATTATTAGTTATTCTGGAATGTTTTGATGTTTGACGTACCAAAATGAGTGTCTTTTTAAGCACAAGGTGTTACTACTTGTCTGTGAGCATGCATACCTGGGCCTCCCCTGTCCTCTGTCCAAATAATCTATTAGTGACCTATTAAGTGCTGGAATGCTTTGAGTGAACCCTTTGCCCTTGTAATGAGCCAAACCTGGTATTTCAGGATCAAAGGCAGTGGAAGAGGAGGGAGCCCATATGCTGTGACGCTACCCCAGGCCTCGGAGATCACACACACAGAATACATAAGTTCAGAATGCCAAATCCCAAAACCCAGCACATGTTAAAAGATAAATTCTCATTGAGAAGAACACACGTTTGTTGGTTGGTGCTTCTGCTGGGTAGTTGAGTGGATTTCTCTTTCTGTGCTTGGCTTCCCCCTGTTAATCGTTTCTCTTCAGCTGGGAGACGCGTCATCTGAGGAAAGTAATACGTTACCGCTCAGCCACAACCTCCTGTTAAAAAGTAGACTGCACTTGATCTTATTTCCCATAACCCCTTCATCACTCTGACAAGCCCCTGGTCCAGCTGCACCGAGCGCTGAGAACAGTACACCTTCAAGCTCAGTGTCTGACTCACTCTCTCTTTTATTCACACACACAGACTCCCATACTTTACACACTCTCTCTTCCCTCTCTTTTTTTCTCTCCCAAACTCACTCACTGACTCCCTTTGTCACACACACATACACGTGGGTTACAATTTGTCTTTGTAGAGCTGTTGTCAGAAGTGGCTTCCTGGAGAGCTTGTTAAAGCCTTGCCAACATCTGCATGCATACAGAAGCAGGCAGGCGTATGAGGCTTAATTATTGACAGGCCCCTTTCTCTCTCTCACACACACTCTCTTACGCACACTGCAAAAGGTACAACCTTACAATCTTCCCTCTCAAGTCTTCTTGCATTGCTCTGGGTTGTGTTGGGATTCTTGTGAAAGTCAGTTCCACAGTAACATCTGCACTATCAGAGTTTGCCACATTTAGAGCCGAGCAATCACTTGTCCCTTCAGGAGACACGGGGGCCAACATGGAGGATTAACATCTCATCAGGCAGGAAGAGGGAAGAGCAGGCACACTGCCAGAGCCTCCTCACTCCTGTCACTCCCCAAACTCCTACAGTTCCTCCACCTCCCTTCTAGTCTTTTTCTTATAAAAAGTAAAGCTCTCCTAGGGCCTGACCGTTTAGCTGAAGAGTGAAATCCTATGGAGCTCCAGATCAGTATGGGCAGGCTGAAGGCTAAAGCTAAAGGCTTGTCTTTTCTTTACTCTTCTCTCTCCTCTTCTTCTCTTCTCTTCCCTCTTCTCCTTCATCCAATTGGTTCTATCCTTCTCTCTCCGTCTCTCATTAAGTCTGAAGGAAGCGGTGAGCAGGAAAAGGGAGACGTACCATCTGCTTCCTGGGATTCATGGGCTGGGATGTGTGAAATCAGAGGGAAGGCGCACATCCGGCCCCTCTGAATAGAGCAGGGTTGACCTGCTCTCCGTGCCGTGTACCCTGACGTCACCTGTTTTCCCCCTTTACACCGGCGCAAATGCACAAAGCTGAGAACGTTGTTTCACACGAACAGAAATAGTTCCTTTCTCAATCATTGCTTTTATAATTGATATAATCTCATTTCTGATATAATCTCATTAATCTGAAATCCAATTTCAATTCGTTCTTGAAATGTCTGTGTAGGTCCTTGGCTTGAGTTGTATCACCCATTTATAACATCAGGTTCTATTCCCAATATATTGTGAAAGAGTATGTAGCCAAGCACTATTCCCTATAATAAATCATAATGGGTCAACTTGCCTGAAAACACTGTAGTGTGTAGAAAAACCTGTATTAACATATGTTAATGATGGAGTTTCATAACTGCCGACTGTTGTGGAGAAGAACTCAGTGTTTGAGTGCAAGCGCTGCTGCACACGGAGGAAACCTGTTTTATTAGTGGGAGGTTTTCCCCTCCAGCAGCATGTGTGTCATGCCAACCAGCTTTATGTGATAATTAATTTACACGCTTGGGACTCCGGGCAGACTCCCACTTCCTGTGAGAAACTATGAGGTCCACACACAGAGAGAGAGAGAGAGAGAGATATGCGCGCACAAACAAACAAAAAAAAAATAGTGTCGATATTTACACTTCTGGCAGGCCTCTGTGGGAATGTTGGGGTTTCTATGGGTTCCTTCCCCAGCTTTTCAAACAGTAAAAATATGCCTCCACACAGGTCTTTTTGTCTTTGTCGAAGCTGTGGAACGTGAGGTCAAGGAAGCCTGCCGGTCGGATGTATTTACTCTGGTGAATGTGTAATCCATATTGGACCGACACCCATTCCTCACCTGCTGAAACGTCATGGCACAAGGGGACCGCAGGCCGCTGATAGCCAGGTGGGGTGAGCACTCAGGTCTGAAGCCTGTGGCCATTGACTGTTTCATGTTCGCCAGCCAGACATGGTCGTCCTGCTGGGTCTGCGATCATGCATGCATGAGATTGTGTTCCCATGTCCCAGACCATCACACTTCCCTGAGCGAGGGGAGTCAACAGAACATCAGCAGGTTGTTACAAGCAGGAACCCCAATCTGAGAATTATCGCATCGCCTCACTCCAAAGGCCTCTCTAGTACTTACTTTTGACTCTCAAGCTAAAACATTATTTGTTCCAAAATAGTACAACTGTCAATTAGTTTTCAAAACTGACATTTGAATGACATATGAAATGGCCTCAGTAAAGTTGTTTTGATTGCCGTGAATTGTTTAAACAAATGAGAATTGTGGCTATAAACAGCTGAATTGTCATTCTAGATGTTTAATCCTGGACAAGGTGTGCTCTTTCTGTTAGTAACAGAAAAAAAACTAATTTACTTATAATTTATTTGTTTTATTTCTTTATTATCCATATTTCTGAAGTTAAGCGGTGTGTGTGTGTGTGTGTGTGTGTGTGTGTGTGTGTGTGTTAATGCTGTATTTTTGTGTGTGAATAAACATGTTATGACCACACCGCAGTGTCTGTATGTGTTGTTTGTAATTAGCCTGTCAGGCACTGCCACTGTGGGGTTGCCATCATCTAAGATTCATAAGGCCACACCCTGGAGCCTCACATGAACACATTTGCCCTGACAGATTTGAGAAAAGCACAAACAGGCTCTTCTGTCAGTCAGTCTGTCTGTGTGTGTGTGTGTGTCTCTGCATGTCGCACACGTGAAGTGATGGCAGCTCCGTCAATCAGCTGCTAATCTGCACACACTTTCTCCGTCATCTCAGATCACACACTTACACCCTGAAGGATGTGACTGTATAACAACACAGATATTCACTGTAACAGACAGAAATGGTGCCTTATTACATATGATTTGCTGCATATGTCCCTTATTTTCTCGGGTGAATGCGAAGGGTTGTTGGCCCATTTATACCCTATTTATCCCATTGTATCCTTCTTGCCCTCCTTCCACTTCACTCTTTTTGGATCAAGTTAAAGGAGAAATCCGGTGTGAATCAATCCATAGCCCTGTTTTTCAAGGTCAGCTAGTGCCATTGTTAGAATGAGACAATTTGATACAACATGGATCAAATAGCAAGTTGGTATCTAACACTCACTCACAGTTTAATTTTCCTATGCCCCATTCAGTTAACGTTATCTATTCGGACTTTGTTGTAATAAAAATGTTTTGGTTCTTTTTCACAAAGACAGCACTCACCGAACACCACAACAGGGCTATGGATTGATTCACACCAGATTTCTCCTTTAAGATTCTGGATTCCTTTTATCATATATGAAAGAACATGTGTGCTACTGGTCTATGTGTGGCATCCACTGCTTAACACAGAGGCTGTCCCCATTTTACAAGACTGGGCTTTAATCCAAGTGAATTAAGCCAACATAGCTATGTCCCCCCTCCCCTCCCCGCCACACACACACACACACACGCACACACACATGCACACCATGAGACACATATACATTACAGTGCAGAGGCCCTGTAGCACACTTAACCCATGTGTTCAGCTGCTCTTGGCGTATCGCTTGTCTGGTTAACGAGAGCTCATGACAGATGAGGTGCCTGGTTGGGCTTTGATGTGGATGGCCGCCCGGTGCAATTGGCCAAATGAGACTGGAGCTCAGGTTTGACTTGCAGCTGTGTGTGTTTTTTGTGTGAGAGAGAGTATGTGTGTGTGTGTGCCCGCGCACATGTGCATGCATAGAGGGGCGGGGGCATCACTGTCACACATTCAGTGAGGGACTGGGGGCTAATCCTAGCCGATGTGGCGTGATAACGATCCCGGCCTCGCAAACTGCTGCTGTTGAAGAATTGATGGGGTGGGCGGAGGTCATTAATGCACACTGGTACCTGGCTTTATTAATGATGTCGGGCCTGATGGAGCGTGACACAATGGCTCTGGGCAGGGTCTCATTACAGTGACCAGCCCAGCCCAGGGGTGAGGGAGACGGGGGAGAGATGAGGGTAGGAGGGGGCTACTGATTTGGGCTGAGGTTTTGACTGATGGGGTTGGGTGGGTACTCTTGGAACAAACAGAACACACCCAGTTTGCATGTAACATGACTCAGTTTTCTGAGAACACGCTTTTGCAGGGAATAATAATGATGTGTGGAAGGCTGCTTATTGCATATTGACTACAGTAATAGAGGCAGTGTATAGTACACCATGTTAACATGATCTAGTATGTGTACTACTTCATTATAGTACATCATGTTAACATGGTCTGGTATGTATAGTACTTCATTCAGTAGTTTTGCCCTATTTATGCATTGATAAGTTTGAATCTTTTGATTTGATAAGTTTTGACTGAAACTATTTTTTTAACTATGCATTTTTAAGCTATAATGCCCTTTATCTGACTGATGGTGTGTGTAAAACACATTCCTGAGCAACAACGGGAGCTGGTTTAAACAAGGATTTTCATTGTAAGGTTTTTGTTTAAGAATGTCACACACCCACCATCTTTACTGAAGAATAGCACAGTCTTTACGAAAGATGTCAAAACAACATGACATTTGCACAGCAGCTGAACACTTGTCCCTTGAACACACACCATGATGTGAGTGACCATGTATAACACTGCAGACTCCTCTCTACACATGGCTGGACTGGATTTGTTTCTAATTCCAGTATTTTGCTGTATTTATATAGTGACATAAGGCGTTACGCACAGGAGCATTGTGAGGGCAATGTCACAGGGTTTTGTTAAGCATGCTTATGTTTTGTCGATGGTTGCCATGCTGATTATGGCCACACAGTGATTAAAATGGTTTAGAGAGGGAACTTATCAAAGCTGTGCACTGCAGGACCGGAGCTACATTAACACACAAGAATAGAATAGGTTGGGCTGTTTGGTTTTGACAGTCTGCACTGATAAAGCCTGTCCTGAGGTGTCCTCGGAGAGATGTCCTGTGGGGAGCACTGCTCTGGTCCAGAGAACCCCCCCCCCCCCACACACACACACACACTCACTCCAGCTGAGACACAATGAGTTCTCCATCTCTGGGTATTATTTTCTTCTTTCCTGTTATTTATTTATTTACTATTTATGAGACAAAAACATTGCACTGTCACTCTGATTAAATATATGGTTTATATATATGTGTGTGTGTGTGTGTGTGTGTGTGTGTGACATTAGTCCAAATGTAATAATTACAGCATCCCATTACATGTATGTCTGTGCCTCTGTCATGCATGAAGTGTTTAGGCACTAAGCTTATATTGATTCCCCCTGACTGGTCTAGTTCAGCACCAATGTATTTCTTGTGTGCAAAATGCTATTATCAGTTTCATCATGACTTTGAGTGTGTTCTTTTTGAGGTGTTGTTTAGCAACTTGATTTATGTCCATACCGTACTGTACTTAGTCTGAACTGACAGACTAGACTATTGATTGATGGATATATTGCTCTTAATGTATGTCAATAAACCTTGGCTGAATTAATAATTATGGAGTCTTACAGGCTACTAAAACAGGGCTTCATGTGTTAGACTACCAGGTTTACACATAAGTAAAGGTACTAATTCTTGTTCTATGTTCAACAAAATTGTCTTCTTTTCACCATGTTCAATTTATGAGATACAAAATGTTATCTGGTCTAATCTTTTTTTCATTGGGATAGTGGTTTAAGAGATGTTACTGCTACCCACTGCTGTCAACCCTAACAGGTGTGTTTCAACTCTGTGACATTTCAGCTTCAATCCAGCTTAATCACTCTTTATCTTTTCCCTTGCTCCGTGAACAACCACGCCCCAACCACCCACCCCACTCCACACACACACACACACACTCGACCCCATGGTTTCTCTCATCTCATCTAGTTTAATCACGAGTCTGCTCCCAAAATACAAAACGCAGGAAAAAAGTTTCTTTTGGCCCAGATGGTTGATATGAACAGCTCCACAGACGTGCGTGCATTCTCAGTGTGATAGAAGCTGACTGGTATTATGTAAGAATTATCCCTGACACCCGTCCCTAAAAGCTTCCTCTTTAGTGCAATGCTATATCTTTCAGGCACAACATAAGCTGGAATCCAAAACGCACCCGCTGAAAATGAAGCTAAATGCTATCTCTGTGTATCACAATTAAAAGAGAAATCAACAGCCCATATGTCCATATGTTGTTAGAGGTCACCAAGTGCTTGTTAAAAAAAAAAAAGAACAATAAAATTTGATACAACACATACAAAGATTTAGAATAGTGAACTGGCAGCAAACACTAGCTGAATGGGGCACAGAAACTCAATTTCAGTTTAATTTTCCTATGCTCCATGTTCCTATTCATTCATGATAGCTGCCAGTTTGCTCTTCGGTCTATGCTGTATCAAATTTCCTCATTCTTTTCCCGAAAGACAGCAACTGGTGACCTGAAACAATAGGGCTATAGATTGAACATATTGAACACATTTCTCCTTTAAAGTTTTAGGATGTGCATATACAGTATCACAGCTCAAGTTTTTAGAGGTGGAGGGCTTGTCCATGGGTGAAGTGCTGTTTTGATGCCTCTCTGACTGCTCTCATCCAGATGGCCCACACACACTCCACATTAGAGAGGGTCTGGCCTCCACCAACTCCCCTTTACATAAATCATAAATGGTTGTTTTTCAAACAAGTGACCCAGGCAACGATCACAGCTTCCATCCTGCTCTGCTGCCTTATGCACACACACACACAACAATGCACAGAGGGCCTCACCAACAGAGCAGTGATACAATGTCCATTCACTCTTCCACTCTCTCTTCATCTCACATAATTTTTGCACGTATTTGCACTCTAAAAGGGAAGAAATTCTGACCATGCTGTTTGAGGAACATGGCAACACCCCATAGCAAGCCTTTCCTCAGCTTTAAACACTAGAGAAATCATGCTTATTTGCTGCTAGCCATGTAGCTGGAGTGTATTTTACCTACTTCTCAAGTCTACACAATACTGAACAGAACATGTCCTATTAAATAAAACCATTTCATATTATTTCATGCATAACCATGATGAAGTTGTGATGCGAGGTGAGGTTTGTCATCTGAAGCGCTATCAGGTCACGTGACAACTCCAAAAACACACAGCCATTACGCATGCAAAAGGTTTACATTTTATTGCTTAGCTGAAGTCTTAGCCAGATTTAGTGTTGTCTTCAAAGCTATTTCATGTTTTCTACCTCAAAGCGATTTCATGTAGACTACAGTGCCACAGTATTTTTCTTCACGCTTTCCACATCACTAGGCCAGAACTATGAGTAATTAAATACAGCCATGCGTGACACGAAATTTGCGTTGAAGACATTCCTCTTAAATTATGCGGAATACCTTTGATCACTTTCCTTTTCCTCCTGACATTTAATTGCAAAGACATAACTGATGGCCTCTGACTAAAGCACGGGGCGAATAGTATAATGCAGTTCGGTGCATATATATTTAAGACCTACGTTATTAACGGTTATTTAGTTCAAACGGCGTCACTGTCTGGTAACTGAGCATCTTCTTTTATCCATGTTCCAAGTTCGTCCGTGTCAGACCACACAGCACTAAAATCCTCCAATAAATAATTTGTTTGGGAGGACGGC
The DNA here is from genome assembly GCA_027481765.1 of Tenualosa thibaudeaui. Classification (NCBI taxonomy): domain Eukaryota; kingdom Metazoa; phylum Chordata; class Actinopteri; order Clupeiformes; family Clupeidae; genus Tenualosa; species Tenualosa thibaudeaui. The sequence goes on from JAIFZK010000007.1 coordinate 22,608,347, forward strand.
GTTACACGTTCCAGCGATTTACCTACATATATTTACATCAATTACACTTGATCAAAAATCACGATACAATATGATCAGATTAAATGCACTGAATACTTATTTCACCAGTTGTTGGATGGGTACAAGATAGTCTAATTCACAAGACTGAACTGTACTTAACAGTGTGTGGGACGACCATATCCATATACAGTACAATTGCATGCCATGTTTGCTGATTGAGAACATCAAACTGTTTGAGACACACACAGTTCCCTGAGATAGACACAGGCCACATACCGAGCAATTACACAAGAGACTCGCAAACAGGTGTGTTGTCAGAGTCCTGACTGTGCATAGAGCTGAGTCCTGTGTCTGAGTCATCATCGTTAGTATTGCGGCTTTTTGAAAGCCCTCTAGCTTGCTCAACCCATCCGCTGTTTTTTTCGAGAGAAGGCAACGTGTCGGTTTCCATGACAGTTACGTCTGTCTTGGTGTCCTTCGCAGGTTCAACTTCATCTACATCCAGCGAGTCCACTTTCTCCATCAAGGCCTTCAGTTCCCTCTCTTTCGCCTCCCACTGTTCCTGACTCATGTCCAGGTCGCTTTTCATAGTTTCTAAATCAGTGTTCAAACGCAAGCCAATGTACAAACTTGTGTCCAGTTGCGTTCTTACTCTTTCCTCCTCTAGCTGTAGTTCATTCTCTGACAAATGTTCCACCTCTGGGACAGCGGCATCTGGTTGGGGAGACGCCACTGTAACTCGGATAGCCAACTCTTCAGCAATACTCTCCGTGTCTTTATTGGACAGCTCCTCTTGTCGACGTTTCATCCACCGGTGATTTAATTCTTCTTGAATCTCACCTGTGAGACTATCCAAAAGAGCCTCTCGCTCGGCAAGTTCTTCCTGTAGCTTTATAACTTCCTCGCACCTTGTCGCATACTCCTCAAACTGAGCGATTGTTTCCGCAGAACACGGCATATCCTGGTCAGTCGACTCTGTCTCTGAATTCTGATCAACCATATACGTGTCCTGGACATAGTTGATGCCATGTCTTTTAATTCTGTCAAAGTGGATTTTGGCCTCGCACTTTTCAATTTCACTGTCCAGTTCTTTGATTCGTTGGATTTGTTGACGAATCGTATGATCTTGAGAAATAACAAGGTGCACTAAAGTCTCCATTTTTTCCACTGATGGTTTGTCTTTAGAGAGAGCCTCTTCTCTCTTCTTATTAATCTTATCCAACTTTCGGAAAGCTTTCCGTACGATACGCCGTTGTTTCTCTTGCGAAAAAGCCATGGTGGCTCTTGCAGTCCCTTTGTAAGCACACGGGCTCTCTTTACTTGGAACTACGCGCGCCTCGGCGCTCCTTGGTCCGTTGTTCGGTAAAGATGCCTCGTTCTTAACCAAAACAAACCGCACATTTTCTTGCTCGTCTCCCCAAGCATTCCAGAGACGGAGGATTTTGGTTTTGTTTGGTAAAATCCTCTCGAAACCTCTCCATTTCTCCACAATGCAGTATGACTGAGGCGAACCAGACAACATAGCAGCAGATGCACTTTGCTGCAGGTTTTGGTCTTCCAAGAGCACCTTGACAACATCGGCACAGGTAGTGCGTCTCGACAGTCCCGAGACAAGTTTCTCTTCTCTACAGACCCAAACGGATATTTTGCTGTCCTCTGGCTCCATTTTATCTCACAAATCACAATATGTCCAAGCAGACAGCTTTCTTTACACCGACTATGTCACCTCTGTTGCGACCTACAAAGTTGACGTGCGTAAACTTGAGATCAACTTGGTCTTCTTTTCAGTCGCCCATCATGAAGTTTGCATTTCTAACAAATAAAGTTTCCTCGGTCGACAACGAGATCAACTTATTCCCAGCGACCAAGCGCCATAGTCCTCTGTTTCTGTATAGCCCATCGCAGCGCTCCCCTTGGATAGGTGTAAAGTGGTCCGCTCATACAGACTTTCACATCAGCCTTGCTAACTTGCTCTGTCTGCACACAAGCAAACAGCACGTTCTATGTGCACAAATACCCCGCCTCCTCCCACTCCTTTTTTCCCCAAAGATCACATGACACCGTGTTTGCAACTCAAGCTTTCTCCTAGGACGACAGTAACTAATTGATTATACCCACTTTCATCAGTTCTAATTGTAAACGCGATTCAGATATACGAAGAGATCTGTTTTGCGTTTTCAGAAAAAAGCTGTTACACGGCTGATATACAGGTATATGTAAGTGTATTCAGTATATTTCAGTCAGATAACATTTAAACGGGCGTGAGATGTTGATTTAGATTTCATAGTTTCAAGTTTTTAAGTCACACTCAGTGAAAACATAAACATAAATATGTTACTGAATGCATAAATATGTTAGTGAATTTTGCGTGTGTCTGTGTCTGTGTGACCATCACAAAGTTACGGCTTCTTCTTCACCTGGTGATGTAGGCCTACTTGTCGTGCATGATTATTTACACCATAAACCCTATGGCTCTAACCATGATCGGAGGGCGACAGTCTTACGGCCCCCGTAAAGGGATTTATACGATTGCGCGTGGACTGGAATCGATGGCAACTGCTGTCCACGTTTTTTTCCCACCCAGATGCCGACTTCGTCATCACGCTGTGCCAGACTTAGCCCTCTTCAACGGGATAAATACAGAAGCCAACTTTGGTTGATGAAAACGAGCGCAAACCATTCAAACTAGAGGTTATGATCATAGTGCTTTCCAACATCAACAGAGATTACACAAGAGGATTACTCGCTGATCACAAGGGACTAAACTCACAATATGAACTCGGTCCCATCCTGGTCCCATCCCCTCCTACTGTCTTACTGAAACTACTACTAATAATAATGATGATATACTATGGTATTAATAATACATACTTATCACATAACATCTATGTCACTAAGTAATAATGGTAATGCATAATTAAAAAAAAAATGTTTACATTTTCCTGGGTTCAAGGAAATGGAGTAGGTCTGATTGTTTTGGGTTTAGTGCCATCTAGTGGTAATGCATAAAATTGCATATCGAAGCAAAGGCCTCTTTTCAAAGTGGCATCATTGACTAGGTGCAACAATACTTTTATCAGTGAACAACTGTTATGGCATGTTTATTTGATAAAAAATGTCTAAATATTTAGGAATCAAATTAGTTTTCGGGTCTTCCATAACCCGAAGCAAAAATGTCCCTTCTATACACCAATGATTTTCAAGGACAAATGATAGAGTATCATTTATTTCCCTTGAATAATTTTGACAAGAAACTACTAGAAATCTATAAAATATCTAACACTTTATCTCCACGTAAATATTACAGAGCAGGCACACATCTGGGTGTAATGAAAACACACACCATATTTCCCATCTTCATAATCTAAAAGGAAAAATATATTTAACATTTGTACAAAGAAGTCCAACATACATCATTTTCTTTACACAAAAGCACCTTGCATTTTTTTCAGCACAAAACCAATACTTCATACAGTGCTTTTCAAAACATAGAGGACTCCAGCTCAGTGGCAACACTGACAGAACAAACAGTAACATAAAGGTACCAGTACCTAGTCACAGACAAAGAGAAAAACAAGAGCACAACCCAGATACTGCTAACATGTTGGGTCATTTTTAATGTCCACTTCTTTTATCAAAATATTATTTCCCAAAGAACGCACCATATTAGAAAGAAAAAAATGACAGTAATTAAAAAGAATATTTTAATCCTCAAGTACTGCAGAGGTATCCTAAACGCTTTTTAAAAGATGCAATTGCCGTGTTCAGCGTACCAGCAGTGCAGAAGTCTGAGTGAAACCTTGGGTGTGAAGTCTTGCGCCATATAAACAAATAACCATTTCTTTCACACATTCTGTGTGCCTTTCAATGTTGGAGGAAGATAGGAAAAAGGTCTCCTTACAAAAGAATGAAACAGATCTCAGTGATGCGACAGCATCACATTCAGTAACAACACAGGCAATTTTATACAAATTATACAAATGAAAATTTGTGATTAACAAAATATGGTGCATCCATCATTAAAAGACTGACCATGGGAGCACCTGCCATTGAGATCTGTATTTAAGGGAGAGATTGTACATGAAGGTGGGGATGACTTGTAGGAGTGCAGAGCTATTTTAAAATAATTTCTCCTCATTCACTGTGCTTGATAAATATGTTGTAAGGGTAACTAGGTTGAGAGAAACATTGCGTAAGAGTGGATTGCATCACGCGCATTTTCTAAACATCGCCTTTCTATTGTCTATTTGTGTTAGTCACTGGAATTTAAATCCATCTGGGTCTGTATATGACAACTGCTGCCAACATATTGAGTGTACTTTAAACCAGACTCTACTGTAACATTCAGACCTCTCTCTATTGGCTATATCACTTGCCGTTGACATAATTGGGGAGAATTCAAATTTAAGCAAGATGTGTTTAGCTCCAAATGAACACATAAACACAAATGCCAAAGACCCAAAAGAAAACACGTGATAAGAAGGCATTATGGTGATCCTTTCCCTAAACTGCAGTTCAGTTTTTTTTTTCTTTTTTGGTTTTTAGGCTTTGCAACACCATCTTTTCTAAGCTGGAGGGTCCAATCCAAAGGCACTTGTCATGCTACAGCGCACATTCAGACATGCCAAAGGACTGATATCTACAAAATATCTCTTTCGTTTTTGGTCATTTTTTGGTACAGAAAAAAGGCTAGTTTATTTTCATGCTGTTTATAAATACATTATGCACCTGTAATAGATCTACGTTTGCAATCTATGATCTTTGTACATAACAACAAATATATTCTATGCAAGTTGGTGGGTGGTAAAAAGATACACTCAGATAGTGGGCTTAGTGGAACTGAATGTGACTGCAGGTCAGGATGGCAACTCTAAGGCACTGGAGACTACGTTAGCTTTGGCAGTTTCTGTACTGTTCATTCCGCACTGCTTGACGTGATGACAACAGGAGAGGGTGTTCCAGCTTAGGAAAGATTTCACAGCTTTAAGAAGTGCACACCCACTAGATTAAGGCTTTGGGGATGTGGATTCTTTGTCCCCGTCAGGTCTAAGCCATAATTTGTAGGGGTTGTGTGCTAACACCTACAAATGACAGCCAGCACTGCTTTCACTCTTAATTAGTAAGCGCTAAAAAGGCATTTAAAAAACTACTTTAAACTAATGTTACTCTGCTGGTCAGTATATTCAATACCTCTGAACCTGATCCTTAGAGCTGAAACATGATCATTCCAGCTGTGCTATTGTCTAGATGTTAGTTAATAGCTTTTTTCCCCAAAATGGCAGGATGACAAATTGTGGTATGTGCTAGCCTAGGTCTGTTTTTTGGAGCTTTTACAATATACTGTATACTGTACATATCCACATTTCCAAATATATTTCTTGTTCTAAAGTAAATCTAAAGTAACTTCAAAAACTGCCTTCAGTCGACATGTTTTAGGTTACAAGTCTTTCAGATATTTAGATATAGTTTTAAATGTTATACTATAGGTGACAAGATTGTACGCAAGATTTGTCCTCGCCCCCTGAAAGTAAGCTTCAGCACGGCCGTGTGGTTTAGAAGACGAGAGTGGAGACTTGTCCTATCCTATGCAATAAAACCATACACAACCAACAGACACAGACTGACTAGTTATTCACAGAAAACATGGAGCCACTTATCTTCGAAAAACAAACAAACAAACAACCAAAACCTGAAGAAAGAAACAAAACAAACAAATAAACAAACAGTACCGCCATTGAACTGCTGCACTCTTACACAAGGAACATTTAAAAAGACACTGAAAAATAGTAATAGTCAGTAATAGTCAAATCAAAGCCAGGAGATGCCACCCTCATGTAGGCAGGGTTAAAAAGGAACCATTTTAAAAGCTTCTCTGTGTGTGGTGGTGGTGGTGGGGGTCTTTCTTCAGAGGCACAGCCACTAGCAAAAAAAAGCAGAGAAGAAGAAGAAGAAACACGACCTTCTCAGTCTTTCAAACCCTTCATTCCTTTCATCTTTCTCCCGGTCTGTCTGTCGTTGTCGGTCAGAGTCTGGTGCTCTTTGTGTGTGTGTGTGTGTGTGTGTGTGTGTGCATGTGTTGAGTCTGTGTGTGTGTGTGTGTTTGTCAGTGTCTCTGGCCATGTGGTGAGTGAGTGTGTTATTGATGTCCTGGGCTTTGTCTCTTGTCAGGGTGCACCACGACAGCGGGAGCCACAAGGAGCATAGCTCTCCATCTAACCCTCCTCTCCTCTCCTCTCCTCTCCCTCGTGGTTCTCATTCCTTCACCAGCCGGTAGATGTGGTGCTGGGCGCCATGTTCACTGTTGGACACCTCAAACACACACGCCATACACAGCAGTGTTTCCTGGGTGTCTCGGTTCGTCACCACCTACGGGGGAGGCAAGGGCACGAGCAGATGCTGCTTAATGCGGTGTCACCAAGGAAAGAGCCGAGACAAATAAGCATGGATTTATATATGTGCACACGGAGATGAACATGCACACACACACATACGCACCAGTAAGATGGTGAAGTTCTCCAGGACACTGTTCATCATATACTTCTCCGGCAGGTGTTTGAGCTTGTGAATGAAGTTGATCATGTACTCACACATGGGTGAGCGACTGATCTTGTACACAAAGCGTCCGTTCTCGAAGCGTGCATACTCCGTCTAGCAAGGAAAGAGTTACACAGTTTTGTGTGAGTGTTTACAAGCGTACAACGCGTGCAAATCGTCTTCAAAGAATTTTTTTTAACCATCTCCGTGTTTTTTGTGCCCCAGATCTGATAAAGGACATGAGTATCAACAGGTTGCTGGAGCCAGAGGAATCAATGCCATAAAAACCTCCTTGCACTGAGTGATGCTAACAGTCTTCAGTAAAGATGACAAAAGGAGACTGCTGCCAGTTCTTTTGATCTCATTTTTGAATTGATTATTTTCTCATCTCTCTGGGACACAGCAGGGCACACTATCCTCTGCTATTCAGCTAGGCTCTCTGGGCAAACATTACATTAGGCCCAATGTGTGGCCCAATTAGGCCACTAACAAATGCACATATACCATTCAGGATACTATATAATGTAAAGCATCAGAGTGTGTTTACTGAGGGAATTGGACAGAGATACACACATATGGTACAAAGAAGCTAATGCACTATAGAGCACTTGTTGCTGTTTACAGTGCTGCAGCTGTTGTTGTTTGCAATGTTGCATTTCAGTTTTTGCATTCAGAGCGCTCTTGTGTGAGTTTTCTCCTCACTCACCTCCACTTTCTCCACCACCTGCTTGCCGAAGGAGCAAACCTTAGTGGAGCAGGTGATGGTCATGTTCTCCGAGCTCTCGTACTGGCTGGTGACGCCGTAGAAAGCACCAGAATCCTCCTGGATGTTGCAGTTCAAGTCGGCCTGAGAAAGAGCAGAATGAGTCAGATTTGTGACCATGTGCCTGGTGTGAAGCTATGATATCAGTCTGGGCTTGACACAGATGTGTAGTCTGTCTTATGCCAGCTTACATAATGTTTAGAAGGTTTATATACGCCAGCAAAGTTAGTTATCTTCACTGTACGTCATTACTGTTAGAATCCATAAATGTTTTGGTCTCTAAATGCACACTTGTTTGTTCAAGTCAAATCAACCACCCCAGGCAAAGTAATTTTACTGCAATGCTGGATGTCCATCAGAACCAAGAGGGCCTAGAAACTATTATAATTTGTGTTTGATTTATTTGACTGGAGGGGCAGACCGCAGCTAACTCAAAGCTGATGAGGCCTCTGGCTCCATCTGGGAGTCCCACAACCACACATCTGTTTCTGTGCCAGTATGCAAATGTGGCAATTGGAAACAAAGACAACTCGGCCACAGGGACAAAATATACGAGCAAATAAACATTTTCACAATTGTCATCTCTGTGCTGGCTGTGAGTGGAGCTGGTGAAACACAACCCCTTTCTTTTATTCCCCCCTTTCCCATGAAAGGGTGCAGTGAGCCTGAAGTTCCACCAGGTGGAGCCAGTGGGTAAATTGAATGGCAATGAAGCCGACCGGGAAATGGGTTTGTCTGCTTGCACTGAGAGCTTTTTTATCTACCCAGAATGCTTTGCACCAGGCAGGTGTTCAAACAAAGCCTGTGTACTTCAGCCTGTTGCACCAGCAGGCTCATAGAAGGGTTGTCTACTCTCTTTCTCTCTCTCTCTCTCTCTCTCACACACACACACACTAACACACAAACACACACACACACACAGAGGCACAGACTGCTGAACAGTTGAGACTCACCCAGAACTTCACCAGGAAGAAAGAGTTTTGGGGTCCTTTGCCAAAGAGCTCCTTCAGCCCCCCCTTTTTCTCTGGGAACTTGTCATAAATCTGACGGATGTCCACCGACTCCAACAGGGCATCGCTGTGCGAGTGATTTGTCTGACCGATGTGCACAAAGAGGTGCTTATTGTACTGTGAACACAAGCAAGTAGACACAGAGAGGGGGAGATAGAGAGGGAGAGAGAGAGAGAGAGAGAGAGTGAGAAAGACATAAATGTGCTCCTGCAGGAGCCCAGTATTGCTAAATAGCCTCTTGAAGACCTCAACTCTGCCTGCCGCTTCATCTTTCTCAGCCACTATTAAACAAAGACACTTCTCATTTGCTGCAACTCTGCCTGGTTTACACTACAACATTTCAACACTCACACAGAGCATAGCCGGTGTTCCCCCGATCCTTTGACCTTTATTTACATTTCCCCAGCTGTTTTATTTACATGACTGAGACAAGCATCAGGGTCATTACGGCCAGCAGTTGCCAGGCAGTGCTTATCTGAATGAAGTAGTTTCAAAGTCATGAGTGACCTTCAGCTCAGAGCCCCACTGATTTTATTTACAGTGTCATGGATTTTTGTGAATACAAATGATTACACCTATTCACGGCACATGAAAAGTGTATTTACAAGATTAATGGTGGCTGTCATTCGGGATCAGGACAAGTAAACAAGAACATAGAAATGCTGACAAAGTGATAGATTGCATGTGTCAACGTGAGAAAGTGTGCCCTCGCTGCTCCACGGAGGTTTCGTCGGGGCGACTCCTCCATTAGGGAGCGTGGCGGGTTTGTTTTAAGCAAGCGAGCTGCTCGAGAGACAGGGGCCCTCTCAGGCTGAAGTGTGTCTGGTGTGTGTGCCTTCTTCACTTTGGTGTATTTGGGGATGAGGCTCTCAGAGCAAAGTCTGGGCAGTGGAGAAATTCCTTTTTTGGTTCATTTGTTAAAGGTGGAGTGGCCCCTCAGGTAAGAGTAGGGTAGGAGGTATGGAGATGTGTGTGTGTGTGTGTTTGTGTGTACTTGCATGGACCAGTGCAGATGAGTTTTAGAATCAAGAAATAGACTCAATTATATTTACTTACATGCTCAGAATTTCTTGAACTAAATACATCAGTCCTGTATCTGTGAATGATGACGCTGATGTGGTGTGTGTGTGTGTGTGTGTGCGCGCGTGCATGCATGTGTGTGTGTCCAGCGCTTGAGCTCACCGCATCCGGGTCCCGCTGTTGTTCCAGGAAGGCAGAGAACTCCACCAGTCGGAGTTTGGTGGTGCCGATTGAGCGGCCCTGCCAGGCTGGGGTGGATGGGGTCGTGGTACTGGAGGGGGGCTCGTAACCTGTTGGGACACACACACACACACACACACACACACACACACACACACACACACACATACAGTGAGTGAAACTAGCTAAGCGAGGTGAAAAGGTGTTATCATTCATTAAAGGAGAAGTCTGTGATTCAATCAATAGCCCTGGTCACCAAGTGCTACTCCGAACGAAAACAAAGAACATTTGATACAACATAGACAGAATAGCAAACTGACAGCTAACGTTACCTGAATGGGGGATAGGAAAATTGAACTGAAAGTGAGTTTCTGTGCCCCATTCAGTAAGTGTTAGCTCCCAGTTTACTATTCGGTAGTATGTTATATCAAATTTTCTTGTTGTTTTGTCCTACAGCATTCTGTGACCTCGAACAACAGAGATATGGATTCATTCACACTGGATTGCTTGTTTAATAAATCACCCATAATGCTTAGTGTAATGCTTACTGATTCTTTTGCATGCCTCTTTACCTGAAATAGCGGTAGCCACTGCTGATTGGATGGGGTAAGCCTGCTGCACAAAAGGCTTGATGCTATAAGGAGAAGAGAGAGTGGGGTCAGACAGCCAGAAGTGTGCACAGCCCCCAAGTCTTTTTTGATAGACTAATGGGTCTCTCTGTCATACGAAAAAATAACATGGAATCAGACATGATGTAACTGTTTATGGCTACTCACTCTTGAGAGGATCCCGGCTGGCCTGTGGAGATCATCCCCTGCCAGAACTAGAGAGAGAGAGAAAGAGAGAGAAGAGAGAAGGAGAGAGAGAGAGAGAGAAAGAAAGAAAATACAACTTTAGTTAGTGTTGCTCCACTATTATGCAGTGAGAGGATGCTAACGCTAGTTAGTTTTTATTCTTTAGCTTGCTGCAGTATTCTCAGAACTTTGGATTTAATGAAGGGTTCGACCACTGCAACCTACAACACCAACAAAACCAGAGGCTTTCGACCACTGCAACCTACAACACCAATAAAACCAGGGGCTTTTAAAAAAAAAAAAAATGGCATCATCCCTGCTTGCTTTCCAGGGGCTCAATTAAAGGGATTAGATCAGTGTATCCAAACATTCTTCACACACTCACACACACACACAAAACGTTCTCTCTCTCTTTCCCATTCACTCACTGTCTCATTTTCTCTCTCTCTCTCTCTCTCCCTCCCTCTCCTTCTCTTTCTCCCTTCCTTGTTCTCTCTGTTCTTCTCTCTCTCCATCCTTACCCCAGCTGCTCCAGGGAAAGTGGGTCTGGGGATGCCAGCCAGACCCAGTTTGTTGTGGATGGCAGTGGCTGAGACGATCTGTGCTGAAGACATGGAAGCCATGCTCTGTAGCGCTTTGTCCTTCACACTCTGGTCCTGGACACACAAACACACACACACACGCACGCAAACACACACATGCGAACACAGACAGGGACAAACAGGTTAGCATGAAGCATGAAGCATCTTACACACACACACACAAACACACACACACACAATAAAAACGTATAAAACATACACACATTCATAAATACCTGACATTCACACACACACACACACACACACACACAAACATCCAATATTAGTGAACACATGAATTCATACACACACAAAGGAAAAAGATATACACACACATTGCGTAAACAACAGTGTAAACAACAGTGTAAACAACGCTGATACAAAAAGAAAGCATTGATAAACACAAACTCACACACACATACAATGAAAAGAGCCATTAGGAGTGCCTGTACATGCTTGCAATTTACATCCCAGGGTTACCTCTACACAGACAATGCCATTCATATATAATACGCCAGTGACCATGTGCACAGTTCAATACCAGTGGCTCTACACTTCTTCAAAAATAAAATAAAATAAAATAAAATAAAAGCACCAAGGCCAAAAAAAAGCAAAGAAGAAACCAGGATTTTCAGCTGAGCAGCACAAGGTTGGAGAAAAAAAAAAACTGTTTTTGTCGTCAAACTCATAAGTTAACCTTAAACAGCAAAAGACGCAAGGAATAATCGAGGACAAAAAAATCATAATAACCAAAATATCCTATGGGGTGCTAAAATGGTAGAATGCATGCAGGCATTTTCATGTCTTTAGTATCTATACAGTACGCATTGCCCCAACCCCACATCCTGCTCTTTTAATTGAACACTAGTTTCCCAAGCATCTTGCAGGCATCTGGGAGAGCCAGTCAGCAGCACACATCCACACAGGCCGGAAGGAAGTGTTGTGTTAGGGTGAAGCGGCCTGCACACAGGGGAGTTGCAGCCGGAGGGGTGGCAAAGCTAACAGGCTAGAAGGCTAGCAGGCACGCTCAGCAGAGAGGCAGGCCTACCGCCGGCCAGAGCCAAGACTTCATGTAAACATCTTTGATGGCAAATTGGGCGAAATTAGTGAAAATCACTGATCAAAACAAGCCAAATTCTCACGCCTGGACCCACACATGAAGATAGTCCTTTCTTTCACATAAGAGAACCAACTAGCAGTGTCAGTGTTTATGTGAGGGTTGCTCTGTTTACGTGAGTTGTTGCTGATCTGAGGGCCTGGCTTGGGTATGGTGATCGGGTGACGTGCATGGCACTAACCGCAACCTGATCATGTGGGACCAGGGCCCTGGCTTGTGTACGCGTGTGAGTGTGTGTGTGTGTGTGTGTGTGTGTATGTGTGTGTGTGTGTGCGGTCATCAATCACTCTGAGTGCTAACTACTGCTACTCAGCGCTGAGAGTGCGAGGCCGCCAGGTTGATTTATCGTCCATCAAAGAAAGAGAGAGAGAGAGAGAAAGACAGAAAAAAAATGAGTCTGTGTGTTTACAAGAACTTCGTTTTGTGGCCCCAAATGTTTACATGAAGTGTTGCCTTGTTGAGCCGCGAATTACTGTTGCCCTCTGCTGCCCTGTTGACTGCTGGCACAAACACTCATTCACACACTCTCTCTGTCTCTCTCTCTCTCATACACACACACACACATACAGCTGGCTGCGCACATGGAAGCCCAGAGTCAAGACTACGTCGAGGGCTGTGTACTCACCATGTTTGTGACCTGTGTGAGTGTGAGAGAGATGAAATTGGATTTTAATTCCACACAACACATCATCAAACCTTCCTCTGACTTACACATAATGCAACCAATAATTAGTTGTAAACGGTTTCATCTGAGGCTATTGACAGAAAGTATCCTGGTATGCTGTGGGAAACAAACTTCTTGGCATAGGTAAACTAACAGCAATACCGTCTGAATGGGCCCGTTAATTGTCACTTGATGAAAACCTTCACTTTCTGTGCACCAATTCTATGAAGTGCATAATTGGGCACATAAAACAAATTCCAAAGATACGTTGGAATGTTTTCATATTGAGAGAAATAAAAAATTTTAAGTAAAAAAAAAAAAATTCTAAGCATTCTTTCTCTCCCACACAAACATGAACAATACAAATTTTGATTTCACTCTCTCAATCTCACTTTTTCACACATCTACACACATCCAGGCACACCCACCCCCACCCCCCCACACACACGAGGTGAAGATAACTAATCCATTAAGCATCAGATACATTCATTAATCCCCTCCAAAGCGGCCCAACTTCATGCCATGTAGACAGCTAACAGCATTGGTAAATAATCGCAGGGAGATCTGCGCTCAGACAGCCCACAGTGCCACTGCAGCCAAGACGAGACGGGGAAGCGATCAGACGTATGCAAGCAGGGCAGCTGATAAACACACACAGACACACACATGTACACACACACACATAGCCTGCGGTAGCCAGTAGCCTCTGACAGGGGGAAGGAAGCAGTGCCAGTGATTTGGGCCAAGCACCCAGATCTCAGGGAGGGCTACTCCGTCACAAATCCCCTTGGCTCGTACGCCCGGTGCAGGCACACATATCACAGGCACCCAGATCGCCCATCCAGCCTGCACGCACGTCCACCCGCCCGCCTGCACCCCAGCCCAGCCCCGGCCCCACAACACATGCATCTGACTGGAGCTTACTGGAAGTCATGCACACTGACGCCAGCCACAAAACCAGTCCATTCCATCTGAGGCAGGCATTTATATAGAAGTGTTTAATTGGTGAGTGTGTGTGTTTGTGTGTCTACTGTACATATGCTACATGCACTTAAACATACCAAGGGAGAGGGGAGAATGCTTTACCAAGGCCATAATGAAAGGTCCATTTACAGAGTCATTACAATGCAATACGTGGGTACAAGGCTTTAAAGCAAACACACTTTTGTGAGCAACAGGAAGGAAACAAGAGGCGAACAAATATGGGGAAGGGGGGGCTGGGCCTGTGGACTGCTATCAGTGCCAATGCTAAACAGGACAATCACATGCACAGAATCTAGGTTACAGGAATCACAGCAGCAGGCATCCAGCCCGTCACTACGGAAACGGACACAGGAAGAGAGTAGCACACAAAAACACACACACACACACAAACACATACACATACTTACACATACGCACAAAGGCACACACGCATACACGCCTGTACATACAAACGCTCACAGGACACAAACACAAGTGCACACAGACACAGACACACACACACACACACAGCTAATGACATGCAAGGAGAACAGAATAGAGAGCCTACCTTGAGTTTGGACTGAAACTCACGAGATTTCCGCCGGGCAAGGACCTGAATGTGGCTTGAGACCTGCAAGGGCGGGGCACGGGTGAGAGAGGGGAAAGAAACAGTCTGTTACCATGGCAATGAAAAGCTCCCCCCCACCACCACCTCTATAGACCCCCCACCCCTACGACCAACACACACACACACACAAACACACAGACACACAGACACACACACACACACACCCTTCCCACCTCCTGACCAATGCACACCCTCCCACAGCGCTAGAGGCAGACTCATGAATTGCAATGGCACTTTTGAATGGCGTCAACTTCTCAACTGGCCCTTTTCTCGGCCAGGAGTGGGGTCTTGGAGAGAGGGCCTGGGCAGCCCTTCACACAATACACCACACAGAGTTGGGTAAACAGCTCAACACAGGCACTGGGAGGTCACCACACTCAAGGAACCAGTGCAGCCCCTGGAGGGGCATTAAGGTTAGGATTAGAATTAGGGTAAGGGTTAGGATTAGGATTAGGGTTAGGGTTAGGGTAAGGGAGCAAGTGTGTCCGAAGTTGGCTGGCTGGGAACTTGCTTTTGGAAAAACTTCGTACTTCGTACTTCGCACACACACACACACACACACACATAAACAAACAAACACACTCTCTCCCTCACACACACACAAGCACAGAGAAACAAACGAATAACCAAAAAACACACTCTCTCCCCTTCACACACTCTCTCTCACACAAACACTCACACAAACACACACACACAACAAACAAAAACACTTACTCTCTCTCTCTCTCATACACAAAAACACACACAGAGAGCGCCCTCCACCACACACACACAAACACAACAAACAAAAACACTTACTTTCTCTCTCTCCCATACACAAACACACAGACACACACATAGAGAGCACCGCTCTCCACCACACACACACACACACGCGCACACACACACAGAGCTCCCTCTGACACACCCCTCGGCTCTCAGCTGGCTGTCCCCATACTCTGCTGGTGCCACGGTGAGCTCATTAAAGGAGAACATGGGGAACTTGAGTACAGCCACCGCCAGCGACCCGCCGAAAAACAGGGCAGCTTAATCACAGCAGCCGGCCAGCGAGACAGTCAATAATTATGTGGTTCGCACAAATAACTCCTACAGGCCAACAATGAAAAGAAACAGAGAGACAGAGAGAGAGAGAGAGAGAAAGAGAGAGAGAGAAAGAGAAAGAGAGAGAGACAGAGAAGGAGAGAGTGGCAGATTTAAGGAGAGAAAGAGCGAGAGATAGAGAGAGAGAGAGAAGGAGTGAGAGAGACAGAGTGACAGACTTAAGGAGACAGAAAGAGCGAGAGAGAGTGACAGACTGAAGGAGAGAGAGTGAAAGACAGAAGACATAAGAATGTAGTGGATGGACAGGTTTAACAAGCTGCTGTGGCTACAGGGAGGACCCATCACTCATTAGGTTAGATTCAGTGCCAGGCCTCGGATGGGCCTGTTTGATTTGCTCAGCCGTGCTACTAGTCCTACTAAAGTGGAGCTCTCAGCGCTGCTCACTGCTAATGTCTCAGGCTGTGGCTGACATGTTTGGTCCCAACAGCTCAGAATTGCAGCACTGACCCCTTTTCCTTTCAAGACAGGCTGTAAGTGACTCATAGACACACATATGTGTGTTTGTGTATGAACGTTTATGTGTGTGTGTGTGTGAGAGAGAGAGAGAGAGAGAGAGAGAGAAAGAAAGACACACACACTCACACAACAGTATTACACATTGGGAGCATACGCACACACAAACACACACACACACACACACACACACACACACACACACACACACACACACACGAGTCAGTGGCCATGAGGAGGACTTCTGCCTGAGAGGAGGCACTAAGACAGCAGGGTCAGCACTCTCCTGGAAGCCTCTTCACTTTGGCTATTTCAATATCAGCCTCAGCCTCTCAGCCTGCCCCACCACATGTGGCACCTAGGGCTTAGAAATACAGCAGGATACTTCCTCTCCTCTTTCTTCTCCTTCTTTTATTTGGTCTATAATTGTATTTAATTTTTTCTCTGCCTCCCTGTGAGTCTGTGGTTTGTTTGTGTATGGGTGTGTATGAGTGTATGTGTGTGAGTGTGTGTGAGTGAGTGGGAATGTATGTGTGTGTGTGTGTGTGTGTGTGTGTGTGTGTGTGTGTGTGTGTGTGTGTGTGTGTGTGTGTGAGAGAGAGAGAGAGAGAGAGAGAGAGTGGGAGTGTGTGTGTAAGAGTGAGATAGACAGAGAGCGTGTGAGTGTGTGCGTGAGAGAGAAAGCGTGTGTGTGTGTGTGTGTGTGTGTGTATGAATAAGACAGGAGAGGTGTAAATCAGCTCGTTTACCTGCTTCCTTGTCCTTGTTTTCCCCGTCCTTAGCTTAATGTACCTGGCTATCAGTTCATTGCGACCTGTGTGGGGATAAAGAGAAAGAGACCTTGAGTGGGGCTGAATAGAAGAAGCCATTTGCCATCTCAAGTAGACAAGAATAAAGCCAACGCCAGCCCATATTTGGAGGAGTGTGGGAGTGTTTCAAGCAACAGCAATTGAAAGCATGTCAACTCAAATTAAACTTCATCACTTTGTGAATGACTACATTTGTCATATGTTCATTTTATTGTATTTTAGTTTATTTACACTGAACAGAGAGTTTAAGAAGTGTGAGGAAGATCAGAGGTAAGGCATTGAATTGTATGGTCAGCAGACAGGAAAAATGTATAAACATATTTGTAAAGTAAAACACTCTTGTACGAAAGACATTAATACATGCATACACACACACATTCACACACACTCCTGACTCAGCTATTCTGCTTTGACAGGTATGATGTGGTAGGGGCTTTAATGATAGAGGAGAGGGGTCGATGGGAGGCTTCATATCTCTCTCTAAAGGAGCGTTTTGTTAAGGCCACACGGAGCATTGCCGCAACATGTGACCTCAGGCGAACAAACAGCATCTGGGGATTTTCTGCTTGGGCCCGTGCGTGCCCGGCGAGCCTGCACTGTAATCTCTGCCCCGGCTCGGGCCCCGGGCCCCCCTATTTTCAATCACTCACACACTGTGTACACATAACATGACAATACGGGCATTCATGCAGACGCCCCGTTCGCAGATCAAAGGGCCCCCAAACGGCCAGCTGTAAGCATGCTTACTGCTGAATAATTCATTCTTTTCAGCGACTTGAAAACACGCTCAGCGGGACTTGGCAAGCGTGCAAAACAACCTTAGGAGAGAAAAGAGGCCGGAGCACTTTTTTCCTCCCTTTTTTCTCTGGGTGCTTTTTTGCCCTGAAACTTGAAAATCTCTGAGATGGAAACAAAAAAAAGAAAGAAAAGAAAAGAAGTGGGGCACAAATCCCTCCCCTGCAATGTTTATAAGAGGGCACACTTTTGAGCTGTGCAAGGCAATCACAACGGCAGTTTTTATTTTTTCGGGGTGGAGGGGAGGCATGTCACACTCGGCGGCCACATTGAGGAGAGGTCCGGAGTGGTCAACAGCTCCCCCGTCCAACATAATGCACCAGTGTTCCTCACAAAACACGAAGAGGCAATTTACTCTAGACTACTTCATGTGTGAAGCAATGGCCTGGGTCAGCAAACTATTATCAGTGCCTCTTGAACTCTGGGTTTGACGTCGGGGAGGTTAACATAGCTTGATTCAGGCCAATCTTTCAAGATCTTTCCGGAAGTTAAATGAGCCATGGCTTGTGTTGCACAGAGGAGAATCGGGAGGCAGTCAGATGCTGACGACTTCACTGAAGCAAGCTGATAGGGCCATTCTGCGACTTCAGAACATAGCATGGATTGAAAATAAATGTGATTCACTAAAGCCTTCAACTGGTAGCTTTCATATGGCTTCTTTAAAGAGCTCAGCCTCTCGAGGCCTGTAATCACAGATGCTTATTTAAAGTCGAGCTAAGGGGGGTGGGGGCGTTGTTAAGGGTGTTATCTGCACAGTCATGTGTTTCTCAGACCTCAAATCACTGATAACTACTAGACCCCCAACCTTTCCACCCCCCCCCCCCCCCACACACACACACACACACACATCCACTAAACATAAAAGTCAGGCCACACCAGCCCCTTAGGAATTAGAACCATCACAGTAGAGCAGAGATTGTTTGGGATAACAAAACACACTGCCATCTCTCTCTTCTCTGTCTCTCTCTCTCTCTATCTCCTCTTTTTTTGCTTTTTCTCTCTGTCTCACTCTTTCCCTTCACCTTCTCCTGCTGTATCATCAGTTACCCTGGGGCTTGTTTTAATCCAAAGCGACTTATAAAAGAGGATAACATTCAAGCTACAACACAATGAAAGAAACTAACAAGAGTGAATATTGCAAACATAAAAATTGCAGTATTTTAAGTTTAAAGTGCAATAGTGTAATAAAGAGAGATTAAGAGAGATTAAGTATAAGAGGTTAAGTGCATTCCTGGTATTTAGAATTCAAGCCAGGAGATATTCTTGGAAGAGCTGGGTCTTCAAGAGTTTCTTGAAGGTGGAGAGGGTATCTGTTGATCTGGTAGCGCTTGGAAGTTCATTCCACCAGCGTGGATCAACACATGAGAAGAGTCTGGATTGACCTGCGCAAGGTGTTGGCCGTGCTGGATACCGTTTCTTGGAGGAGCGAAGTGGTCGGCGGGTTAAGAGAGTATTAAGGTAGATGGGAGCAGAACCATTAATCACCCTGTAGGCCACCATTAGTGCCTTGAATTTGAGGCAAGCAATCTAGATGCCATCAAATGCCTGGACACGTGCTGGGTGTTGGTCAGTGATTGTGGTCGTGCTATCACCTCTTCACACCACAAGAAGGTCTGTGGGTGTGTGTGTGTGGAGGGGAAGGGGGGGCAGCCTACGGGCATCTGCGGGCGGACAGCTCCTGCCATGGGGGTCCACAGGACCTCCCGCCAACTGTGGCTCAAAACAAGCCTGATGGATGGCATCGGCGCTGACCCCGGGCAACCTCACGTGACCTCGCCTGACCCTGTCCGAGCCCGTGGCAGAGTGCACGGCAGGCCACAAAAGCTGGCAGGCCCTGGGAGGGAGGCAGGACGGGTGGGAGGGTGGAGCGCGGTCCATCACTCAACCACGCTGACAGCGTGGGCTGCTGGCGACACCAATGGTGACCGACGTCGGACCACCGCTGTTAGCTACGTGCCAAAAACACACATGCACACTTCAAGAAATCATCACTTTTGCCTGAAGCTCCCGCTCCTGAGTTATGAGCCAGGAAGGAGACTGACACAGGCATGTGTGCTGGGAGAGTCAGCTTTGTTTACCTTAAAGGAGACTAGAGAGATTATTGGTTGCTAGGCTGTTTTGCTTGATTGGTCCTGATGATAACATTCAGGAGTGGAAGAGAGAAAGAGAGAGAGAGAGAGAGAGAGAGAGAGAGAGAGAAAGAGAGAGAGAGAGAGAGAGAGAGCTTGGGGTTGATCATGAGAGAGGCTCATTCCTTTTTGGCAGTGTTTAATGAGCCCCTCGACCACACTCCCATGAGTCTCGGCGCGGCTGAAATGATGTCAGCGGATCTGGTGAGTGTGGCTTGCTGTGGCACACACACACACACAGGCTCCCTTCATGTGGCTTCTCCAAGAAAGGAGTGTGAGGGAGGGAAAATAAAAAGCTTGCGCCTTCAACATTATTTGAGGGAGGCCAGAGCCAAAGCAATAGAGGGTTTCCTCTGAATGGGATGGGAACAGCTCTACCCACTACTCCAGTAACCCATCAAACAGACCCGCACTTAAAATCTAATTAATTAGCAATTTCCAAGTGTCGTTGCCTTGCATCTTAAAGGAAATATGAGCAGGAACCTTGCCAGGGCTAAAGCATGACTAATCCCTTCCAACATGGCCATGAAATAGGATTTTTGTTCCTTCTGTGAAATCTCTCTTTTTTCCCTCCATGTAAAACGTCTGTCATTGTAGGAAACTCAGGCTGAAATATGTAAAACACAAGTGTTTATGACAGAAACACTACGCTGCGGACTCCAGTGGCATTCCCCAACCCCTGAGCACATGTTTATTAGGGTGCTGCTTGTTCAGCAGGGGCAAAAAAAGGAAAGGGAAAAAAACAAACAAACAAAAAGTTGTTAAATGACGACTTGTTAAATCGAGACAGGAATTATTTTTTTAAATCTTCTGTAACCCTGCCACTTTCTTTCGCCTTGGATTATTCCATATTTACACAGTGACAGCGGCCCTAATCCCTTCCGTTCCCTCCCTCTCCACCCTCCACTCGCCTCTCCCACAATGCACTGGGGTCTGAGCCCGGGCCTCTAGCGTCTGAGCGAGGTGAGGGCAAGAGAGACCCAAATCCTCTGGACAATAGCCCTGCCGTCCCGCCAGCCATGATGGATGACTCCAGGGTCTCAGGCGCGCATTAGCATCACAATGACCTAAGCCAACAATATGGAGCCTTTCAGCAGGAGGTCCCCTGCATAAAAAAGGGGGAGGGGCGAGAGGAGGGGGAGATCTTGCTCACCACAACTCTACTACTACTACTACTACTACTTCCACTTTAACTATTACTACTACTACAGCTTCTAAAGCTACAGCAACTCGAGCACTCCTGCACTATTGCTACTACTGCTACTGTTATTGGTAGGCTTGCCTTCTGCTCCCACTGTTGACAATACTGTACATGGAAAGCTAGCAGGTGGGTTTCCAAATTCCAAACTCGGTCATCACCGTAAATAGTGTTTTTTTTTCCCCACAGCAGTTTGGAATAGCTGTAACAACCCAAGTAAATGACTTTAATAGCAAAAGTCTCAGAGGCGACAGGAGTCGACAACTTTCCCCACTTGAAAGGCGCTACAGCGCTAAGAGTAGTCAGCAAGTTTATCAGCGGTTTACACTTAAGTCTCCCTCCTGCCTTCTGTTAAAATACAGCGCCTTTTGGCTTGGGGAGCTGATGGCCGGCAGCCTAAAGCAGATGGTGGGCTCAAGCAATCCCCCTGGCACAAAGTCGGGGAGCTTAGGCTGATATGATCAGCGGGCAAAAATGCAAGTATCACCCCGAGAGCACGGGTATTAAGAGTCAAAGGGTGAGGCTGTCTTTCCACTGCCAGATAAAAGCTGCTCTCAAAGCACACACACACACGTGCGCACACAGCCACACACACAAACGTCTGCTGTGCATCTGATTCTTGCCCGGCCAGCTGCCTATTGTAGGTGGCATAACCCGTAACATTTTGACACCCCTTGCGTTCCACATTGTGGAGAGCAGAGGAGAGGGGAGGGGTGAGGAAGGGAGTGGGTGTGGTGGGGGGTAAAGCGGGAGGGAGGGGGGGGTTTGGAGGGAGACTTCACGGCCAAAGTCAGATGGTGGGGAACCATGACGGAGGCTGTTCTTCTACATCACAATGACCGCCAGCCACCCCCCTTCCAAATATGGGCTCTTTATTAGAGCAGAGGGCCAATCGCTCACAGCAGAGACCCAAGCTGCTGCCTACTGGCCAGGCCTGCAAAATGAGAAGCTGCTGCTCGCCAACACAGCAGCAAAAGCAGAAGGTTTTTTTGTTTCTTTTTTTTTGGAAAGTGCTTACGTCTTTTTTCTCTCTCTCTCTGCAGCTAGAATGGGCACCGTTGTCTTTTAAAAGGGTGGTGCAGTGAACGGTACATGAGAACAAGCAGGGCTTATTTGTATCTCTAATCCATGGTTTATGTTTTCAAACAGAGTACGCTGCTCTATGATGGACAAATAAACAGATACAGTAAACAGTATAAATAAAACACTAAATAAAAAAAAAAAAAAAACCACAAATTACGTTCTCAACTCTTAACATCATTGTTTAATGTTGTAGGTCATGAGGTGGGTGTTATGAGGTTTTAGGAGAGCTCACCAGTGAAACCTGAGCTGTTCCAACGGAATCTCAGGATTTAAACATGGCAGTGTTTGGCTTCGAGTCTAATTACAACGGAGCACAACCTGTACAAACCTACCCAGCTACCCAGCCATAATAGCCTATTACTCGTTGTCGGAAAAGGTCAAAATGTCCATTTGATCTCAAAATTAATTTACGATACACTCTCTCTCCGTGTTTGTGCGTGTGTGAGAGAGAGAGAGAGTAGATGTGTGTATTTGTGTGTCTGTGTCTGAGTGTGTGTGAAAGAGATAATCAAACAGGAGGAGAAACTGGCTCTCTCCTCTCGGGCTCCTCTCGAATGAATGCTGGGGCTTTTGGGCTCGGAGAGAGAGAGAAAGAGAGAGAGAGAGAGAGAGAGAGAGAAAGAGAGCACAAGGAAAAGCCGAAGTCATTAGGAGCGAGGGAACGGAGTCGCGCAGCAGCCGTTGGGCCTTTAATGGGAGTAATTAGCCGTGCTTCCTGTTAGCGAGGCCGTCTCGTTTGTGCTCCAACGGCGGTGGGGAGAGAGGGAGGGAGGCCAGTGCAGTGCAGCACAGGTTGGGGTTGGGGCTGGAAACATAACACCCGAACGCTGGATATCACACTCGGAAAATACAAACGACCTCCTGTGACCTCTCTTCATTATGGCTAGAGCAGCTGCCACTGCTGTGCTGAATGTACACAGAAAGCACCATGTCTATGCCAAAACCAGACCCCCCTCCAAAAAAAAAACAGACCAAAAAAAAAAAGAAGGCGAGTTTTTGTTTCCCTTTCAAAAAAGCCCCCACACAAAGGAGGTTTTAAAAACACCATTGACTCATTATTTAAAGTGTTAAATTATGTATGTTCTTGCAAACTTGTTGATTGAGCTAGCCAAAGTCTCAGTGTGATCGCCTCTTTTGTTTTGCTTCCACTTGTTTAAAGAAATATAAAGAATAATGAGGTCACAGTAAATGATGTTCATTGAAATTGTGTAAATTTGAAAATTTTACTAGAGCCCATAAAAGTAACAAAATAAGCATGTATAGTCCAACGGAGACAAAAAGACTCAAAAAGTCAGTTCCTTCTCAGGCATTTGGGTTTCCTGTTACGGTTCATCTGAAAGCTCAGCAATGTGACACAGTGGCCACTTGAATGCTGCTGGTTAGGTTTTAACTGTAGGGAGTTTGGCATGTGCTGAATGGCCAGCATGATGTGCTCTGCCCACTCTATTTCCCTGCCCTGTGTCCAGCCAATCTACTGCTCTGCCCACTCTTTTTCCCTGCCCTGTGTCCAATCTACCTCCTGAAGATGGGCCTGTCAGAATATCATCACGGTTGCAGTTTGATTGTTGGTGCCGTAAGTTATGAAGGCCATTGTCGCCTCTGACAAAGAGGTTAAATTTTCAGTGCAGCTTGTTTGTCCGTGTGCGGGATTTTGCAAGAAATTTGGTGGCAAGGCGCCGTCAAGTCAAGGATAAAGCCATTCGATTTCGGACTGGATCCAACTAATCAGCTAGCTCTATGAAGTTTAGTTTCACTTTCGGTAAGGTTCAGCGGAACCAGCATACAACATCTGGCCTTGGCAGAGGTCTGCGCTCCCTGAGTGCACTCCTAGATGATGCATAGAGAACACCATCAAGTCATTAACTTCGTGGAAGTATTTTGCAATGAGTCTGTTTTCACCTTGAAAGTCAGACATGCAGAGAGAGAGATAGAGAAAGAGAGTGAGAGAGAAAGAGTGAGATGGAAAGAAATGAATGTTAAAATATTAGCCATAGAGAAGTGTAAAAGCTTCTTTAGTGTTTACCTCATGCTTTCAAGCGGTACTTGAACAATAGGCATGACCTTGAGATCGTTCAACACGAACAATTACACTTTGGAAAGAAAAGTTGCAGCAATGGAATTTAAATAGTTCGGTTTAACAATTTTTTTTTATTACCATCTCAAGGTGGCCATAGAAAAGGTTCCCATTGTCACGGTGAAGCCTGATAACTGCTGTTATGGCCATGGAGGGATACAATATTAGTTTCTATTTTAATCCTGGAGCTCTCAACACTCATCCCCCTTCTTTTCCTCCCTCGCCTCAGAGGGTGTGAGTGGGGGACAAGTGTAGACATGCTCAGTGTGGTCACACCTCATAACCCTGCTTTCCACCACACACTACACCATACACACACACACACGCACACACCATACACCACACAACACACACACATACCGCACACACCATATACACACACTACACCATACACATGCGCACGCACACACACACACACACACACACACGCAAGTACACACATGTTTATGCACACTCTCAATGCACATTAACAATCTCTCTCCCTCTCTTACTCACACACCCCATCCTTCTGTTCTGCACAGACATCCACACTCTTGGCTAAACCCCCAGAGGTACTGCTCTGACATTCTCTCACTCTCACACTCTCTCTGACACACACACACACACACACACACACACTCTTACACACACACACACACACACACATGCACTCGCCATGCGATCATCTCACTATTTCAGTATTTTCCACAAGGAAATCATTGCTCTGAGCCAAAGTGCTGACGGCGAGAGGCAAGAGGAGTCGGCAGAAGAGGCAACAGGTGCAGTGCGAGAGAGAACACTGCCGCCCTCCTTACAGCGAGTTCCACCGGGAGACCACGGCTCCCTCTGGCCACAGCTGCAATTTGACAGCAATTTTACTCAGGCAGGGACGAGCAGTATGTGTGTTATTGTCAGAGTGCTCCCGTGTTTCAGAAACAGGGGACTTTTTGTTATTTATTTATTTATTTGTTATATTATTCAGCTGGTGCTGTTCCTTCGCAGTTCGCGCACAATGTGCCTTCTTTTCATGAGATGCAATTCTCTATTTGGACTTCCCTGAGAAAGACATTCTTGCCTTTATTCAGTGCGGGTCCTTCCCATTTAGATATGGTGACCTTTTCTCATCCATGCTGAGAGTGCTGCTTCCTCAACGAAGCTCATTTCAATCCCCCCTCTTGCGCGATGTCACAGAGGGCGTCCTAACCTTTTTCCTCGTACCACACGTGCACTCAAAGGACTGATTCCACCCCCTGCCCCAGAAATTTTGAGTTTCAATATTCAATATGCCCTCTCTTTCCTCTCTCACTCTGTCTCTCTTCACTTGTGTAGTCCCATGCTGTTTTATATTTTAACACAAGGGCATACATGCATGTCTATATGGTTTTTTGGCAGGATACAATTCTCTCAGCCAGGCTTAACATTCTATTGCCACATGCACAAAAGGTTCATCTCAGGGCCTGTGGCACTGTGGCACTACATTAGTTAGAAAGCATCTGCAACACTGACTTAAAATCCCTCATACATCTGCTCTATAAGAGTGACTGTGGCTGAATAATATTGTGAGTGCCACAAGCTGGCGTGCATGTTTGTGTGAGAGTATGAGTGTGTCTGTCTGTGTGTGAGAGAGAGTTATGTGTGTGAGTGTGTCTGTGTGTGTTGGGTTGTATCCGATTCTTGCCAGCTATACAATAACTGTGAGATAGCTCAAGGGTGACCGTGGGATGACTCGAACCCTGGTCATTTCGCAGGCCTGTTTGTTTCCCTTTGGGCAGTGGAGACGGCCAACATTCACAGCTTGTACCCAGACAATGACACCCTCTTGGGCAAACATTATGCCTCCATCCTACGGAAGCAAATGTGGAGCTGAACCAACCCCCTTTTCCATCTTATTTTGTGAGGAAAGTGTGATTGCCTGTCTTTAGCCTCCACAAAATGGATTCTGGTAAATCACTGTCTTTAAAAGAAAAAAAAAACACACTTTCAAAATACCTCTTCTGTTGTGATTGTATTTCCACCTAATTCCATCTACAAGTAAATTAAAACAATCTGTCTGTATATTTTGAAACATGTAAAACAAGGCCAGCTCCCAACCTGGCCTCATAACCGGTACAGAATAGCTTTTTAGGGCCTTTCCTGCCTGTTTATTAGGTGTTTGTTCTAATTCACCCATGTCAAGTGCGACTGGAGACGCTACTGTAAGAAGTGACCGGGCAGGGTTGTGTTGTGGCCGAGCTGTGCCTTAAAGAAAGCGGCCTGGGGGGTCTTTAGGGGCAGAGCTAAGAGGAACTCTAATTCCCCGACCCAGCGGGTGAGAACAGGTCGTCAGGAGCACCTCGCCTTTTTTCCCCTGGCTGCTCTATTGACCTCAGAGGGCACGGGCGGCGCACTCGCCGATATTGGGTTGCAAGGAACGCGCTAATTACCGAAGGGTTGGGGGGCATGGAACAGAGCAGGCTCGTGACATCAGCTTAAAGGATTCCCAACAAGATGAGAGCGACAGAGAGAGAGAGTGGAAAAGAAAGAGATAGAAAGACAGACGTACAGAGAGAGAGAGAAAGATAGAGAGAGATTTGTTGGTAGAATCGTCTCATTTTATTTAGAGTTACTGCAGACATCTGGTAAAGTGTCAAATGACATTCACACTGAAAAAATGGAGGGTTGAAACCAAAAGATCACACACACTGTACTGTTGGAGAAATGGGGGTGGTGTGTGTGTGTGTTTTTGGGGGGGTGATGAAGGGCTTGGTCAAAGAGAGTGGCCAGCCTCTCTATGGCCTTATTCAAGTCCGGTCTGCCGCCACTTCCTGGTGCTGGAGAGCTGTGCTACTGAGCTGTGCCCATGCTGCAGCTGTCGCTGTGGTTTTCATCGGCTTCACAATTAAGTGTCCCCACCCCTCCCCTCCCCCCGACAGGGCACAGCGCCAGGCCCAATGAGACTCAAAAGCAGCAGAAAGCCCCTCAGGTAAACAGCACCGCGATAAGCTTAGCCATAGCTGCCGCGGGTAAGGGAGGGAGAGGGAGAGAGAGAGGGAGGGAGAGAGAGAGAGGGAGGGAGAGAGAGGGGGAAGAGCGAAAGGAAAAAAAAGGGAGGAAAAAAATTACACATTGTTTTGAAGTAAGAGCCAGTTGCTATAGAGACTGTTGCTAATTAACTGCATTGAGCAAGGTGGAAGGGGGAGAGTGAGAGGGTTGAGGGGCACTCAGGACCTGTGTGAGTGTGTGTGTGTGTGCATTTGTGTGTGAAACACTTACACACACATACAGATCTCTGAGCAGCCTTTGGGAGCAGAGATACCTGGGCCTGTGTCTGCTTAGAAAGCAGATGGCCTGATGGTGCACAGAAGAAATAAACTAGCAAACCTGTGGCAACAAATTAAGTTGTTGTTGAAGAGTGCCGTTTTGTCCTGCCCTGCGACTGAAGCGAGAAAAGTGCCGTGATTTCCCACGCATTCAACAAGCTTAATCTTCTCCGAACACTCCTCCAGTAATTTCTCTACCGTTCCTGGTAGGGGATGACCAAAGTAGCGGCTGACAAAAAAAAAACTGTGCGCCTGCTGTGCGATGGGAAACGCTTGATGGGCTACCTATGAATGCCGCCACAGGCACCTCTATAGACACATGGCCACATGTGGCGGAGTCTCCTTGCTGCAACGCACAATGGGAAAATGTGCGGCCTTGAGTGTCTTGTAATAGTCAAAGTCTGTAATTGGATGATTGTTTAGGGTGATATCCCGTGGTTGTTTGTTTGTTTGTATGTTTGTCATATTTTCATTTAATTGAGCATGTGTAAACACATTTATGGAAATGCTCTTTTAATTTCACTGGATACAAAAATGTAAAATGTTTCCAAAAACACACAAACAGAAGGGAAGATATTCAGGGCCGTATTTTAGCCAGAAGACAGGCGTGAAAGAGAGTTGAACTTGAGAGTTGAGGAAAAAGCAGGAACAATATCTCCCCTCTTTCCATGACATCATTTAGTCCAGGAGTGCGGAGAGGCATGGGGGTGGGGTTGTGCAGTGTGTATTTGTGTGTGTGTGTGTGTGTATGTGTGTGTGTGTGAGAGAGAGTGTGGAGCTGGCATGGGGGTGGGGTGGGGTGGGGTGGGGTGGGGTGTAGCGCAGCTGGTGGCGGTCGGAGGACCATCTGCTCTGCACTAATGGCGTACACTGGCTTTACGACAGAGCGGCTGCCTCCCCTCCACACAACACAGCACAGCACAGCAGCGCCCAGCTTGGCCCAGCCCCGCCCAGCCCAACCAAACCCCTCCATCTAAGCCCCCCCAGCTTTAGCTACTCCACCCTCTCAAGAAGCCACAGGTCTCCTTTCACCACAAGATCAGCCCCACACAAACCTCCACATTCTACAGGCTCACAAACCTCCACATTCTACAGGCTCACAAACCTCCACATTCTACAGACTCACAAACCTGCACATTCTACCGGCTCACAAACCTCCACATTCTACAGGCTCACAAACCACCACATTCCACAGGCTCACAAACCACCACATTCCACAGGCTCACAAACCACCACATTCCACAGGCTCACAAACCTCCACATTCTACAGGCTCACAAACCTGCACATTCTACAGGCTCACAAACCTGCACATTCTACAGGCTCACAAACCTCCACATTCCACAGGCTCACAAACCTCCACATTCTACAGGCTCCTCTAGATGTATTTACCGCAGCAACAATTACTGCACAACACAGAAAGTCCTTAATCCCCCGGAGATGAGTGCAGAGAGGGGTTTGGTTTAACTTACCGTACATCTTGCCCTCGTCGGAGAGGATGATCTTACGTCGGCCGCAGGGCGGGTAGATGGCCAGAGCCTCCTGGAAGCTCTGCTCAATATCGGGGCTCCACACGCCCTCGGCATCATTGTCCATGGGCTTGTCGGCTGAGTCGCTCATGTGCTCGATGTCCTCGGCCGGACTCTCGCTGCCGCTCCAGCTGCTGGGGTCCATGCTGGCGTTGAATGTAGGGTAAGGGGGGCCTGGGGGATGGGACAAGGGGGGAGGGGGGTTCCTCCAAGCCCGAGTCTGGAAGCGAAGTGGAGGAGAGATGGGGAGAGAAACCTGGGGAACACACAGATGCGCAAAGTCTGTCAGCCCACAAAGTAAACATCAAAGCAGTCCCTACAAATATCAGTCAGTTTAAAAATGTTGATTAAAATATTGGTCATGACAAAAAAACTAGATAATGAGTCACAACATGTACACACACCACTGACTGCCATGACAACTTCAGCTCCAACTGAAACCTTCTCAAATTCACACAGTGATTAATCTATTTGAGGCCAAACATCCTCTGACACCCAGTGAAAAGATAATGGTCAGTTAGCAGAGCCATGTTTTGGAAGAGGTACACAAGAAAAAGGACAGCGCCAAGCCCAGACAAAAAATTGTGGCGTAATCCAACACAGCTGCTGTAAAAACACTTACGTGCTTTCGCTGTTGTCTCCCAGCCTCTTAAAACTTGGGTGAAAAATTCATGGCGGGGAGAAATCGCTGAATGAAAATTTATGACAGTCGATGCCCGCTGTGTTCATTCTCCAAAATAAATCATGGAGGATCACATCAGGAACACTTTGGAGGAGAAAAGGGCTTTTCAGGCCAAAGAGACAAGCTCTGTGTTTAAATCCCTGCACTCCCCTCCATGTGTAAGATTGCTCCATGTGACTGGAAATTTCCTGATTATGGACTTTCACAGAGTGTAAACAATCTGAAAAATCACTCTGCCCATTGTTAAATCCTCACAGGAATCAGCTGCAGATCCAGGGGAAGCTGCGGTAATCCAAACGTCTGACAGATGGAGAAATGACTTCACAGACATTTGTTTAAACACCAGAGGTGCTCATGCTAACATGCATACACACAATTGAATTTCGTTGTAAATGTACAATAACAGTAAAGATATTCAAACCAAACCTCTATCATCCAACTACACAATACTGTCCCCAGATGATATACAATGCACTTTAGTTTCTCTTTCTGTAGTGCACTGATGTCTGTACAATGGATGTTGTGTGGATGACTGTATAATTTATGTGTTTGACTGTGTGTGTGTGTTGGTGTGGTGGAAACCTAGAGAAGGACAGAGTGCAATCACCAAAAGCGCAGACTGCAGCTTGGGTGCTGAATTTGGGTTCTGTGTGCATTGGGTGCTGCTGCTGACACTACGCAACTACTTTGTGCTTCTGAGGGGCTGGTGTGTGTGTGTGTGTGTGTGTGTGTGTGTGTGTGTGTGTGTGTGTGTGTGTGTGTGTGAAAGAGAGAGAGAGGGGGAGAGAGAAAAGCCCTCTCATTCCAGCCGCAGCCACTAAACAACTTGCGGGCCTTAATATCATCCCCCTGACTGCATAATCAACTCGGCCCCTAATCGCTTCCAGCACTGATACGGCACACACTCTGACTGTGTCTGTGTGCGCATGTGTGTGTGTGCATGTGTAACCCCAGTCTGAGGCACAAACTCAGGAGCGCAGACAGCTGAGCTCAAACAGGCAGTTTCACAGCCTGCATGAGCAGCCCCAGGTGTAGCTGAGTGCGTGAGTGTGTGTGTGTGTGTGTGTGTGCGTGTGTGTGTGTAAGTGAGTGAGTGAGTGAGTGAGTGAGTGAGTGGTCTAAGTGGGAGCCAAGGTTAACTGACAAAAAATAAATCCAGTGAGAGGCCATCTGTGGACAGAAACAAAATCTCCTCAGTCCCGGTGACATTTAGACCCAAGGGCGATCTGGTACTATTCAAGGCACAGTGACATTTTTTGAGGGGATGATAAAGTCGCCGTGCCATGCACAGCAGCCGATTGCCGCAACATCTTACAAAAAAAACGCCTCTTAAAAAGAAAAGGAGTGTTTCAGAAGGCCATTGATTTTCTCAGGATCACTGGCAGTTGACAACAGGCTCATCCATGTTAGACAGCTGTACTTGTGTCGCCCCCTCTGTAATTTACAGGGCAACGAAACATCAAAAGACGAGGGGAAAAAACAATATAAAAAGAAAGAAAAAAAAAAGCAGAGTCAGAAAGAGAAACCAAGCGTATACTCTCTCAACCTCACTTCCATCCACATCACAGAATTATTAAGCAATTCAATTTCTTTTAGGGTCTGTTTGTGGCTCTCTGATTGTTGAATTCTGCATGTCAACATGGTCTGCTTTAATGAGTAAAATGCACTATAGCCTCACGCCATGGAATATAACCACCCAGCAGAGAATTCACTGACAAGACAAATGGCATCGAACAACCCAACATAATCACACAAGAAGGACTAATGTGGTTCTCATACACAGAACACACACACACTTCTGCAGAGCCGCAGCGACACGCAGAGAGCCAAAAGGAATGGAGCCCTATGCTGCACCACTGCACCACACAGCCATGACAATATGGCTGAGGCTGATGGCAAAGTGGGGACCGCTTCAAGCAGGGGCCCCAGTGGCAGATGGGAGAGGGAGATTAGTCATGCAACAATATACTGTGGCTACACTTACACACCCTGCTCCTCCTTGGCCCTCCAGGAGAAAAAGGGCCAAAACATTCCAAACAAATGGCATGGCATGCAGGCGAGTCCACACACAAAACAAGGGGGCACACATCGACAGCCCGAGCAGCTGTCGAACTCCCGCGCTGCTTGCGCGCCTGTGCCAGCCGCTGGGGTTTGTGTGTGTGTTTGTGTGTGTGTGTGTGTGTGTGTGTGTACATGTGTAAGCAGCAGACACTCACCGGCCAGGTGGGTACATGCACAACATGCACAGCACAGCGCCAACTAGTTGTAATTGAATGTAATGATAGGTATTATGTATGAGAGCTGGTTTGTATGAGTGTGTGTGTGTGTGCATGTGTTTGTGTGTGTGTGTGCATGCATGCAAGGGTTTGCTCAGTTGGTCTTTTTCTTTTTCAATTTGACTAGCTGGGGGCAAGATGACAAAAGCTCTCACAATACAAACTCTACAGATGACTCACCTAAAAAATCACCTTTATTTCAAAGTCTCTTCTAGATAAAGCATTGAGGATTCATTCAGTAAATCATTCATTGCTGATTTTGATTTCTTACCCCAATGTAGATATAAGTACAGATACTACCACAGTGCAACTCATTCATGCACAGTAGAGTTTAAAGGCCAATACTCTAAAAGGATTCAATTAATCAATCAACAATCACTGAAAGTCAACTTCAATAACAAAGTAGTGCAGAAACACTATTAGTAAATCAAAAGAAGAGCACAGATTATTCCATAAAACTATCTTTTTTATGTACTGCTGTGTAGCACAGTTACGTATGAAAAGAGAGATTTATACAGAACAATTTTCAATTGGGCAAATTCATACAAGGCAAGCATGAGAAACAACATGCAATCCAACTAACGTTAAAGCAAGCTCCCCTCAGGACTTGTGTCTTTCAAACTCCCAACATACAGCATGCCTCTAAAAAAAGTCCTCCAGAATAAGATAAAGATAGGGTCTGTGCAGATGCTACCTAATAAATACTGACCTGATCACAAAAGAGCCTGTTTGAAGAGCTGTGCCTCCTTCAGACAGCTAGGTCAAGTATTGTACTCGCAAAAAAAAATATATATATATATATAAAGAACAGCATCAGATTTTAAAAAGCTGTCGTTTCTAGGTAACCAGGACATGACTACAAACATTCAGGGCATTCAGTATTTCCATACTGACTGTCACAGCATCAGGTCTGTCACTCCTAGCGCTGTGCGGCTAGCTACCGCATTACTACTCATAAAGTCATTTCGGCTCAACAATAATATATAGATAATGACAAGCTTGCTTTATTATGTTGGCAAGGAGATGGGAGAGGAGAAGAGGGGAGAAATGAAAGGTTTCTGAACATGTCCCCTCAGTCCGTGAATGATCACAGAAGTAACAATATTCTTTTTCCTGCTATTCAGTGCATTATACTGGTGACATGAAATGCTTGTACAATGCCATTAGTCCCAGCAGGCCTATTAGACTATCATCAGGCAGGAAATTCAATTAAGGATGACCTAAAAAAAAATCCCTTCCTTTCAAGCTTTTCTCCAACAGAGGCTTTTGCATTTCAATGGCATGCATGGTGAAACAGTGAGCACATCTTGTGGTCTGTGTGTAAGTGTGTGTGAGTGTGCGTGTGTGTGTATGTGTGTAAAGCCAGGCATTCGCCTCTGTCTCTGTGTGCGAGACACTTCTCCTTTTGACGCAAAGGACCTCACAGCGGTGGAGTCATCACCACAATGCCCCCAATATCCATTTCACTGAGTCTCATTAGCACAGTGTCCATGCCATTAACACATCCCTTTGTCTCCTTCATGTTTATGAAATGCACTTATTTCATTTATCCCCCCCCCTCAAGAGGAGCACAACTTTACCCATGACACCTTGCCGCTCCAAAGACCTCACTGCTTTAGGAGATGTGTGTGGATATAGCATAGATTCAG
Source organism: Tenualosa thibaudeaui (assembly GCA_027481765.1). Lineage (NCBI taxonomy): Eukaryota > Metazoa > Chordata > Actinopteri > Clupeiformes > Clupeidae > Tenualosa > Tenualosa thibaudeaui. The sequence continues at coordinate 22,641,655 of JAIFZK010000007.1, forward strand.
CATTGTATGAGCGCGCATGCACACACACACACCCCACATATAAACTGAATGAAAGGTTCTGTTTAAATAATTTGGTGCTTACGACTTCCTGTTCTCACAAAGGAGAATTAATCAAAGGGTGAAAAAAGCGGATGCCCTCAAATCTGAGGTCTAAACTTTAGCAAGAAATTAATGACTCACTACAGTTATTCATGCATTTGCATTCATAATTTTTCTTTCTTGTTAGGTCTTTGGGGTAATATGGAACAATACCCTTGTGTACCAGTATGTATCAAAAAACAAAGAAAATTCTGAAAAAAAAAAAATGACACCTTGTGTTTAGCATTCACCCTAGATCGAACCATGTTGTTTCTGCCCACTGTTTAGACTGGGTACCTGGTAGGCTACCTTTGGGCACTGTAAAGCTCAGATGAAAGGTGCCAACGCAGAAGAAGGACCTGGTACCAGTGTCGAGTTGGTCTCACATTTGGGTGACGGACATTCGCTCTGCAATAAAATAAAAAAACTAGGCTACACTTAATAGCTTTTATGCAGTGGGGGTTCTTAAGAAAATGCTGTGCTGTGAATCACCTATCAGGTTTCAAGTCAAAATTCTAGCTGAATCACTTTTTAAAGCCCTGCCCCAGCTCCTTTTAGTATGTTCACCAATTCCAGTTGCATTTTCCTGACAGTCAAGTCACCTCATACCAGAAATGACACAAATGTGATGCATCACCCTCACATTGGTCATCCTCATGACTTTTTAATCAGTTCAAGGGATATTCCCCATTCCACTTTTTAGCCTAACCTCTAGCTAGCAGATAATTAGTCAACTGATTGCATAGGTTATATTTAACAACAGGACAAACCTGCTGATTGCAAACTTTGACCAGCATTAGTGCAACTAGTGCATTACATATTCACACTGTCTATTTAGAAATAATATAATAATAATAGATATTTTACAAAACACCTTATCCTTTCCACCCACTGTCATGTGTGAGAGGCAACTCCAACTAGCACTGAGTCATTTTTAGCTTCTATGTGTAATTCAATGTCCTACAGGGAAGTCTGTTCAGGCCATTTTCCAAATAGAGTATAACCATAAAAACATCTTTTTAAAAACCCATCTCATAATTCAAAAGAACATTTCTGGAATGTTTCACAGAATAATTGAAGAATTCCATATTCATAATATTTCTTTACATATTACCTCTGGATCGATCCAGTTTTATCAGTTTTAGTAGTGCTGCCTCACATGCCATGGGCACGAGGCATGGCTTCTTTGTCCCTTAGAAAGATGAAGATCATTTGAAATATCCAGCTGCACAGTGAGACACTTCAAAGATTCCCGCTCAATTGTGTCTGATATGGTGGTCAGGGCTGACCAACAAACAACAACCCCCCACCTTTCTCAATGTATTGAGAAACTATCCACCGCTCCAAGTTCCCCTCGGTATTGTGGTATTGTGTCTCTGATATAATCCCCTGTCACCTCAATGTCACCATTTTCAAAGAAAATTGCATTTTTTCCTTTTCTTCTTCTTGTTTTTTTTTGCTGAGTCAGACCCCAGCCACTATCGGACATCTTCCTGGGGTGCCATCATGCCCCCTTTGGACCCAACAATACCTCCTCCAAAAGGGGGGGGGGGCAGCATGTTCAAATGAGTGTGAGCTCGCAGGCAGCATGGACAATATTTGCCCATGACCTTTCTAAGGCCTTCAGCAGGGGGGACACAATTGGGTATCAAAAGACTACCATGAACTTCATCATGGCTCCCCTACAATCTTTGATGGGAAGAACCCAGAAGGCATTTTTTAAGTGCAAGGAAAACGCTCTTTTTTTCGAGTTACATTAATAGCAGACACAACCTAAATTGCCACAAAAGATGTTTCTTTTTTTTCAGCAGAAATGCAGGATCTTGCAGCTTTCCAGTCTGAAATGCAATATAGCTAGATAAAAAACCCTCACCTATAGTTTTTACACACTTTTCCAAGATCCTGATTCCTTTGTACTCTTCCCTCCACTCTCCTCCAGACACACCATAGTGCTGTGTTCCCTCCCAGTATTTAAGTAGCAAAAAAAGGAATCTTTCAGTTTAAATAAGTGCTGCCATGAACTTGCTGAAATGAAAAGCTAACAGGAATAAAATGTAATTTTTTTTTCATGGCCAGACAATTTCTTAAGTTGAATGGGCAAAAGTACATAGTAGCCTTGACCTTCGCGAATATTAGCTGCACTGTTCCAGTGTCTCAGAAAGTGTAAAAAAAAGAGATTTAGCAATTCTTTGCCATTTGGTTAGACTAACTACTGGCATACTAAAGAACTCAGGTCAAGAAAAAGACCTGGTCACCCGCTGGAGATTTTCCACAGAAATGTGTGTTACATGGCAGCATTTAGAATCAATGTCTCAGGCAACGTACTGTGCCAGTCACATAGACTCTGGGAAGGCAGAGAGCTGAATCTATGCCTCTTGAGTAGCGTGTGCTGAGGGGAGGGGGAAGTTGTGAATTCTTGATTTCCGACTTTTAACTGGAAATCCGAGGTTTGTTTTAGTTCCAGTGCTTGACTCATCTGATGACTGATGAGTTGCATATTGCTCGACATGAGCCGAGATGAAAAGACAGTTCCAACGTGAGAAACGTTTCCCACTCGCAGAGGCTTGGGGTGGGGGAAGGTTTAGGTAAACAGTGCAATATGGCAGCCTGGATCAGTAACAAGGGGGAAAAAAGCTTACACTGTTTCCAAGTGAAAACATCACCTCATCACTTCACTCAAATTTATCAGACTGCTGGACTTGTTTTTTTTGCATACTCAGTGAAAATGACATCAAATGTCATGAGCATTGCGAGTTTCCTTTTTCAACCACATAAAATCAAAGCCAGCCATCAAAACCAATGAAAAAAAAAACCAACCGCATGTCCACAGAGCAGTTTTACTCTGCAAGGCACATGAAACGGACTGGAAAAATCTCTTTCATTCATCCTCGAAGGAAATAGGGCAGTGCTGTTCGAGCCTTTGTGGACATGAGGCACAAGCGCTGAGTCATATCGTCCACCGGCAGGCAGCGAAACAACTGAGGAGCTGTGGTTTTTGTGTTTCTCTCTCATCAGGCAAAAGCGACATAGGCAGACCAGTGACTAACACTGGCTGCTCAGAGGAGTCCTTCTACTGTGCTGGTCGAGATGGCATAAATAGTTGGGGTCAGCAGCATTCCCCGGCACGTAATAGTTCTCTAAAATGACATACTGCTACAGTGGCCGTCATAGCAGAAAAACAGAGAGAGAGCATGAATCCCACAGGTCAGAGAGAGAGAGAGAGAGAGAGAGAGGGAACGGCGGCTGTCACTGAGGTTTTGATTATTTTGTGGCAGCCATGACAGAGGGCTCTGGTGATGTCAATGGTGCCATGGTAGTCTTTCACTTGGCAGTGCTAAGGATCTACACACACAAACACAGACATACAAACACACACGGGGGCACACACACACACACTGTCCACTGTCTGGCAAACAACAAGTGAAAGTGCACCAGAGCAGACTGCACCCCCAACTCCATACCCAAAACACCCACACACACACACGCATTACACCCTCAACATTTCACCCTAAACAACACTTCAAACCTACACCGTCCTTCCCTTTTGTAACAGTGGAAAAGGGGTGGTGTGTGTGGAGAGTGTGTGTGTGTTAGCATGTGTGTATGTGTGTGTGAGTGAGTGAGTGGAGGGGGGGTTTACCTCAGGGCACAGGCAGAGTGCTGGCCCACCCGCCGCCCTGCCTCAGAGGACAACCCATTGTTCCAGCGCTCGGCAAACAAAGGCTGCCCCTGGTGCCCCCGCCCGCTCACCAGGCCTGCTGCTCCATTGTTGCTTTGACCCACCCGCTCCAAAATTTCATTACATATGAATTTTCATTTATTCCCCCCTGCACGCACTCTCTCTCTCTCTTTCTTTCTCTCACCCCCCCCCCTCTCTCTCACACACACACTCCTCTCTCTTGTATTGGTCAAGCTGGCTTTGCGGCTGTTGTTTAGGCATGCTTCCCATGCCGATGATCAGAGGAGGGTCTGGTAATCGTATATGGCAGAACAGACAAAAACTGATCAAGCAGAGGGGACCTGACACAAATACATCAGTCATGATTATATCACAGAGTCCATTTCCTACTTTTCCTTAAGGGAGGCTCTAGCTATGGACTGCACAGGGCATAAGAGTGCCTGAAGAAAGTGAGTTACCATGGAGAGGTCTATAAATTCAAATCAAACAAGAAACATTCAAAAACTACAGCCAACAAAAAAAACTCCTTGTGAGCTGCATTCACTGCCTTCTCCCTGATCTCTCCAATTATGAGGGCCTGTGTGCTTTCACAAAGGCACATTACTGGAATGGTTGACATATTTGAAGGACAACCTGTTGCTCAACTTAGCAGAGGCTGACAATGCTAAATCTCTAACGACACCTGATCTGCAGATGCAAGTGTGGGAGAGATATTTGAGGAATGGATTCATGGTGTTGCCAAAATATGTTAATGAATCTCTTTTCAATAATCAGATGCAATTTTTCACCCCCTTTCAATGCAAAAGAACAGCTAATTAAAGCTCAGTAATGAATAACTGGGACACAAAAGCAAGTGCCTTTTGAAAAATGAATATTTCAATCTCCTACATCACCAGCACACCAATACACCTTTGATGTTAAAACATCCAAATTAAGATTTGGTTAATTATAATAATCATAATAATAATATTAATAAAAAACATCCATCTGATATGTTGCTTTGTACAACATAATTACTCAGAACGAATGACTATAATCTAGTGATTATTTATGCATTATTTTGCTAGCCTAGACTATTTAACAATATACATAAATAAATGACCAACAACAGTCGCAACTACTAGTTCACTGTTTGGCTAGATAGGAGAAAATGGAGGGAAGAGACTGTAAATGTGTGTGAGGATGAGGGAGGGCCACAAAAATGGGAGGATGAGAAATGGTAAAAAGAAAAGAAAATCAGGAAGACAGTGTGATATTCTATGTAGGCTGTGGCTTGGCATCAGCACTCTGGCTAAAATAGTATGCACAGCAAAAGAGGTGCAGTTCGTCAAAAGTAAGAGGGGGAGACCTATTCTAACGACAAAGCACAGTCTGAAAACATTAGAACGTCGCTGATAAGCTAAATTAACAGATAGCGTAGAAGCATACATGAGCCATATGGTGACTTGGCAGCTACCGCCTGTTGCTGGCACAACAATGGGCTGGCTAGACAGTGAGTGGCAGAGGCAGTCTCACTAACGCTAGTTCCTCTGAATTTTCCAGGCGGGAAGAGCTGCGGTGAACTCGCACACATACACATAGACACACGCACACACAGTTACACACACATGTATTTGCATTTTCCCTACAGGTGGATGAGAGTACTAAACCAGATGTCAACACCAGAGAGGGGGCCTGTCTGCCGTCTGTGGTTCAATAAGTCCACAAGCCCTCTGCCTCAACGGCAGAAAGAACAATAAGTACCCCTTCCCCCGTTTTCCCACAATCCTCCATTCCCAGAGGTAACCCAATCTTGTGAGCTTTGCATCTTTTCTTTTCCTCCTTTTCCCCTGACTGCTAGGTCTATAACATCTGTTGATTAGCCTACTGTGTAACATTAGGCAAAACACAATCGATGAACACAACATAGGCTACAGGCAACAATCAACAAGTGAACAGGCCTGTGTTCAAAAGTATTAATGCTCCTCTGCAGAGAGCAGCTGACAGTTTAGAGAAGGCTGTACATTAAGTGAAAATTAATTACGTAAGAATGAAGGTATCCATTGCAGATTCTAAACAAAATAGCAGAACGTTGAATATACCAACTGAATAAGTTGGAACACACAAAATCACATAATTTTACACAAATCTAGCCTACTGAAATTACAGAAAAGTTAGACAAATGCATATTTGTTGCTCACACAATCTAGTTTGCTTATGGTAAAATCACTTGACCTTTCAAATACGTGGTCTAGGCTAAATAGGCTAAAGTCTGACGAATTTCAGTCCACAATATGACTAACAAAAGGTCACTTTTCTGGTGTGTATCTTGACAGGCTGTTATGTGCGCAAACAAGAAATGTAAGTTCCTACTGTCAGTTCTCAAAATAAATTTAAAAACACAGAGGTCTGCTACAACTCCTTCCTTTCTTAAAAAAGGTTATTCCATATATATAAATGATTAACAAGAGCCTTCCTTCAACAGTGGACTTTCTACCGCCCAGATTTCTTCATTGACAGAATGCTAGCCTACTTCCCAAAGTAGGCTAACGTTAACCTGCGCCCATCATTCCGGACAAAACAATCAAAGGCCCACTTAGGAAAGCTATCGTTAAAAACATGTACAACAAAGAAAAAACATACGAGCAAAAAATAATTTCACTGTTAAAAAAGAGAAGTCCAGAGTAGGGATTTCAAACAAACAATCCGTTCCAATGTGAAATTTAGACGGCACTATCAAATCACTGCTTATGGCGATGTAGGCAATTCTACGGGTGCAACAAGTCCTCCTGAACGCTTTTGTTAACCTCCGAAGTGTTCAGCTCAGTTCGGCAGCTCCCAGTCGAAGCAATGCGAACACGGCATTTATGCGAATTAATTTCCGTAAAATAATACACTCATTCCAACCTTTCTGCATTTCTTCTATTTCTACAAGGGGTCGGGACTAATTTCGACAACGCGGCTTCGTATCACTGCAATGACGGATACTCTGCAGTGAGTTCTCAAAAAAAAAAAGTGAAAGAGCTTCAACAAAACATGTCGAAATCTATTACTGTCCTGACCGTGCCAATGAACAAAATTAACTCTCATTTTCACATATATCAGTAACATTCATCTAGTTTATGTTTCAATCGAATTTAAACATTTTTAGATTGTAAGAAAATAACTTAATAACTCATAAAACAAACTTACCTCTGACAGCTAGGTTTATTTAATTTGGAACACTTTCGAGCTGTTTGATACGTATCAGTGGTCTGGCTGTCTTTACAGCAATTGCATTTAGAGTGTTTGTTTGTTTGTTTTCTTTTATCAGTCAAGAATGAGAACGTTAATTTTCTCCGTATCTACAGAGATGCGAAGTATGCGCGGAATGAGGGCAAGAATGAAATGAACGCGAAGATTGAGTTTGCAGCTGGGGCGGAGCGAAAGTGGCGTCATCCCAAAACTCCAGAGCCAGCCGAGGGAGGGGGAGGGACCACAGCTATATGAATTACCTCACTAGGGAAACAGTAGGCTCTCTGTAGTAGGCTATGGACATTCAAGTACTCCGTATAACATCTTCATGGACTATCAACTCTTTTATCTACTCTGTTTAACTTTAAACCTGGATGATACTGCAACGAAGATAACTAATTCCAAAGACCAGGGTTACAAAAAAATACACCAAGTATCATAATGGAAATTATAGGCGCTGTGGATCTCCTCTATATGTTACTAGCCCAGAGTTGAGCTATTCCAACAATGTCCACATAACATTAACTTGACAGCAAGCAATGCAGAATTCCATGAAGGCCGTGGGATTTCTATAGATAGATAGATGATAACATTAGACAGAAACATCTTGTGGTTTCTCCATCCGTTGGCAGCCTGGGCAGAGTGTCTGTTATCCACTTTAGGCTCACATATACCAGGCACTGTATCGTAAAAAAAAGTGTCAGTAGGCTACAATCTAATCATTTAACATACTTCCTATCTTGTCCCTGGACATACTCCCTGCTCAAAAGTGAGCTGTTTCGGGCTACGAGATATAACACAGGCCTATGTTAAGAGTCGCCATCTAGCGGTTTGAGTATGGTGATGCTTAATTGCCTCAAATAGGGTGGCAGAAGATGATACGCCAATGCTCTCACATAAAAAAGCTCTCAGGTCCTCGTGATTGTACCGCAGAGATTTGCAGTCATTTTACTGCAGCCTTGACTGATACCTTGTCGCTAGTAACATTTGTTCCCGGCAACACAAATTCACTTATGTTCTTTATTACATTGTAATCATTTCTGAGGGTCAAGTGAGGAGAATGTGCACAAGACGACAATCAATATTCTTGGTTGTATGAATTGAATGCAACATTTTCATCTTGTTTCTGATGACAAACTGTAAATCTAATTCCAGCGAGGTGTGTTGGCAATTGGCAGTGTTAACTTTGCACTATTCATAATGCCTACTTACTAAAACCTTTTTCTTCAACCTAACCTCTTAATTATAGAACATAGGCGGTGTGACAAAAAAATCAATGTCTCCATTAAGAGTGTCTGACCTAGGAGGACATAAAAATAAAGAGGAGGAAGAAAAAATGTGTAAAGGCTCTTGCTGAACTTGTTGCATCAGAAGTGACATAATTAGTCTTTGGTAAAATCTTGGTCTCACAATATTTCTTTTTTAAGAACACAGCTGCCATTCTTTGCATTGGCTCTGTTCAAAAGCACCATATAGGCCTACTGTATGTAATCTGGCTTTCACAACTGATTACCGCAATCTAAGATTGATATAGATACCTAGCTGTCATCATCCCCTTCTCTGAAGTGAGATCAAGGATGTAGATCAAGATGCCTCTGTTGGTTTTTTCTTGATTTCGGTTTCAGGTATTAAGTCCTCCTCCATCGTGTCAGGGGTAAAAGCCTGTTTTTGACTGGTTCCCTATCTCAGGCAAATGAAAAGGAATGAAAATAGGCCTGATGACCATACTGAGCTGTAGAGCAAAATCACTAAATAGAGCAAATCACTAAATAGATCAGGATGGGTTTTCCCAGGCTACCATGTATGAAATTATTCAGAAGAATGTCAACACAGAGGCGATCTCTCTGTTATCCTGTATGTGATGGATTTCCAAGGGCAATGTTATGACAATATAATATTTTCAGCAACAACAATTTTGGGTAGGGACTGTTATATTAAAAACACAAAATTCGTATTTTAAAGATGATGTAGCGTGTTTTTCTTTTTAATTTTCTGCCGCTGAAACATATAACTCTTCTGTCCAGTGTGCACACTCTGGGCCCACAGTTACATATGTGTACTTAAAAATGGCCCTGTTGAATGTGCTTTGGGGTTGTTCGCATTGTTGCAGCATAAACAAACACACACAGAGAAAGGGTGCAGGGGGGACTGGGTTAGACAGTGAACTATTAGCAGATAGTGATCTTTAACAAGCCTGCTCTTTTGATAGCGTTGTGTGTCTCCATGTGGCAGCAGGCCCTGTTTGATGTCACGGCTGACTTCCCTCTGCCCTTTGATGTTCACTCTGATTCCTCAGTCCTCTGTCACTCAGGGAATCCTTCCATCTGAGGCAGAAGAAATGCAGATGATGTGATGAACCCCCCACCATCTTCCAAAATCTCCCTGCTGCTGGTGCCGTCCAAATATCTTAAGGCAGAGTGCGTCTTCAAAGGCATAGATTCTCCATCTTTTAGCATTAATATTAACTTACATTACTCTCTCTCTGTATGTGATTTTTAATATTAAGGGTACTACAAATATTTGTAAATGGATATCCTTTAGAGATTTTTGAATATTAGAAGGGACAAAGAGAAAAAAATGTATGTGTATGTGTGAGAGAGAGAGGGAGCAAGGGAGAGGGAGCGAGCGAGAAAGAGAGAGAAAATAGAGGATAAGAGAGAAAAAAGGCAAAAAAGCTAAAAATTGGGAAGTTGGAGATGGGAGTAATTTGCAACCTAATGGTGACAACGCTCCAATTCAGGCCATCTTGTCCAGGGCAGTCACAGTCCTACTCAGGTGTCCTTTGCAGTAATCTTCCCTCCCGAGGAGATGTGGCACACAAATACCCAGAGCTTTTAATAGCTAAGATTTGGCGATAATGGCATAGCAGGAAAAATGCTGTGGACAAATGGCTTATTGAGGGTCTCGGGAGCTGCTTACTTCCACGTGCTCATTCATTCAGTTTCATCAGGCCACATGGGAAAATCTTTATCTTCTTTGTTGCATTACACACCTCTCTCTCTCTTCCACTCACTCTCCTCTTTTCTCCTCACCCTCTGTTTTGTCACTGTGCTTTGTGGAAAAAGAGCACAAAGTGAAGCCAGCGAGACAACTATATGACTCTTGGTTAGTGACAGCCAGTCGAACGCCTTGTGTCTCAAAGTTGGGCAACGTCTCTGTTTAATTCTGCCTGCATGATTGACACTTGAGCACTTAGCGCGTCAATCAAAGCCACTCCTACTGAATACACAGCCTAAATTGGTTGTCAACGACCACAATGATTCCAATCACCATTCCAGAAACACAAAGATTCAGCCCATTTTCTTTTCCCAATGTGTATAAAAAACAAAGATAAGAATTATAAAGCCATTTAGTACCCTGGGATTAGAAAATTAGAATTTGAATGAACGTTGTCACTTGTTTCATTTATAGACTACAGTCAGTTACAATTAATCCATTGTTATTTTGTATCCGTCACAAATGTAATCAACCAAAACTACCATGGACCACTTGCTGTGCATTTCAAGGGGAACGTAACTACACTGTGTTTTGTTCTTTTGTTCAATCCTGAAGTGTTTCCAAATGTGCAAAATTAAAGATATCTGCTGTTTTTCAGTTGGTAGAAATTACATTAATTCTTTGATAGGTACCCTTTGAGAAAACCACTTGACATTTTTTATGTCTTTATTACATGTTAGTCACACATAATCTTATACACTGATGTGGAATATATACGATTTCTTTGTTGATAAAAAAATACATAAAATATGAATAAACAAAGGCACTTTGACCATGAGGTTGACATATTTTATGCTTAACAAAACGTGTGAATAAGAAGCTGTAAAATTTTAAGTGATCAAAACCACAAAATCATAATTTTCTTCACTCCAAGTGATCACTTGATAAATCAGGACAATTCTTCGGCTTCATCAAGGCATCATCATATTGCTCTTCAAGGTGTCCCCATGGTTAAGTGGGGCATGATATCTGGCAAAGTGCCAACTGTTCCGTGCACTGTGAGCAGTGTCTGTAATCAAACTATTGCTATGTTGTAATCACAGGACATCACATAAAGCCAATTTGACGCTGAACAGAAACAGCATCCAGGACATGAAATTCTGATTCTATCAAGCAGTTGTGATACATGTCACAAACCAGTGTATTATGAAATGTCTAACGCTGCATATCAAGGTATATTTACAGTGAAAATAAAACTACAGTGTAATACAAAAATGATGTGGACTCCACCACTTTTGCTTCTTTAGCAGATGCTGAAAGTGACTCCCAAACATAGACAAAAATGTATCAAACTATTGTTGTCCATCATGCAGTGCTGCAATGTCCCACAGCCAGTTGCATGCTGTATTGTTGCTTATCTTAACATGCACAGAGTGATTAAAAATGGCGAAACTTTCCATGAACATACAATGGCTTTGGCATACTGGGCTTCATATATATCAGGGTGAGTTCAGAAACATTGCTTTGATTGACACCCTGTGCCTAAATCCCCCTTCTCCGCACAAGCTTCCACCCGACTAATGTTAAGACGCAGTAACGAATGAAGATACAAAAAGGATGTGGACTGTTTAGAAGATATATCCCCCAAGCGTCAACCACTCACTCCACATGTCTGTATCTGGTGAAAAGGTTGTAAAGAACTCGCAGTGTTGACTTCAGGTCACAATTCACAATATCTGAAAAATAAACCAAGAGACATTGAGAAGTCTGATAATGGCTACAGTCCTATTCACACAAAGAAATGGATGACAAATGGCTGCATAACCCAGATAACAATGTTATCTCTACATCTTGGATTTAACAGACTTCTGAATGAAGTTAGCTTTTATTATGGTCCTCCGCATGTCAGACCTTTTGCCTGGGAACGCTTTAAGTCTCCATCAAGGAGGACATAACTTGATCTACTGATTTAGCACAAGAATGCCATTTCCTGGGCGGAGCAGAGCAGAGCAGAGGCTGGAAGAACTTATACCCCATTCTGCACAAGCTGATGGGCATGGCAGGACAACGGCTAACTGAGTTATGTCAATGCGTCCACTTGTTTGGGCAGGCCCTTCATCAAACATGTAACACCATCTAAGGAATCTGCAAACTCTTCCTGTTCTAGTATTAGTTAGTATTAGCATTAGCATTATTAATAGCATTGTTGGGTAAAGCACTGGTTGCCTGTTTTTTGTTTATATTGTGTCCAAAACAGGGTGCATTTCTCAAATTGTGTGCCCACATTAGGCATCGAAATTCAAGCACTATGTATAATGCACTTTTACATTAGACTGGTACCCAATGGGCTTCATTAATGCCTTTAATCAGGCGGCACAAAACTTGTGTAGCACCAACTGCGGGAGAGCATATGCAATTTCTGCATAATTGTGTGTTTGTTGCTTACCCTCAGGCCTGGGTTTTGGCCTATCAAGGCCACCATCCTGCATGAGTTCAAAGGAGAAAGACACGTTGACCACCTGCACAAAGCACACAAAAGAGAAGCAAGGTCAGACGACAGTCAGTCAACCCATCATCTCCTCAAACCTTCCAGAGAGGGATCAGCACCATGATTCTCATGTAATCACTCCCTCACAGGAACATATTGGGAATCAATATGAATCAATGTAAAAAGACAACTGTCGATTTATGAAATTCAACAGGCCCACCGTTTACTAACCAGTGAAGAATGTTTTGCAAATGCAATTTCGGGTAGTTCTTGGCCAGCGTAACTGCTGACGTGCAGGTGTTAAACAAGACGTACTGAGGGAGGTGAGCAACTCGTAATATTGACCGATACACTGTGGGCGTGGTGTCACACTCCTTTAATGAAGCTCCAATTCCCCTTTCAGGACACAAATCTGCCAACCATGGCAACATTACACGGACTCGCATTACACTACATTACTACAAGGACTCAACATTACACTAACTGTAAACCCTCTTCCAATGCTCTTGAGTCTTCAACTTGTCTCAGTACAGAGACAGCATAAAACCACAATCACAAAACAGACCAAGTGGACCTGACAGACCTGTTTGTTCGGTACCTCACAGTATTTCAGCCAGACATTCCCTCTCTTCCTTTCACTCGATTTCTCTGGATTACGAGAATGACAAATGGGATCACTCATGACATGCATCTTGTAGGAATGTACATTTCAGTACAGTAGCTGCAGTAAGCTTGTGTTCATTATGGCGTCTAATTATGGCGTCTAATGAATAACACAAACATAAGGATATTATGTGTCAGATCATGCTCATCTGTTCTCTGCAGGCATACTCAAATCCATGCACACGCACACGCACACACACACACACACACACACACGTACACACACACACACACACAGCTGGGCACCACCAAACTGCATGGTAATCAGTGGTGTAGGAACAAGTTCTGCTGTACAACACTGTACAATGCTGAATAAATCTGCCACGAACTGGTACAATATTTAATCCATGGTGACTACTACACTTTGTTGATTAATAATAATTTATTAATTTATTAATAATTAACAGCATATTTTAAAATGCCAAGCATATTTTTAGGCCTACTCAATTTCAAAAGTACAGGCAGGAAATACGACCTGCACTAATTGTGGCCAAAATGACCCTAAAAGATAGTAACAGAATGATTGTTTGTGGGAGGTCTTTGCAGTTAAATAACTAAAAATCCTGAAATGTAAGCCTGTGATCCCCAGGCACTGCTTTGGATAGACTGTGCAGTTGCAGTTGGTTTAGGATGACAGATACACACATTGCCTTACAGCACGAATTACTTCCCAGTGTCACGATACCAACCCACCCCAACCCTTCCTCCTTCTACACTGCAGCTTCAAGATGTGGAGATTTGTGGACCTGGCAATGCATATCCACATGCTGCTATCTTTCCTCTTCTTTAATCTTTCACCTACACTCTGACTCTCACACTCTCTCTCCGTCTCTCTCACACACACACACACACACGCACACACACACACAGAGCAAGAGAGAAAGTCTTCTTTAGCACACAGACACTGTGCCCATATTGTGCTGTGTGGATCACAAGTCACAAAGTAAACATCAGCATTTTAAACCCTTAAGCCAGTGTGCAGTAATCAGCTCAGTCAACACAGTGGGCTTAAGCCACAGTGAATTTCACAGATAGTTTTGCTGTCTGAGTCTGTGTTGGAGTGTGCATGTGTATCCTTCTGTGTATACAAGTGTGGGTGTGTGTGTGTGTCTGTGTGTGCACGCAAGAGAGAGAAAGGGAGAGAGAGACAGGAAAGTAAAGAAAGAGAGTTCGAGAAAGAAAGGAAGAAAGAAAGAAAGGCAGAAAGAGTAGACAGGGAGAAATGGTGTGTATTTGCTGTGGACAAGAGTGCACGTGCCTGCACAAAGGGTTTTGCAAATGCTTGTGAGACTGTGTAGCTGGGCGGATCTCCAGGACAACATTTGGATGAATCTTAGAACAGATCAGAGAGGATGCAGGGGATTAAGGGAATATGGAGAGGGTCATTTGTAGCCAACACTAGCTGGGTAAAGATGGAAGAGATGAGAGGAGGGAGGGATGGGAAGATAGATGGAAAGAAAGAAAGAAAGACAGACAGGATTCCTTTAGGCAAGAGTCTTCTCCAACAGCGCTCCCTGAAAAGAGCCCAAGACTCTGCTTCTACTGCCCTCCCTTTTAACTGCTCATTCTTTTCCTCTCTCCATCCTACACCACCCCCATTCTCTCTCTCTCTTTCTATCTCTCTCCTGCTAGCTCTTTCTCTCTCACACACTCACTCTTCTGCTCTTTCTCTCTCTCTCCCCCTCTCTCCCCGCATTAGTGTTAATCTCCCAGCCACTTATCGATTTTCCTGCGCAGAGGCAGATTACAGATGCATCCTGGTCCATGCCCATCCTGCTTGGCAGAGACAAATGGAAGGGACCCAGGTGAGCCATGTGTCAAGCTCAAACGCTGCGCTCGAGAACCAAGCCCAGTAAAAACAGACCAGATCCACGCGCTTGCTGCACCAAGCATGTAGGACTGATGCAGACATTAAGAGTAATTGGTTCCAAAGACTACAGCTAATTACAGCTAAACTGCAATCAGTTCCTTTAGAAAAACAGGGACATTAACCCTTAATTAAGTGTAAACAATTATGTTTTTTCAGACCACTGAGCATGTAAAAGCTGCACCACTGATGTGCATTTTATGTTCCTACCACAGGAGTTGACCCTGTTGGGAGGTTATCAAATGGGGATTTTCACAAGCATGGCACAAATGCAGTTATCACCCGGAGAAATGGAATACCGATTTCTGATTGGCTGGCATGGTGTGTGTTAATTCTGTATAACACACGTCTTTGAAGTAAATCTGGTGAAAATGTCTAATTAGCATTCTATGTCAATGCAACACAACACGACAAGTGTTTTAGTTTGTTATGGGTTTGATTTAGGATTTAGTAGGCAAAGTGCCTTTGCTTCAGAAATGTACCTTCTGATCGAAGTTTTCAGGAGTAAGGAAGAAATTGTAGAGCGAGACAAAATAGCCTTCCAGCAACCCCATCAGCAAGACAAGGTACACACCATCTGCAAACTGAAAAAAAACAAACAAAACACAAACAAAACCAAGTCAATTGCAATGTTGGTTATGCACAGCTACTGATGAAGATACCGTGTGTGTGTGGTGTGTATGTATCTGGGTCTGTGTGTGTCTGTGTCTGTGTGCAGTAGAAATATGGGTTACCTGTGTTTCTAACTCAGTCACCTCCAGATTCAGCTTATTCAAATGCTTGTTTACAAAAGTAATCAGAGTCTGAAAAAAGCCAATGAGATAAATAGTCACACTTCATCGTTTGTCTCTCAAATGAAAACAGTAATATCCATAGTGTTCATGTGCACAAACAAACAAACAAACAACTACTACTATTATTGCTACTACTAATAGTACTATTACTGTTAATACTAATATTATCATTATTATTAGTTAAATTTATTTATCTTTAATAACTCTATTATTTATTTATTTCATTATTTTTCCCTTGTAAAGCAATACACTAACTGCACCAAACACCTCAATCACAAGGTCACTTTAGTCCATAAGTTAGTTTGGAAAGCTACATAAAACTCCTTCACTTGTACAGCCTTTCACCTGCTCTTATTTTGCACTTCCACTTCCATTTTGCTTGGTCCACACTGACTAACAAATACACACGTAGGTGGTATTGACACATCCATGTCACATTTGTACGCCTAATAACAAAGGGATCCCTTTGTGCTAAGCTGAGAGGCAGCAGAGCTTCTTATACCTTCTTCACAACATTCAGCTTGTCGGGAGCATGGTCAAACAGCGTGTCAAAGGCATCTCGCTCTGTGAACAACACGCATACACACACACACACACACACACAGGCACACAGAGGGTGAGAAGAGAACAGGCTAATCCCCAGAACGGGTCCAGTGCAAAACACAGGCCAGCCAAACTAGAGAGATGGCAGCCACACACTTCTAACTAATCCATTTGCCTCATGTGTTAAAAACACACCGACACACAGCACAACACTGTGTGTGCGGCACAGTTATCTGCAGATGATAATCAAAACACATACCGTGCCTTCCGGACAGAGCCCTGAAAGAGAAAAAAACAAACAAAAACATGCCAATTAGAACATCTCAGTTTTCAAATGGTTGGCTCTATGGGGACACAATGAATGGCCGTGACAGACACACACACACACACATTTTTAGTGCAAAACAACATGCTGGCAACAGAAAGTCATATAGCAACTGGAAGTGAATCTTGAGAATGTGCTAAGAATGCTATGGTAACATAACAAGCTGTCTGTACAGCTGTTCAGTGGATCATTATGATTCGGACACAATGCTGAGGTGTGAGTGTGGGGGTGGGGTTTGGAGGTGGAGGGGCAGTACTAGTGTGTGTGTGTGTGTGTGGGGGGGGGCAACAAACAAAAGGCTTAGAGTCGAGGGTGGCGGTAGGGTTCGGGGATGGGAGGGGGTGGTGGTTGTTAGGTTGTAAGCAGGAGGTCCCTGAGGCCGAGCGATCAAACAGCGACGGCCGGGGCTGGACACGGAGCAGGCCCCAGAGAGCCTGTCCTCCTCTTCCCCTCCTCCTGCTCTAATCTCTGGTGCCAGTGGCAAGCCTGGGCAGCCGCTCCTGCCTGTGTGATAACAGCCTAAGCGGCTACACACAACCGCCCACCCCATCCCCATCCCCGCAACAGCCACAGCCACTGCCACCACTTCAGCCCAGCTAGCTTCCCACATCCCCCAGCTGCTCGGAGCCTGCTGGACCACAGCACTGTGTATGTGTGTGTGTGTGTGTTTGAGTGTGTGGGAGAGAGAGAATGAAATGCAAAGAAACATGCTGTTGTACTTTATTTATCCTAGTACACAGGCTATGCTTATGATTTAATGTCACAAAAGCATATGTTTCATCATCCCGATTAAATAACAATTATATTAGAATATTGGAAGCAATTTCGCAATTTTCTGCGTTTGACACACATTAAAGAGATGCACAATGATGTATCTAATTAATAAGCGAACCCTTCAGCATGTCATGACAACATGAACTGAAGGCAGGGAGGCCTGCCGATCTGAGGAACCCCTGTGTGGTTTCACAAGTGAGCTTACGCAAGCTCTTTAAAGAAGGGTCAAGATTGAATTATACTCTGAGCTGCTGCCATGGACAATTACCACACACAGAGTTCAACTGTACTTTGCCCAGTGAGAACCAGGACAAATACGGCAGACCATCTAGATTGCTAGCTGGCTACATGGCTAAGTGCTCTTGCTGTGGCTGATCTTTTTTTTTTTAACTGTATGGTTGCTAGGACAATGGATAAATAAAGTAGCCCTGTTTTGTTCTGATAGGATTTGTCATTTCAAAGTTGAAGCCATCATGTCTAATTGTATGGTGAAGATTCTGAACCATTATAGTGGAGACCCATCATTTGAAGAGGTGTGTAAGTGAAGCAAAAATATCTTATTGATCAGGCACTGAGAGAGAACCGCGATTCAACTCCTGGACCACAGCACAGCTATATACTCTCAGTGATGGGGATTATTTTACCAGGTTCAGGTATAAACAACAAACTATTCACTGAGTCTATTGCACTGCATTAATGTTCAGCATAGTAAGTCAAAAGGAAATCTTGTTCTCTGTGTCTGGTGTCATTTTTGACAGTGTGTGGTTTTTTTTAACACAATGCCATGTTAACAGCAATTTCCTCAGGTCTGTGTTTTAGGCAAACTGGAAAAAAAAACATGTATTGACCTCACCCTTGTATTAACCTCACCCATGTATTAACCTCAGTTTACTAAGAATTACCTATGGAATCACAATCAGATCAGATCAAGTAGAATGATGAAAAGAAATGCAGTCCTGTATATAGCCCTCACCCATGTATCAACCTCAGAGATTAAGAAATTCAAAATCAATGTTTTAACCTCAGTTAATATTACGCTGTGCCTTTTTATACTGTATATTTTATACTTGAAACAAATGCATTTGACCTCATCTGCTCTCATTTATTCCTGTGTCATATGGTCCCCACACTGAGTGGTGCCATTCTATTTTCACTACAGTCCCCGTGTTCTTTGGTGTAAAATAAACTGTAATTGAGTCAACTGAGTCAACCTTGAATACTTCAAAACAACATCGAGTGCATTAAAGCTTCTGCCACAGTGACACTAATGTGAATTGTGCAGCACTGTACAAAAAGGTATTATGTCTACCCTTCACACAGCGGCGTTACCATCAGGGTTCTTGTGAACATGAACCATGGCTTACTCTGTGTTGCCAGTGATCTCCTCCTGTATCTGACGAGACTGCAGGATACCCTCCCGTTTCTGAGGCAACAGAAAAACAACAAAAGCTCAGTGCTGTAGAACCAAGAACTGTCTCTAATAAAACATTCGCCATGACAAATGGGCAGGATGTGCAACAACATTTTTTGTTTTAAAAAATTTTAAACTCTGGAATAAATTTTAAGATTGTGAATGTCTTATGAGAACTGCTGAGTGTGTTGCTACCTGAACAATAACGACTTGAATGGAGACGTGGTCGGGGAGTCTGATAGGGGCTCTGAAGTGCTGGGAGAGAGCCACCAATAGGTGAAGGATGGCCACGATGCTTTTAGCATGAACAGCTAGCAGAGGCACAAACAAACAAGAGAAAGCTCAGCATTTAAAAGCATAAAATTAAAAAAGGCAATGGGAGTTCATATAATGAAAAGTGTATGTACACTTCCTGTTATGCTGTAGTTCTGGCTTATTAGGCATGTATTCAGTCATTTCTGACATCTAATCACTTTGCTATTTATCCAAGTAACAGAGGAAATGAATCTCATATCAATTCTATGCTAATGAACACTGGTAGATCACTACAATAATAAATTAAATTCAATGCAAATGATATAATGCAATCTCCACACTATGTCAGCCTTGATTAATTAGTCACATGTCCAAGTTAGCGGAATGTTTGATTTGTCATGCTGAAGACAATAGGTTAAGAATGACATAAACAAACAAATTCAAATACAATAAACAAATACAATAATACCACATAATAGTACAAACAGGCTCTGGTGGATCAGCTCACAGATAACGAAGTTGATATATCACATCAGTATATGTAATACTGCCATTATCACATGTTCTCACTGCATTATTTTGGTAGCATGGTAACCTTGTGCATTGTATGCTGTGGGAATCACTGAACGTCCATTTACTGAAATTTATTACATATGTATTTTTAACTCAAATGACTGAATATCTATCCAAAGAAAACTATAGTCTATTCCAAGGATGGAAACTGAGTCTACCAGACACTGATAAATGGTAAAATATTAAACATCCACTCAGTGGTTAATTGTGAGTTTATTTTTCTGTCAGACCACCATTTCACCAGCATCTGGTAACTTATTTCCAATGCAGCATTTTTACCTGCATTTGACACTTACTTCAATCCCTGGTCTATACCTACACAATATTCAGAATAATCTTTAATTGTGAACGTGTATCTAGAAAGCTTCAGACACGTACAATCGACATTCCACTTAATGCTCCTGGAGGACACCTTCAGAGCATCATTGATTCTCTCCAGCACCGTCTGCAGTTTCTGTTTCTGAGCTATCTCAGACTGAGTGAACTCCGCCACGTTCAGCTTCTCCCCCTCTAGTTTTTCTGAGGTAAAAATAAGAAAAATAAATACAAACAAAACATGTAAAGAATTAATCATACTGTTGAGGAGTGTATGTGTGTGTGTGTGTGTGTGTGTGTGTGTGTGGGTGGGTGGGGGGTGTAAATTTTGCGTGAATCTATCTATAGCCCTGTTGTTCAGGGTCACCGAGTGCTGTGTGTAGGAAAAAGAACCAGAAAATTTGATACAACACTGACAAACCAAAAGCTAACGTTAACTGAACGGGACAAGAAAATGAAACAAAAAGCAAGTTACTGTGCCCCATTTGGTTAGTGTTAGCTGCCGATGTGCTATTAGGTCTATGTTGTATCCAATTTTGTCCTTCTTTTTCCTGGCAACAGCACTCTCTGACCTCAAACAACTGGGCTATGGATTGATTCATACTGGATTTCTCCTTTACGTAGCATCATCCAAGAGGAGGAAAACTCACCAAAGAGCTTCTGAAGAACCTGCCCATCATAAAGATCCTCAGCCAAGTCCTTGACGATAATCCTCTCCCCGACCAGCACGTCGTTAATCCAATCAATGAGCACCTGCCAGATGTAAAGGAATCAATGCTGATGTAAACCTACAAGACATCATCTGTACAAAAAAGAGTGCTTCCAAAAATAGGCTTTAATCAGCATGCACAGCCACTTCTAATACTACTCTGTATCTCTTTGGTTTTTCGGTGTGTTAATAGTTATGTCTGAAATCAAGGGCTGCATCAGTACATGCCGGTCTATGGGCTTGTTTACAAGTATCCAGATCTTTTTATAAACTGAGATTTTTTGTTTCAGTTCCTTTTCTTAGCTTTGTTTAGAAATATCCACAGAGTTTTGAAAAATCTCCACGTTGGAGGGCGTTTTAAAAAATATCCGTTTGAGGTGGCTAAAACTCAAATGGAAAAAAAAAATGTTTTTAATAATATCTAGATATGTGTACACAAGCCCTATGAAGGAGTGGCCTTCTGTGATTGTGAGTGATAAACAATGTGTTATGCATTAGCCAGTCAATTCCTCAGGGGTTGCTAGTTGTGTTATTATGGCTCAAAAACATGAATTCTGTAGTTGTAAGCAGACACACTGAATATTGGGATATGCTATATTCTTCGTGACCAGGGGAAAGAGGGCTGTATCTCTTTACTGCATTTAAAGTATTCAAAATGGAATAGTCTAACAGGCTTTAGAAGGTATGCAGTACATTCCTGCTGGTTTAAATACAATACAATGTCCATTACTACAGAAAAAAGACCTGCATCGCAAATGAATGAGATCTAAATTTCAATATGCACGTGTCAAATATGGCATATGAAACATCTTTGGTTCATATTTAGCCAATGGTGGAGAAAATGGTGAGCCGCCATTATCTAGTGAATGTATGGAAACAGTAATACTGTAAAACATTCAGTCTAGAAATCAGTCAAGCTACAGTGGGCCAAATCATCATTCGTTATGTTTAGGATATGTTGTGTTCAAGATGCATCTAACCCCTTTTTTTCAGCTGTACAGCTGGTCGGCTCAGTCTAGATTAACTCTGTTAGTTACTTTGCCTTTTCTTTATTTGAAAGCTCACAAAATACTGTAGGTGTCCTTGCAGTGTGGCCCCTGAATTAAAAAAAAAAGTCAATGATACATACTTTCATCAGCTCCTGTAGCTTGGGATCATTCTTGGAGTTTGGGTCAACCATGGTGCGTACCTCATTCTCCTCTGAGAAAAGAAGCGAAGATTTAAGGTCACCGTTGACATACCATTGGGTATTTGCAAGGATACAGAACAATTCTACATCACTTATCCATACAATACCTAGCATGGTGTCTTCAGGATGCACTTCATAAGGCGTAGGACTCATGGGAAGATTGATAGCATTCATCCCTTCCTCCTGAAGATCAGACACTGAAAGGGATGGAAGCTATGAACATATTTTTGTGGCTGACAAACATACAGTACACACCAATCTGCAACTTCATTTAGCTTGAAGAGAAAAGTTAGTATGGTATTGAACGTTACCTCGTATCTTGACTAATTATCTGTATTTTTTTTTTTACATTTTAATGTTCCTGAGAGTATGGTGTAAACTACGCAATCAACTCACATCTGCTTGTGTCACAATTCATCAAAATATGAAATACAAGTCATGGTTTAAAGGGAAGCTAGAAAAAATTTTATGCTATTTTTAGGTTAATTTCCTGGCTTGGTAGTCACTAAGATGGTTAAATGGCTCATTACCGGGTGAATGAAGGCTCTCTCGGCTCCCTCTGGAGCTTGTTCGCACAATTACAGCGTCCCGGTGTTCCATGAACCCCAAACTGAGTAAGTCTTATTTATTACCTTGTCAGTCAACTTAACTTCGAAAATGATCATTGCTGATTCATATTCTCTGAGTCACTTCCAAATCCATATGTATTGATGACAATTTACAACGTTGGCTTAAAAAAAATAAAGCTCCTTTAGTAAAAAAAATTGTAGGTAGGTCTATGCCTTTAAATTGACCTAAAGGAGAAATTCATTGTGTGAATCAACATGCAACTTGACCGCAACACTAGAGAGCCAGGCTCATTGGTGTGGCAGTCAGAGTGCGTACTCAACCGTGGTGAGGGTGCTCTGTCACACTGCCCTTCCTTTCAGGGAGCACATGCACTTCACACATACTGCCGTTCCTCGCGCATCCACCAGCCATAACTCTCCTGTCCCAGGGTGCCCTGTACTCAACAGTATTGACAGCACTCCATCACTGTCACCCCAAAAGACGCCCCAAATTTTATAGAACATAGACTGAATAGCGAATTGGCAGCTAACATTTACTGAGTGGGCACAGGAAGATGAAACAGAAAGTGAGTTTACAAACTGACTCATTTGTTTAGTGTTAGCTGCTAATTCACTATTCAGTCTACATTGTATCAAATTTCCTCATTATTCTTCCTACAGACAGCACTGTGTAACCTCGAACAACAGGGCCATTGATTGATTCACACCGGATTCCTCCTTTAAATTGACTATGTAAGACCATAACAAACAGAAACCATGAGCATGATCCTCCATAAACCTCATCTGAAACACTCCTCCATTACCTTCCATGTGAAACATGTGAAAATAAACTGTTTCCCTTTCCAGCACTAGTTATCACATCTCTTATAAATACACTTCACAGGGTCGGATCTCGTGATCACAACACTCACTCAACTCTTCAACACTCCCCCAGGCTGTTGCTAAGCTTTAGCAGGAGGAGACAACAATGCAATGCCTAGGAGCACAACACTCATGCAATAGCATCTGTCAATACCACATTCCATTTGGGTCAGCTTTGGCTCAGTTTCAGTTAACAATACCAGGGCTATTTCAATGAATGTTTGTACAATAGTTCTTAGAAAGCACCTCAGGATTTATCATCAGGCTTCAGGAATATCAACATGCTTCAGGAATAATACAGATATGATCAAGAGACACCTTGTTCTTGTCATCAGTTTAATCTTCAGACTCATTATCATTTCACACGCAAGAGGCTGTGGGTACTGTAATGCACAAACCACATGAGATTTGCACATTCCCAGCAACCTCTGCAGAGCCAGCACGGCAACAGCAAACACAGAGAAGCTACAGCAAAGCTCCTTGCTCCTGTTCCTAACCCAGCATGCACCTCTGTGCCATTTCAGCGATGCCTCCAGGGATGTCTGAAGCTGCCGCAGGTTCCCAAGGGAGAATGACATCCTGTTAATCAACACCATCTCAACTTCTCACTCATGCACACACACACATAGTGGCTCGTAACTGATATCATGCTTTCCTTCATGGTGAGAATAATCCACAGGTTTGACACACACCTTCAGCAGCCCATGAGTACAACTGTTTGTCTTCCCGTTATCACGTTCGAAAAAAGGAAGGTGAATGGGAATAGATGTTCAAACGACTCCTGCAGCGTGTGTAAAAGCACAGAGGACATGTTACAAAGATGTCCTACCTGGACAGAAGGTGCCACATCCCATCACCCTCTCTCTTCCCTTTCTCCTCTCTTTTCCTCTATGAGGGTATCAGCATCTTTCTCACCTCATCCCCTGCAGACACACCCTCTCTCCCCCTCTCTTTTTAAGCTTCATCCCTCACTCTCTCCATCTTGCTCTCTCTCCTTCTCTCTATCCCCCAATCAGCGGGCCTGTATTGGGTCCATAAATGACAAAGAGTAATAAATTAAAAAAGATTCCCCCAGTCTCCCTGGACAAGTGGACAGCGCCATCAAATCACCGAAAGCATTACGGCAAAATGCACTCTCTCGACTTGCACTTGTGCAGGCTTAAACGAATGGGAGGGAAAGCAGAGACAGAGAGGGACGAAACAGATGAGAGACAGAGAGAGAATGGAATGGGCTCAGCTGCCTATTTGATGGCACTTAGCGTTGCGAGCACAGACGCAAAGCAATCGCAGGACAAGTGCACTCTGGGAACATGGCAGGCCTCGAGGGAACACTCGGGCTTAATGGACAGCGAAGAGCTTAATTCATTTAATGCCGGACAGGACTAAGAAAAACAACGGACAGAGCGTTAGTTTCCGCAATAAATTCACTCCTACCCTCCAGTGAGCACGCACAGACAAACACCATTACAGTAACGACGAATTAAGTAACTTTGTTCTTGGCAGGGATGAGACAGAGGTGCAGCTGCTCTCGTCATAGGGTGAGTGCGCTCGCCTCATTCCTGAGTAATTACATCTGAACAAGTTCACTGTACGCATAACATAGCGTTACCATAGATGGAGAGAAAAAGCTAACTACTGAGACTCTTCAGTCCAAAGATGAAACTGTCCTAACTGCTTATAAATTCAGTATAAATTTGTCATATTAAGCACAACACATGAACACCCGTTGCAGTGTGAGGCTAGACAGTGTATTATGCAATGTGAAACAACGCCCCAGGGATGATATTTTCACCACATCTGGGCGGTTACCAAACGCACAAAACTTTTTGCGCACTGGTTTGTTCTACATATGTATTCTTTCACTTACCAAGGAATTAAATTGTTGACAATGCTATGCGTGATAAAATTCTTAAGATTTCTATCAAATATAACCTCAAAGGACAAAGCGGACATGACGAATGTTAACGTTACCCGTCATCCCAGGGTGTGTTTATGTTATCTCTGGAAAACGGTAAAGTTACTTCTGCCTACTGCACTATACACTTTTAAACCAAAGCATATGTACCTTCTTTAGCCTTTTTCCTTCTGGCCAAAGTTCCTCCAAGTTTTCCCAGGAACGAGTCATCTTTCTTTCTGGAGGACGGCGATTTAGGAGTAGACGGAGATTTGGGTGAAGACGGGGACTTTTGCGGAGAGGACGCCATCTGACTTTAAAACTTTAGCAAAGAGTAAAAGTAAATTGTATTTTACAAGTAATATTAGTGCCTGTGATTATCTATCTATCTTAACTTTTTCCATGAAACGGAAACGGAATTCCAGATATTTGCCCTGCCTTCGAAAACGAGATTCCCGTGAGTTTTCGCGTTCCTTGATGTCAAATCCCTCCCTCTTCCCAGGGAGAGTTTGATACTGAAGCAGCAGTGGGGAGGACGGAATTACTTCCTGAATCGTTCTCGAATTAACCCCACGAAACCTTTGAGTCTCACACATTACTTTGTGAAATTAAAGGCTATATGTATACTGTTTTCCTGCATTATTGTTGTGGACTACAAACACAGAAAACGGGAATTCTTTTAACAGTAATTTTATTAATAAATTACACAAGTAAACAGTTTAAAGAACGTTTCTGAATTAAATTAATTAGAAGAAATCAAAGTCTCCAAGTCTAAAACACAGAAAATATTAACACATTTGGCAGTTTTATAGACATGAGAAAATAAATACAGCCAGCCCACAATTTTTCACAATAAAGTAGTGGATTTGGTGCTAGTGTTGAAAACGTTAGAAATACAGTAGTGAAATAGCATTTCCTTACTAAAAATCTTGTGCAAGACCTGCAATTAGTTACTATGTTCAGACATCTTAGAGTTAATTCAGAGAACAATAAAATATCTTACAAACAGAACATTAAGAGACCTTAATGAAGAACATTAGCTAACGTTACACCTCAAGAACAATAGCTGAACACATCTCTTACTGAGAAGATACATGCTGAAAACACACACACACACACACACACAGGCTACAGTGAAATGGTAGCATGAAACAGTTTGTGCTTTCAGCACATAATCTATTCATGCAACCACATTGTGAGTGAATCCAACCAAATGGACAGTATTGCACACACAAAAAATAGTGTTTACATTTAGTTCACCCTGACAGTTAGGAGTTAACATTCTGACACCAAATCAGTGGCAGCTCAGAAAAACAGCAGACTATTATAAAACACCCACCCAAACAAAACAAACAAACAAAACCGGCTTTGACCTGTGCAGCCAAATGCCAATTCAGTAGGGGCCGCAGCAGACACTCCAGGATGACTTTAAATGTCTAAAAACACAATTAATTAATGAATGAATTAAAACATAATTAATATACAAAATGCAGAGTGTTTACATCACTTCAGTCCTGTCTCAGAGTCTATTGCTCCAGCTGTCATGTAGTCCTTGTGAGAAAACCGGGCCAAATGCTCCCCCAAATGCTCTTAGGGCCAAATGCTCTTAGGTCCAGTGGAAGCGGTAGCCTTTGGACAGCACCATGCTTTCCAGGTCCTGGTCCTCAGCCCGCTCCCTGAGCCGCTGCTCCTCCAGGAGACTCACCAGCTGGTCCCGTTTCTCTACCACCTGCATGATCTGCACCAGGAGCTGCTGCTCCTCATTCAGGTCCCTGGGGCTCTTCAGGGAGTCTGCAAGGCAGGAGAACATCCAACACTTACACACAGGAAGAGTGCATCTTCATTATACATTATCTATGCATCTCTGTGACTGTGGCTCTAGCCCTGGTGCTAAGCCAATTTCTTGCTATTTATTGTGGCTTCCAACATCATCTTACATGTCAGAGTGAAAACTGTAACAAAGGAATAAAATTTGACTGTTTTAATGTAAATCTTGTCTAATGAAACATACCTGAAATGTAAATAAATATTGTAACTATGTGTAGTCTTTCCTTTTTAAACAGTATTTTTACATTAACTTATTAACATGTCAATTAATTTTGTACTTATGACATTGCCTCTAATGCTAACAACAGATGAATTCAACATGCACATATTTTGTCAGCTTCCTTTCTGCTATACAGGAAATAACCTCTAACCCAAAACTCCCTAAACATTTTGCCTTAAAGGCAACACAAAGAGCATAAATCTGATGTAGTTAATGTAGTTTCATGCTATGAGCTCTACATTTAAGCGTGAATTAACAATCCACAGTGTTCTTGAACTGTCCTGAACAGAGAGTTGAACCCAACCATTTTTGAGCTGAAAGCTTTGAGGTGGAGCTTGTGAACTGTGTCGTGCCAATTATGTACAGCAACACCCTCAGCAGTGTTAGACAGAGTAAGAGACATGAGGGCCACAGGTCAGATTAGAGTAGGTCCTCTCAAACAAAAACGTGCTTCCTTTGACGTCTTTCAGGGGAGCTGAATTTCATAAGCTGAACAAAGCATTCTTCCTATTATCATTACACAAGTGAACTTGGCAATGGCAGAATTATGAGTGTTTCATGTGTGATTTCTTTGTGCTACATAAAGCTTAAAGCTTCTCAGGTGTTAAGCTTTTTTGAAAATCAAATGCAAGATGAAAGAATTGAAGAGCCAGATAGAGGAAATGGTAAGGAAAATGAAAGGAAATGTATTAATTGCACTATGAAAGTACACCAGCTATACACTTGTACAGGATAATACCATCATCCATCACTCTGATCCTGCTTTTCACACATCCAAACAGAAGCTGGAAAAGCTTCATGCTATACAACACTTCAAGACAAAACACTGCATGCCACAGAACATCATCCTCTTATGAGCCACTCACTTTATAAAGACATGATATTGTGACCTAATGACCTTTCAACATCTGCTAGATGTCAGAAATGTAGGCAGAATCTGCAACTTATATAGGTCTGTTGTGTGTGTTTGTGTTATGAGCCACTCACTTTATAAAGACATGATATTGTGACCTAATGACTTTTGAACAGCTGTTGGATGTCAGAAATGTAGGTAGAATCTGCAACTTATATAGGTCTGTTGTGTGTTTGTGTGTTACCATCAACAGCCATTCGACTCCGCAGGTCCTGCTGAAGTTGGCTCTGGGTGTCCTCCAGCTCCAGTTCTTGAGCACTATAGGATAGATGGAATATTATCTAAATATATTTATTCAGGTAATGAATTATCCAGCCATTTTTTTTCAAACTTCATTCAGCAGAACAGTAAAAAGACAACAGGAAATGAGTAGAGGGTGAGGGTGCTGGTGGTCCAGAAATGACCTCAAATGAACTCAGCCAGGTCCATTGATCGTGCTGGACACCTCCGCTACAACCATCCCCATTTTAGTTAGGACCAATTTTCACCATAATACGTCAAATGAGATTATTTACATTAGCGATTTAATTTACATTAGTAATTCATCATTTGCTGACACAAGTAAAAAGGTTTGAAAGAACAAGTCTTTGCTCTTAGTTTGAAAACACTCCTGCAAAACTACAGTCTGTTACCCATTACGTTGATGGCATTTCCTACAAAGCCAAACTCTCGAGCATGTAGATAAGCACTTTTGGCAGATTCAGGGGCAAAGGTCTTCTAAACCAATCAGACTCTTCTAAACCACTCAGCATTGAATTGACCAGCCTAAACCTAATTATATTTGTGAAATAAAAACTAAATTGAAATCTGAATATAAATACTTATATATAAATTCCTTGTAAATGGCTATTTAACACTCCTGCAAAATTAAAATCTGTAACACATTAAGTTGATGGCATTTGCTACAAAGCCAAACCCTCAAGCATGCAGATAAGCACTTGTGATTTGGCAGATTCAGTGGCAAAGGTCTTCTAAACCAATCAAGTTCTTCTAAACCACTCAGCATTGAATCTGACCAATCTAAAGCTCACAATTCTTGTGAAATAAAAACAAAATTAAAGTCAACGTGTAAATAATTAATATTTCTTGTAAATGGCAATATAAAAGAATTGCAGACCAGCTATGGTTAGATTTCAGTATGTGTCATGATAATCCAAAGTGTAATCAGACAGGATGATTTATTATAATGAGCCCCTTTGATTGGCACTATGGATGATACTGTATATATACAGCATAAACATAATGTATGCAGTCATATATCAATCGCTAAGTAGTATGATGGGCCAATGGGACTTACAAGACCATGAGCTCAGACTCGTAGCGCTGTAGCTTGTTCTTTTCCAGGACCAATTTAAACCAGGTCTGCAAGAGGTCAAGTTCATCCGCCGAATCCCCATTGTCTGAAAAGACAGAACATTTCCAATTAGCCATTAAGACAAGACAATATCATTTACTATTAGGCGCATTCAACATTTCCAAGCGACTGCAGCCAGTGAGGCATTATGGGTTGAAAGTCCGTTCTTATTCACATCCCGCTGGTTACTGGTGGCATTTTCAACACAGAATGCATCAATAGCTGCAGTTGACTGCAGCCAGCTTGGAATTTTCAACGTGCCTATTCTGTTTGACAAACTGTTCCCTAATTTTTTGGGGGGAGATTTCCATAAATAGTCCACAATTTAATGTTTAGTGTTGTTGTGATAATGCATGCATTCTGCAATTTGAATTGTGCAGTGCACTATGGGCCAATTTATTGTTCCAGTTTCTTTTAGACAGCCACCAGCATTTCCACCAGCCTCCTGCCAACATGGTTCTATGGTGAAGAAAAACATTTTTGCCACCACAACAACAGCGCGTTCATATCCTTGGCATAATCAGCATAATTGACACTAAACTCTAAATTTGCAAGCCCTCTAAAAATGCAGAGTGTAGATATTTACCCATATTCATCAACCCAAGCCATTGTGCACAACGCTTTCCTGCCCACTTTCCATCCAGTTCAGAGCTGGCAAATGCCAGTCCACAAAGGAGCTATTCAGTAAACACCCCTTTACTCTGAAGCCTTATTACGATTAAACCCACAAAGACTTGTAAACAGGCTACACAATGGCTCTCGTCCTGCTTCAGGCCACCATGAGAAGCGACAGCATGCATAGCCAGCACAGCCTGCATTTATTAAAACCTACTGCAAGGCCACACATAGTGCTAAAAGGTTCTTGGTCAATGGCACTTTTGCTGTACTGTGGGCTGTACAAAAGGTGAACAAGTTTTTTCTTCCATTTATATTTTTATGTCTGTTCCAACAGAGCACTATATGAGACCCATATTTGAATTATCTGAAAAATAAAAATAAAACACTACAAAATATGACTATGTTCAAGGATGCTGTATGACTGAAACATGAAAAAAATCTCCTCTTTTCCTTTCATATTTCATTTTCCATCTGTGTGGTCATTGTGCAACAAAACTACAAATAAACACTTTTATTTAAATTTATACGAATGGATGCAGGCTTTTTCACTGGTGCCTTAAAGATGAAACTCATTTTCAATCATTTTCATAAAAGCCGTAGGGTTCACAATACATTAACTGAGATTTCTGTGAAGAACACCAGATGAGGAAAAAACAATTTACAGGTCCAGCGAAACACAAATTGAGGCTTTCAGAAGAATGATTATAAACTCATTATTTGTTAAAAGACAGCCTTGATTTACCCGTTTTCATTGGAGAGATTTGCAGGCTTTAATGACTGGCCTGTATATCAACATTTGCACAGATAATGAAACGCTGTACTTGCAGGCCATTTGCCTTTGCCCTCTTCCACACCTCTATTTGCCAGACCCATTACCACTTCAGCCATTTCCCACAATTTAAACTTTAAATAGTCGTTTGACTTGAATGCAAATCAAAGTCATTTAAGAGCCTGCCCTCCAGCTGAGAAAAGAACATGTGTGTATTATGTGCCAAACTGTGCTGACCTATGTGTATCTACAAGAATGAGTGAGTGAGACAGAATGTTAAAGACGTGAATGAACATGAGTAAGAGAATGAATGAGTAAAGAGTAGGTCACAGCGTGATTGTGCGTGTGAGGCTGTGTGTGTGAGTGTGTGTGTATACGGAAGAGCCTGACAGTGTATTTGAATGAGGGAGGGAGAGGGAGAGAGAAGAGGAGAGAAGGGGGAGACAAAGAGAGAGCGAGAGAAAGAGAAGGAATGAGTTCAGGGAGACTTTTTGCTTGTGTGATGTAGTGTGTGAGTGAATGTATGTGTGTGTGTGTTCTTTAGGGCAAATAAAGATGACCCCGTCATCCTACCCACCTGTCTCCCCCCTCAGGACCTTCTCCAGAGCCACCCCCTCCTCCTCTAGAGCTCGCTGTTTCTCCTCCACTTCCTCCAGCTGTCTCTGGATTGTCTGAAATCACACACACACACACGGATGCCAAATAGAAAATAAATAACCTATTTGTGTGTGCATTCGTCTGTTCCCAGGCATGAGTGAATGGGCCGCCTCCCCAAAGGCAGGGTGCGGCAGTGGCTGATGCTGATGCTGATGCTGTACCTGAGCCCGGTGGAGCCTCTTCAGCTGCTCTCGTCTGGTCTGCTGCTGAACTATCCTCACCTGCTTCCTCCTCTGTCGCTCACTCAAGCTCCCCTTGAGCTGAACACCAAACAAAAGCACAAGAAGACAGAGAGAGAGAGCAGAGAGAAAAAGAGAGACAGGGAGAAAGAGAAAGAAGGAAGAAAGAAAGAGGTAGAGAGAGAGAGTGGGAGAAAGAGAGAGAGGGACAGAGAGGAAAAAAAACATCCTTATGATAGTCGTTCAGGTGGGGAGGAAAAAAAAAAAAACGGATACTAAAAAAATCCAGGTAATGAATATACTGCCCATGAATGTCTCTGTGGGTTCTTTGATAAGTCGCATGACAATGCCCTAAAAGATATTATTGGACCTTGAGGTGAACACTTTCCACACATATGGGTATTAGGTAGAGTGAAAGTACTGTGTGCAATTTTTCTCTGCTTCACAAAGACCCAGCCTTCACAGTAAGTTTAATGGACAGATTTCTCCATCTCATCCATCCTTTTCAAAAGAGAAAAGAAGAAAAAACACAGAACTACTTAAACATCTTCAACTGTCACTTTAGAGTTATTTATCACTGACATACCCATGTCAATTGATTGCTTGAAGTCATGATTCTTTATTGTATCCAACTCTCTCAAAATACTGCGGCCACTGTGAGCCATTATTAGGACTGTATATAATCCAAAATTAGGCTGAGCACTGGCATGTCTTCCCTGATCTATGAAAAGGACATGGGTAGCTTTGGGATTTTCCCTGTGCCTGTAAACTAGCTAGGATCAAGTCGTTAGAAATATATCCAACTGTTCATGTGAGCTCAGATAATCCAGAGGAGGATTAATAGCTCTTGTCCATGGATCCTGTGCACTGATGGCCCTTTTGTGGACATCAGTGAACAGGATGTGTAGATCCTTACCCTTGGTTTGTCTGGCATCACATCCTCTCTCTCATCAGAGGAACTGCCTCCCTCTCCGTCCTCTTCCTCATATTCCTCCTCCTCATCGTGTGGTTGGCTGTTAGCTGTAGATCCGTCAGCATAAAAACAGTTTACGTTCATGCAACACACACTGCAATGCAGCAAGCTTATTTATAGGAGTCACTTTAGTTTGTTTGATTGCCTTTGTCTCAACAGATATTTTAAATAGATTTTCACCAAACGCACAATACCAAAGATAATCATTCATAATGGTTCATAATCATTTAAAGGTATGTGGCCAAAGTTTAAAACTCAATTTTTGCAGTAATTAACCTCCAAGAGGACAAGTTACACACTGATCTCTCCTACTGAGATGTAGTGATGTGACTATTAACATGTGATGGTAACAATAGCATAAAATCAATCAGATCTAAACTCAGTTTAGTTCAACAGAAGACATTTGATCACCTTTGGTCCTGAACTTGGAGAGGATGGTCCAGATGTCCTTGTCTTTGCTGTCCTCTTGTCCTCTCCCTGCTTTTCCTCTGTCCACCTCATCCCTGGTCCTCACCCGGAGTGAGGAGAAGAAGTTGAGCTTGCGGCGTGGCAGGAAGGCCATGTCGTCTTTGGAGCTGGAGGTGGCGGCTGCCGGGCGCTGGGAACTTAGGGTCACTTGCTGCAGAAGCATGGTGAGCTCGCTGCCCCTCCTCTGCTCGCCGTGGCCATTCTCCGTGGCTGTGGAGACCGAGTACGAGGAGCTCTCCTGTTGGCTCTGGGACCCGGGCTTGAACAAGGAACCGACAAAGTTGAAAGAGCCCTCGGATAAGGGCCTGGTTTTGGGGGCCCGGTTTGCTCTCCGGACCACGTTAGCCCCGCTGGAAGCCTCCTTGTTGTTGGAACCTCCTGATTTGCTCCTCCGGAAGGCACTGGTCAACATTTGGAGGGTGGACGGGGCCTGGGCAGGTAGGCTACCCTGGGGTTGCGCAGGTGTCGGTTCTGGTGGTGTCGACTTTGGCGCTGGTGCCTTCGCAGAGGCGGCCTCAGGTTTTCCATCAGTCAGCAGTGCAGGGGGCCCGCTGAGGCCTTTCCTGAGGGCCAAAGTCTTGGAGGAGTCTTCAGAAGCATCCAAGTCCCAGCTGAGCAGCTTCTCCTTCTCGCTTGATGAGATAAGGAGCTTCTTCTTGGGACTGAGTGAGGAGTTGGGCTGCTGTGGCTGCTCATGGTCTTTTTCTCCCTGCCCAAACTGCAGCTGGGTGGCGGATGCTGAGGAGGAAGAGGAGGAGGTGAGGACGGGGTCAGGCCTCTCTGGAGGGCCCTGGCTGTTGCCGATGAGAGTGGGCACTTCAGTCTGAGTTGGGCACTTCTCGCCGACGGACAGGGAGCCAGCAGGTTTTTCAGATGCATATGAGGCGGTCTGAGCCAAACAAGCACAAGTCCCATCCATCACCACATCAAACAAAATCATTTACCAGCATGAGCAACACCTGCTCCATTTAAATCACCGGAGACTTGCTCTTAAAAGCTGAGCTAAGATCTAGACAAATACAAATTGAACAGAATTCTTACAACAAATGCTACAAAGATACAAGCCACAAGACAAAGATACAACGCTACAAGATAGCATATTGTATATCAGTCTCTTATGTTTTTGGCTCAAGGTAGACCGATCCACTCACATGTTAATATGATATAATGATATAATACAATATAATACGATATAATGTTTAACATATACAAACAACCCAACATGGCGGTGAAGAGGCTTTACAAAATAACACACCTGCATTTCCGGCTCGTGAATCTCTTCAAAGTCAGACTCTCCATCATCTGTGGGTCCCTCCTGTTTGTCGGTAGCTCTTCCACGGGTGAACGTCTTGACCAGGATCAGAGGCAGTGCTGGGGGAGAGAGAGGGGAGACATGCCAAACGAATGACCCGCTTGCTGATAAGGACTGAAACCATGCCCACACTTGGTGCAAAACAAAACACAAAAAAGGAAGCCCTTGCATAGTGATGCAAAGAACCATCACAATGGCCACACAGCACAAATAATGCATGCAAACTTTATGTGCAGCGCCCATGTACAGCAACCATCAGTGCTCGTGTGTGAGAACAGGCGAGCGAGGCATGGAGAGGTCATCATTATATGCATGGCATTGATAATGCATGAGAATGATACGAGTGCCATTGTTGTGGATTTTTCTATTCATCTCGGAACAACAAATGGCTCACTAATCCCATAAGGTTCCTGTGAGCCTGCCAATAATGCTAGAACACACAGAGCCCTGTCAGAAAGGACTCCCCTTGCCACTGCAGAGATGACTGGCTCCCTCTAGTGTAACAAACAAATGCTATTATGTTTTTGATTGGTTCACTACCTCAAGAGGAGATAGGCCTACTGACCAGACCCGGCTCCATAGCAGATCAGTAGGCTGAGAACCAGGCTATTATCATTCATGAGCCAATAGAATAAACCAAAGTATACAATGACTATTGTTCAGTGAACCAAGTCCATGCACCTTTCTCTCATAACAACAAACTAAAACCTCCACTGTGAGCTATTCTGTCGCAACCACATACTGCAGTCTTTGTTCTAATGTGCGCACATCAGGCAAGGTACCTACTGATGCAAGCCAGACCTGGTTTACACCAGTGGTACGACTGCTTTAGACCAAAGTGTCCTAGTGTGGGATTAATCTTATTAATAGCCCTGTGAAAGTGTACATGTGAGTGAATTGCACTAATCCACAGGGCATGTTCCACAGCACAATCGCTGCCCTTACAGGGCACTACACACATGCCGTAATGGGGCCGGACACTAGGGGGCGTGCATGAGCTGCAGCACTGCTGTTACTCACTGGCCCGAATTTTTCTTCTCCAGAAGTTGTTCTTGTTGCCTCCCTTGGAAACAGGACGGTGGCCTGGAGAAGAGAAAGGAAGGGGGAGAGGTAAAGGGGGGGAGGAGAGGGAGGGAGGGAGGGAGAGAGAGTCAAAGAGAGAGAGAGGGAAAGAGAGAGAGAGAGAGAGGTAGAGAGAGGGAGAGGATGTGATTAGAATGCTGGTCGGATAAGTTTACAATCATAACTCTGGCTTGGAAATTTTTGTTTAAAGCTGCAATGTGATCTAGCTGGGGGATGACAGGAGTTTGAAAACAACAACAAAAGTATTGTGGACTTAACAAAGCCCTTCTGGCCAGGGAGAAGGAGCACTGAGACAAACAACGCTTACTTAGCTGTGGTGGTCCAACAGAGGTCATGCGCTGTTACATGGAACATAGTCACTAAAACAAAATGGACACTTCTAAAACGAATCACATTTTATTGTCAGAGTGACACCATCAGGGTGCGTGACATCCACACATACTGCTGCACACAAGCAAACAGTGTGTAGCTGTCGTGTTTCTCCCTGTTCTGAACAGAATGTTCAGCTCAGCCGTGCACAGAACGGGATAGTTCCAGAGTGGTTCCAGAGGCCAAGAAAAATACACGGCTAATGTGAAGGAATGACTGCAGCAGCCACTCCCTTTCTTAAGGGTTAGTCAAAGGGGAGTGAGACTCCCACAGAATTGTATGTGAGGAGACGAGTGGCTCCTCGGCACTAAACACACCAGATAAGGTGCTAACTGGAGCTTTTGTAGGTTTGAGTTGTTATTGGGGGTTGATGAGAACCAAACCATCGTTTCTTTGATTGCAGGGTGTTCACCAGGAATGTCTAAAGACTTACCTTTGACCTCTTCTGACAATGAGCTGCAGCTGGTCGACCCAGAATCAGAAGACTGCAGTGACAAGGGTTCTGATGTCTGATGACTAGCATTGCAGGGGCACACGTGTATACACACACACACACACAGACAGAAAGAGAGAGAGAGAGAACACATTATTACATTTATTTTAATACACTTCCTAGGGCACTTTTGTGTCTCTTGACAGCAGAGAGGGGGTAAACGATGGCACAGACAAATGGGAGAAAAAAAGAATTCTTGCTTCAGGAAAAAAAATCCTCTCCTTTTATAAGACTCAAATACTCGACCCAAGGACATTAAAGCACATAACAGGGATATACTCTAGGCCTTGAGTTTCTTTCTTGTCATACAAGCACAGCACAGCTACAAAGCTCAGTGTATGGTCTGTGCTGTTTGAATTCAAAGCTCAGTGTATGGTCTGTGCTGTTTGAATTCAAAGCTCAGTGTATGGTCTGTGCTGTTTGAATTCAAAGCTCAGTGTATGGTCTGTGCTGTTTGAATTCAAAGCTTAGTGTATGGTCTGTGCTGTCTGAATCCAAAGCTGTACATAAAAGATGAGACGAGAATGTGCGGCTGAACAATGGAGTCTCAGCCTCAGCCTCCTTTCAGACGTCAAGTCCATCTCTGGACGTGTCTGACAGCTAGAGTAGAGTGGAAGTACGTCCACAGTCTTCCGGGAAAGTATTCCAAGTAGATGGCCAAGTGGTAAACCTGGGTAAGTTAAGTCAGAGCTAGTGGTAAATCTGATAATATAGGAGCCTGGGGTCCTCATTCTCTTAACTAAACAAAGCCAGCAGGCTACTCTGTTAGCACTTTCTCTAGCCCTCCTGTTGTGTTCTGGTCAAATGTGACCAAAATCACATTTTTTCCTCTTGATGTACTTAATTTAACTGGATGGTCATGGG
This sequence comes from Tenualosa thibaudeaui, assembly GCA_027481765.1. Classification (NCBI taxonomy): domain Eukaryota; kingdom Metazoa; phylum Chordata; class Actinopteri; order Clupeiformes; family Clupeidae; genus Tenualosa; species Tenualosa thibaudeaui. The sequence continues at coordinate 22,678,891 of JAIFZK010000007.1, forward strand.
ACCATTGAACTTGTTCATACATGCTATCTGAACACATAACACACATTTTAATCATTTTCATCACAGTTTGGGTGTTTTATTCACCTTTGAGCACCTGTGGTGTTCTGGTCAAAAATGACCGGACTATAAGAAAATGAATGGGTGAGACCACAGTAAATGTACAAGAATTGTTTACAGGCACATACAGTCTTACCTACAGATGAGATGAACAGGGTAAGTGTGGTTTTGTTTACTTACACAAACATAAACACACCACTTACTCCTTATGTTTGCTTCCAGTGACACCCTCCACCAAAAACCTATTTCCAATAAAATCTCTCCCTCACAGAATTAGTTCAGTGAGGCATACAGGCCATCTAATCAACTAATTCAGTAAAGTTTTAAATTTGCAATATTCAAGAGCATATAAGTTGATACAGAGGTTTTTCACAAAATGTGATGATAATCATTGATAATATATCTTATCTCAGGTTAAAAATTCTCTGGTCATTTTTGACCAGAACAAAGTTGTAACCATTAAACAACAGGAGGGCTAGGTTAACCAAGCAAGGTTTATCACTTAGCCACTTTCTTGGAATACCCCCTGACCACTTACGCTATGTTGTGGCCTGGCTGGTCCACTGTTGGCTGAGGGTCCTCTGGTAGCTCAGCCACCATGGTTGGGTCGAGCCGGCCCTTCCGCGCTCCTCTGCTGTGGCCGTCAGTAGATGTGTGCTGGTCTGGGACTCCTGGTAGGTTAGGTCACAAACACAGACGTCAGCAAAAGGTCAAGCTGCAGTGTCAGCCCAATTATCTAAACTTTCAGAAAAACCATTTTGCTACAGCCATAACATGAGCTTACATGGATCTACAAACACAAAAGACAATGGATGGGATGCAGTATTCTACAATAGTCCAAAAAGGGTGGGAAAACTTTGACAACCTGGGGCCATGTCTTCAAAACAAATCCATCCATCCATCCATCCATCATTCTACCATAGCTTTTCTAGACATCTACTGAACAACAGCACAATACTAACAACACTACATAAATAAGACCTGTTCCAAGGCACGACGTAACTGAACTGAAAACACAGAAATATAAAACATTTGATATATGTATGGTATATATATATATATATATATATATATAAATATATATATATATATATATATATATATATATATATATATATATATATATATATATATATATGTACCATACATATATCAAATATCAATACATAAATAACATTTACAAATTACAAAATACATCAAATAAAAATAAAAAAAAATCAATAAATACATTCCACAATTCAAATGCTATTGGTAGTATTAACTGCATTGGACAATAAATGAAGAGAATGAGGCGAAGCTTACACTGACAACACGAGAGAGCTGCATGAAAAAGGACGAGCTGTGATCTGAATCAGTGCAAATGAATTCATTCATCAAGCAGTGACAACGATCCTCAGAAATCTAAGGTCACTACTTAACACTGCCTCAGTGCTTTTGAAGGACAATTTGCTAAGTGGTCTGAGATAGAGGAGGTAGAGGATGTGGACATGTGTGTGTGGCCAACAGCCTGTTCAGATCTTCCAGTCTCTCAACCTCAAATGAAGTGTAGGGTGAAATATGAAAGCTGAGAATGCTTTGGCCGGGTGCTGTATGCATTTGGGGGTCTGAATTCTGTAATGGCTTTAAGTGTGAAACCTTTGAATGCATATACATATATATACACACATACATATATATACATACATACATACATACATACATACATACATACACACACGATCTAAAAATGTTTTTTAAACTTTGCAAATGAAAGCTTTTATGTTTTCACTCTGTTCTAGCTGTTAATGTAGCAGCAAGAATCTGCAAGACTTTTGTTCAAAATAGCTGAACTGGAAATACTGAATCTGCCCTCTTTAAAAAACAAAGCAAAAACAAAACAAAAACCAAACACAACACCTTTATGATGTCTGATTTTAGACATTCTTATGCCATGAAATACTGTCATCACAAATGCAATCAATGCAATGTCAAGCCCTCTAAGCTCCTGACCAACTGGGCAGTGATTGGTCAGCTAAAACACATTTAAAAAAAGGTGACAGATGGAAAAGACCCCAGAAATAGCCCAAGGTAAGAGTGAGAGACACAGACTGAGAGGTAGTGGGAACTGAGTCAAAGTAGCACTGGGTCTGATGTATGGGCATAGGAACCACAGCCCTAAATGGACATTACACTCCAACAAGCAAATTGTTGACTCACTGAGGTTTCAATGGGAAAGCCTGATCCAAACCATGATGCATCTTGTATCATGTTAACTTCGCAGTTATTTGTAAGCAGCCATTTAAACCAGTAATGCCATATTAAATGGATATGTCATGGGTTTTATGTTAACATGAGCGGAAGAACAGATTTCTTAGTCTCAGTGTGGGCCAAATAAAAATGAAATGCATGGATAGCTAGAATCTGAATAAAGAGGAGGAAACAAGAGTTATGTATTAAAAAGGATTTATTCTTTGATATCTTACAGGCTTTAAATATGATAAATTAAGCAAAATCATTTACCTAAGAAATGTACAGGGTGGTAGATGAAGTCTTTAAATATAGCAGAAAAAAAGGAGAACATTTGTATGATCCAAGCCCTCTGGATTTTCTTGATTTATTAAATTTACAAAAAGTGCAAAAAAGAATAGAATCCTCCAACAGGTACCAAGCTCTGTGTTTTCCTCTAAAAGGAAGAGCAAGAGAAGTCTCCACTGGGGGACTGGGTGGGAAGATAAGGATCATCTAGTGTGGAACATTCAACAAAGGACAAACAAAAAGAGAGACAGGAACAAAAACATGAAAAAATCTGTTATTTCAAGGAGGAAATTTAGGGTCTAATAGTTCTGCTACAAAAAAAAAAAAAAAAACACACACACGCTCCACAGGCTACAAATAGCATGGCAAGATTCAAGTTGGCATAGCACTTGGTTAGTAGCATTAGTAGGGATGAATTGTGTGTGTGTGTGTGTGTGTGTGTGGGGGGGGATCTGCCTTATTTTTCTAGACCATGTAACAGGGGACATCAAGACTTCCATACACAAGACCCATGCTGAGTTCTCCACAACAAACTGATTAAAGAGCAGATTAATAAAGAGCCAAGAGAACAGCCACTGGTCAAGCCACACACAAGTGATCATGTGACCCATTCACCTTCCTGCAGCCACGCACAGTTCAGCCAATCAGAGACAGTAGCACTGTAAACTTGCAACAGACTACACGTGTGATAGGATAGACTGGAAGAATGAAGGAGGGGAAAGTACGAAGAGAAGAATAAACATAAAAATGGGACATCACAGAAAATAAATGAACAAGAAACACTTTGTTGTATGACCCTCTGAGTCTTATTGTAACCTATATCCAGCAGTACTTTGTATTGCCGGCTACAAAGTACAAATTCAGCACCGCCATACAGATGCAACATGCTGGAAAAAAAGCTCCCCAGAAAAGCAAACAGATAGATGGGATTTGTCAGGATTTGTCACAATTTAAAAAAGACAAATTCAATTTCACATCTTTGGCAAGAAAAAACTACACAGATTATGCTACTTTCAACCTAGTGGGATATGTGGTTCACATTGCCATTATACATTGATCAAAAAACAAAACAAAAAATAAAACAAAAAAAGCAGGCGTCTAATAGTCTTCTTCGTAGAAGTTCCTTGGTTACAAAAAAAAAAAAAAAAACTACTTCTGTTTGGCATTTCCATTGCACAGACAAAGACACACACACAAAAACACTGCAAAAGTGAGCACCATTGAACCATGACATGCAGTCGGTAAGTACCACGTTCTAAACCAAAACCAAACACGCAAAGGCAAATGGCCAACAGACCTGCAATGTGCTTCCAGGTAAAGTGCTTTCAGTGATTTCTTTGGTTTTACAACAGTCCTTGTTTCAATAAAAAAAACAAAAACAAAAACAAAAAAAAAAAACACACACACATACCTGGCAAAAACACTGATTGGTGGTGTGGAATGACTGGACAGACAGATTATACAAAACCAACACTGTTTTGGCCGTTACATGGAAACACCTTTAAGACGTTTCTGTCAAGTTCAGCAGGTTTCTTCATGTTGTTAGGTTTTCAATACCAACAAACAAAGCAAAAAGAAACACCACTGAGTTAGGGGGTTGTGGGCGTGCTGGGGGCCCAGGCTGGGCTCCATGGGGGTGGGTAAGGAAGGGTGTTTGCCCGCCTTTACCGCAGCACCTGCTGGGCCAGTGACTGGGCCTGGGGTGGGGGTGGGGGAAGCGGGGTTAGAGGGGGCTCGTCCATGCTGAGCATTTGGGCCAGCACGTCATGCAGGCCGGCCAGCAGCGGCATGCCCAGACTCAGCAGCATGTACAGGAAGCCGTAGTCGTCCTGGCGCTCCAGCAGGTGCCGACGCGTCACCCGCACGGCGCCGTACGCCTGCCGGCCCAGGCGGCACGGCACACTCAGCAGCTGCGTCAGCAGCCACCGTGGCAACCACGCAGCAACCCTAAACAAGGAAGTCAGGGTACCTGAAGGCTGGCCCTGCAGCACGCCACCGTCCAGTGAAGATGCCCGGCTCCCCTCAGCCTGCAGGAAACACACACACACAGCATGCATATGAGACTGCAGCACAATACATAATAAACACACTGAGAGGACCTAGGAACACTCCAAACAATAAATAGCATGGAGTTTATGAAGAGGTCTTTACCGCTTGTGCTCCACTTCTGTTGGCTAAATACTGAGAGTAGTGCAACTTGCAGTAGAACTTGCCTGCAACATGAGAACATAAACAAAGCCATTTTATAATTGTTTCCTTTAGAAAGAATAAACACCTCCACTAGTAGATAAGAATGTTCCTCAGAAAAAGCTGCCTCAGAGCCCCAGGGTAACAGGGGTAGGTAGTGAGGTCAGCGAGGTCAGTGGCGTACCGTGTCCGGCGTTGAAGGCATGGCCGCCCAGACGCAGTGTGCTCAGGCATTCTTCACACCGGAAGCACTCGCGGTGAAAAAAGTAGCCTTCGGCACTCAGGCGCTCCATCACATACACCCGTTTTTTGCATGAGTGGCACATGTCACTGCCGCCCACGCTCATTGGGAACTCCTTACGGACCAGACCCTGTCAGGACAACAGGACACACACACACACACACACACACATTGAAGAGACATAAATTGAAGGTAGATGGTGCTGCTGGCCAAGATCTGTAGCGGTCGCCACACGCACTTAAATTGTTATGTGTAAATGCAATGCTATAGAGTAGTGGCCTCTACATTAGTAGTACCATGAAGCTATGCATTGTTAAAAAAAAAGGAAAATGCTAAAACAAAAAAAGTGTCATTACATGCATTCAGTTAAACTTTAAACATACATACAGCTGATTTATTAGATGGCCCTCATGGTTGGGAAAAGCACTATTACACTATCACACTACCACAGAACTGGCAGCATCAGTATTTCAGTATATCAAAAATAATGATTAAACACAGGCAATGTTCAGGCTACATTTTTCCCCCACAAAAGGGTCAATGTAGTTGATCTGCAATGCATCCTCGCTCTGCGTAAGGCGAGCCAGAAGCTGGTTCGGTCAGATTTACCCCTGCTGTCTTTGGGTGTCTCCCTTGGGGCGTCACCTGTGGACAGTATTGCATGACCCACAATGAGCGCTCAGTGTTTGGTCCCCGACGGACACATCATAATATGTATGGAGATGCAAAAAGAGCACAGTGAGAGTCTCATGAAATCTTCCCCCAAGGAGCCACACTTTCCCAGCAGCCCAAAAGAGGAGAGGAGAGTCTGGGCCGCTGGAGTACACTGGCACGTTGTAGTCAGACTCATGATGGAACACATGCTACCTGGAGGCCATTTTTGATTTTTTTACTGGCACCATTGCAGGCTATTTTCCAAATCCTCCCAAACTACAGACTAAGGGTTTTAAACCCTTTCATTGCGTGCAGATGACTTCAGTTGTGCCAGGACAACTCACATGGCCTGCCTCTTGTATAACACTAAATGAAGACCCCTGGTACATTACAATGAAAAACAAAAACACGCAAATTCACTTTCCAGCAATCAATGGCATGACTTCCTTGTTATACCATTTTGCAGAGTGCCTGTCATGTGGTCATATGTCCGTGGCCTTACCGGAGAGAGCGCAGGGCCGGCAGCTTTGGGCCTATGGTCAGTCTCATAAAGGATAGCCAGGGTCTCAGCCTTAGCGCCTATGACAGAGGAGACCTTCCCCACTGTCCTCTACCACCACCACCACCATCATCACCACCACCACCACCATCACCACCACCAACATAGGAGAGGTGGAGGGGGAGACCAGGGAAGGAGGAGGAGGAGGAGAGGAACACACACAAACAAACAGACAAACAAACAAACAAACAAACATATAACACACGCATATACACATCAGGAGAGGAGACCCAGTAGGAAGAACCAAACAAGCAGGAACACACCAACACAGTAAGAGAAGCACAAAGGGCACGTGCAAACAGGCTGCGATGGAGAGGTAGCACAGGCAGGAGGGGATGGGAATGACAGGATAGTGAACGGAGAGCAGAGAGTAAGCCATGCATTGCAAACTTGGCATTGAACATGCCGTTGAGTGCTGCCATGCGTCCAATGCCCTCAAGATCGCTCAAGAGGGGGGTTGAGATCATTCAGCCCTCAAACTAACCAGGCTTCTTCCTGACCACATTGCAGACTGATGTGAAAGACGTGAATGGGACACTACAGGTCTTCTTTAGTGTGAGCTATTTCAGAATTAATCTGCACTCAAGAAATCTGGGGCTATTCACAGCCATGCAGGCAGGTATCACTCTTTAACTCGAGTGTCTGTCACACACATCAACTCAATCATTTCAGGATTGTCAAATATGCCATCAGTCTAGTCTACCTGTTTGAGGGAACCAGAGGTTTCTAGGTCACCGTTATCAGATAGATGGATCTGACTAAGACCACGCTCACACAATAAGGCAGATCCATTGCACTAGAAACAATAAAAAAAAAGGATCAACACCACTTCAGTAAATAAATAAATAAATAAATAAATAAATAAACAAACAAACAAACAAACAAACAAACAAGGCCTAGCTCATCTGTAATAATATTTTGGTAACATTTTAGATTAGGATACACATATTCACCATTAACTAGTAGCTTATTAACATGCAAATTAGTAACATACTAGCCATTTATTAGTCATTACAAATCACTTATTAATATATTATTCTACATGAGCTTATTCTACCCATAAGAGACCATTAACTAAGAATTAGACTCCAATATAGACTCCCAATTACTGCTTATACATAGTAAGTTAGTTGTTGTATATGAATTGTGATGCCTTAGTTATTCTCCTTCAGTAATACTTGGTATAAAAGATGGTTTATTCATAGGATCAAAACCCAAAACCACAAATACCTAATAGTGCTCAAATAAGTCCTATTTGCATCTTTTTGATTGAGAATAACTGATTGAGAATAACTGTTCTACTATGGGTAGAATAAGATCATGCAGAATAAGGTATTAATAAGTGACTTGTAATGACTAACAAATAGCTAGTATGTTATTAATAATGTTAATAAACTGCTAGTTAATGCTGAATATACCCTAATCTAAAGTGTTACAAATGTAATTAATAATATCATACTAATAATTAATACAGTACTTCTCTAAAACATGGACTAAGACACACAAAGCTTCTCCCTCTCACTCTGAAATAGGGAGTTTGTCTCATCAATACAGACATAATTACTTCCATTGTCCACCAGTGCAATGAGAGGAGAAAGCCCAGCGAGAGGAGAGAGGGAATCCTGAAATGTGTAGGGCATTATCTCTGCTCTGTATCTCTCAAGTTCAACATGAGTAGAGTGTTTATTTCTTAAATAAATCTCAGCTGATTTATTTAAGAAGCTTCATCCACACGGTTCAGACAGTTGATGTGTCTGAACTACTGATTCTTTTACCTGCTTTGGGGGCCCAGGTGTGGCTGGGGTGAGAGGGAGATGGGACAGGGTGGAAGAAACATGGACAGAGTCGGTGGAGAGGGCGTCAGGATGGGTAGGATTTGAATCAGCAGAAGGAGAATAGGTAGGTGTAAACACCTGGTTGGATTTCTTCAGAGGGAAGGAAAAAGGCAGGAGAGGAAAAAGAGAAATGGTGAAAGCAGTTTGGAGAGTACATGCAGAACTCAGACTACATATTACAGCTATGTAGAATCAGGCAGGGACAACAGAAGGAGAATTGGGCTAAATCCCAATGTCCCCACTAAGCCCCTGAGAAGCAAATCTGATGCATGATTGGCTGATTCATGTATTTGAGGGTTCAGGGCTTAGGGTGGACACTGAAATTCAGCCATGATGAAATTCAGCCATGGCCTTTGCTCAGTACCTCGCAAATTTGAGGACTGCTGTTTATTCCCTGAAATGCATTGTACCATTTAACATGGCTTCATCCACACAATTAAGACAGTTGATGTGTCTGAGCAACTGATTCTGTTACCTGCTTTGGGCTCTCAGCCTCAAGTGTTGCTGGGGTGATGGGGACATGGGAAAGACAAGAGGAGACGTGGACAGAGTTCGTGGAAGGGGTGTCAGGAGGAGAAGAGTTTGAAGCAGGGGTAGGATAATAGGTAGGCGTAAACACCTGTTTTTATTTGTCAAAGGAGAGGAAAGAGTGAGATGAAATAATGTGGACAGACCACGAGAGCAGTTCAGACAACAGTACGTGCCTAACAGTGTGGGGGTCGGTGAATATAAGTATCAACTGCACAACAACAGAGCCATTGATCAGCACACACAGTTCCCCTCACCGCCTCCGCCCTGTGTGCTACTGAGAAAGAGAGAGAGAGAAAGAAGGAAAGGAAGATGAAGGAAAGAAAGAAAGAAAGAGGACAAATACATGCAGTGGAAGTGTGGAGCCCCATTCAGTAGACAGACGCTGTGACATGGCCGGTTAATAGCATCCTAATTAGTTCTGTTTGAGAGGAGCAGAGTCCAAACAAACAAACAAACCTAACGGAACAAACGAAGGTCGGCCCCCGCTCCATTCAAGAACTTTTAATTGGATAAGTAGAGAGCACTCAGCTACACACAACACAGCAAAAGTTGGAAACATAAGTACAGAGATGTAGTGAAAAAGGGACCAAGAGAAAGAAAGAGAGAGAGGGACAAAGAGAGAAAGAAAGAAAGAAGAGAGAGAAAAAATGAGAGATGTGATCATGCAACACATCACATTCATATTTAGACTGTGCCTTCACCCGACCTTCACCCGAGCGACTTCGCCCGGGAACATGGAGAACAGGTGCTGAGCTCGCTCCTTTATACTCTTTCTACTGAACTCCCTTGCGCTCAGGGTTTTGGCCTTCTTCTGCAGGGCGCCAAGAGCAGAGAGGAGGGAGGGAAACAAATATATAAGAGAGAGGGAGAGGATGAGGAACGAGGGAAGCACACGTGAGAAAAGGAAACACACACACACACACACACACACACACACATACATACATACACACACACAGCTTCTGGGCCCAGCCAGAACAGGAGATTACTCTAGGCAGATCCGATATGTTCAGAACACTGTTGCCACCAATGTTTTAAACTGTTTTTGCCCAATCTGCTCAGATCTCTTAACAAGGCTGATTTGTTTTGTTTTGTTTGTTTTTTCTGCTTTCTACAAAAAGTACACCAGGGCTGGGCTGGTCCATTCTGATGACCCTGGATAAGGGCTGTTGCCAAAATGTGCAGGAGCAAAGACACGGTTACATAACTGGCTTCTCTCCAAGGGCGCTTTAACCTTTAACCTGCACCTTTCACATGTGGTCATGGACGGGGACGTACAAGTGCAAAGGTAAATCTCTAATGTACACAAGCTCTGATGTTGACAGGTTCTGAGTCAGATTGGAACACTGCATGCTGGTCACCTGTTCGATTTGCTCCTCCAGGTGCTGCTGCCGCAAGTGCCTCTCAGTCAGAGTGGGGGTACTGAGGGAAGAGGAGGATGAGGAGGTGGAGAAAGAGGAAGTCTGGTCTAGGGAACGCCCTTCACCCAAGCCTTCTTTTTGGGTTGCCGATGGGGATACCTGTGGAGCTCCGAGGGGAATGATCGAGTGTATGTACTGGGGCTGAGGAGTGGGGCTCCAGGCAGGGCTGGAGATGGAACAGGCAGGGCTTGGACTGGGGCTGGGGCTAGAACTGGGGCTGGGACAGGGACTGGGGCTAAGGGGAGATGAGGGGCGCAGACCAGCTTTGGGAGTCTGGGGCGAGGAGCCCGCCGACAGGAGCCTCAAGTAGATCGACGGCTGCAGGCAGAGGGACAACAACAACACCACCACCACATTGGAAATGGGTGAGTAAAGGAAGAGTTCACCAAGCCACCAGCAGAGGGCGCACTTCAGTATAAATTACACCAAGAATGTTGGTATTAGTAGGGACCTGGGCACAGAGGGAGAGCACTTGGGGGTTGGGGCACCCGGTTAGGAGTTTTAGATCTGATAGTGTTAGTTAGATTACAGTGGATTTATTAAGGGCCATTGAGGTAAACTGGGAGCTTACTGGGATGCTCTGATGGGGATGGGACTGTCTGACAGCCAGGAGCCGTCTGTGCAGAGGAGGAGGAATGAGCGTTACCTGCCACTTAGGCTTAGGAGGAGGCGAGGGAGGAGGGGGTTGGTCCTTTGGCTTGGCAAAGCGGGGGTTCTCGCTCCAGTCCAGCGTGGAGGGGCGGGGCTGAGGAAGGGGGGTCTCGATGGAATTAGAGTCCGAATCCGAGTCTGAATCAGACTCTGACTCCGACTTGGGATGGACACACACACACACACACACAGAGAACATCAGACAGACCAGGAAATGAGGAAGAGGGAAATGAGGAGGAGTACAGGACAGGTACACAGTGCAGAAAGGAAAACAGAAGACAAATGTCTAGATATTTGAGACGCTCTATGCGAAGTGCTTTAAGGCTGATATCCAAATGTCGCTCTGTAAAGCAGGATTCTCTGAATGGTTGCTCCTGGGAACCAGTGACCCTTTGGGAACCTTTGACCCTCACCCCTAACTTTAAAAGCATCTTCATTCAGCTTAAGACTCATGTGTGCATCTACCTCATGTAGGACCCATATCCTGCGTAATCCTGTAATTAAAGGTTAGACACCTCCAGCTGTCCCCGCTAATCCCACATATGCTGGAAGCAACAGGAACATCCCTACACTGACAAGTTGTAAAAGCAGACACCTACAGTAGGCCATATGTGCCACACTTGCACAACACTGCTACTGAAAGCAATAGCTGAAGTGAAACAATCCAATTCATGAATAGTCAAGGGAACCAAGATGGCCTCTAGAAAAAACAAAGCAATTCCTCTGACTCAAAGTGAAATGCTTTTCCCTCAAGCTTGTACAACGAAACATTATGTTTGAAATGCAGACACCCGCACACTGTCCACTACGCAAACAAATTATTTATTACACAAAAACACAAACTATTTATGTTGGTCAACAGACCTTCATCAGGTAATCCCCAAAACAGCTGAACATTACCCTTTTGGAGAACCAACAACCTTCAACCTTCAACCTTCACTCACAGATAATGGCTGTGTGAGCCACATCAGAAAGAACTGAATGACTGCTCTTACTCTACATAAAAGGATCATCTGAAAATCCTTTCATGCTTAGGATTAGGGGGAAAGTGGAAGATGCACAGGGCAAAGACACCCACCCTGTGCACACCTCCCAAGTGAACTCCTGGAGGCCTCGACCCTCGGGCGGCCAGCCAGCCAGCAGGGAAGGACCAGGGGAGCAGGTACAACATATTCTTACCACACAAAGGGAGGCATTCATGGGAGATTATGCTCACTGTTAAGTTTCAGAATTGGATTGGAGAGCATTTGTCCGAGCCTTCACTGAACCCCCCCCCCCCATTCTCTAATACGGCGAAACTTCACTTTAAGCCACACTGTCGTCTGCACCAGTGTACCTCACCAGTGTAGCATAAGGAAGAAGGAGGGAGAAGAAAAAAGTCTTAAGCAATTCATCCATAGGCAGGTGTGTGATGATGGTGGTGCGTGCTCTCCTAAGAGTGAGAGAACATGGGAGGAGGAGAAAGAGGTGGAGGTGAAGGGGCGTGCACAGAGGCTGGGGAATGCAGGCTCACCTGTTTCCGTGGAACCCCCTTGGTTGCATTCTCCCCCATCCTGGTCCACAGGTGCGTCATGGAGCGAACGGAACCCTCGCCAGAGGGGTTAGACTGACCGCCTGACGGCTGAATATAGAGCGCACGCGCACACACACGCACACACACACACACACACACACACACACGCTCACTTTAGGGCCACTGCAGTAGAACTCATGATCTGTCCATGACAATTAAAATCAGTAGACATCAAAGATCAGTATTTGTGTTCTTTGATGATGCAATCTCTTGTAACTCAACAACCACAACAAACAAAGACCACACACACACACACACACGCACACACACACCTCATCCAAATAGTTGCTATCCCGTCTCCGTTTGGCATTCTGGGAGTCGTTGTCTTCCAACTTCTTGTCCTTCACCAAAAAAAAAATGGCAGTGTCAATGTGTCTTCTCTTTTTCATAATCAAGAATGTGGTTTGGAGCTGGTGGTCAATGAAAAGCTTCAGACAGGTTAAGCCTCGGCCTACCTTTGGAATCCTCTTTCGTGCTTGTGTGAGGTTCATTAGGTTGTTAGCCTTTGATGAATAGTCCTCATTGTTTTCATCCTTTTCTTTGGCAGCACCTGTAAAGAGCAATGTCAGGGTCTTGCCATGACTGACATCTCACACATATCTAATTATGCAAGGTTAGTGTATATATATAAAAAACTGAACTCAGACTTAGGCCCCCAAAATTTGACCAGGACTCACAATTCGTAACATTCGTAAGATACTACAATTACCTGTAAATCACAAAGCTATCACAACGTTTTAAAATCTTTCTTAAAGATTGGTGAGCAGCAGTTATGATGATGCAATCTCCTGCTACTTTTTCAAAAGGTGAAATTAAACCATTTTACTCTATGCTTTTACTTTTTTATACCTCTCAATTTCTCTCTCTCTCTATTTATATCTTTGCACATCAGCACTTCTTGAGCCAATATACAACACTTGCAAGCAAATAGCAATAAGGCACTCTAGGGACCCAGTCCTCTTGCTATGTAAGATGACCCTCGCTGGACCCTGCCTGCATATCCCAGATACCAAACTTCCATAACCCTGACCTTGCGCAACATGCAATTCTATCTGTTCTACTGGATTAAGGAGGCCTATGCATAGTGCAAAATCTCATTCGACATGCCATGCCATGCCATAGTGTCCCTATGTACAGGGCATTATGTATGGATGCTTCTAAAATGCTGACGGTCTGATGACACTGCAAATGCTTCTTCTCGTATTAACACTTATGTACACCCTAGCAGCAACAACACAAAGGGGCAACAAGGTCAATGCTTACAGGAAATTAGGGGGTTCTATTTACACTGGGGGGTTTCAGAGGTGTTAAACTTAAGGGGAAGAGAGGGAGCGAGAGTTTGAGTGAGAAACAAAAAGAAAAAGAGACAGAGGGGGAGAGAGAGAGAGAAAGACAAAGATAAAGAGAGTGGGTTTGACACAGACACTGGGTTGGGGTGGTGGGATTGGGGGTCGTACCAGTGGTGGCCATGGAGGCACTGAAGAACTTCTCGTAGAACTTGGAGAGGTAGAGCACCATGATGAGCTTGTCAGGCACCGGCTCGGAGGCTAGCTCTTTGCCCGTAGTCACAGGCTGGATTCCTAGCTCCCGCTCCGCCACATCAAATGCCAGCTGGTTGTTGGTTTCCGAGTCCGCCTCGTTTAAGGAGTCGAAGTCACTAAGGGCACAGAGGGCAAACACAAGGCTAGTTAGAGTAGTGTATATGGAGGGTGCAGGATCAGGGGCCTCATAACGAGAAGGGAAAACTAACTTACTAGGGTCCCAATGGGGAGAGAGATCAGGAACAGTATAAAGTATTAGTATAAAGCATTTGGTTGATTTTTGGTTTGACTGAGAAAGGAGGAGAGGCCCACAGACACTGCTCAGGTAAAGGGCCCAGAGTGTTTTGCTACGTCCCTGTGTGAGGACAAACAAAATGCCCGCTGAATGGAAGTGTGGAAGAGTAGTGTGCGAGTCATGGTAGTCATGGTTACAAACAGTGTTATTTTTCCTCAACTGTCATGCCACCATAACTCATTGAAATTATTTCCGTTTAATAACATCTATTTGTGAGAAGGCTGAAGGCTGGGTGCCTTAGCATGAGAGACAGACAGAGGAGAGAGAGAGAGAGAGACAGAGAGAGAGAGAGACCAGAGGAGAACAAGAGCAGCAGACTGGGAGAGAGAGAGAGAGAGAGAGAACACAAAGTGACATAACCATACTCTGAGGCCCAGCATGAGGTCATCCCAAACCAAGTGTTACAGCACACCCTCATGTTTATTTTCACATACACCTGAGATAAAAACATATTTTGGCGCATTTCAACCCATAGCCCTGTTGGAGGTCACCCGCAGAGTGAAACAGTATCTAAAGCTAACCTGTTGGAGCAAGGACACTTTCAGTTTTCCTGTTCTTTTACCCTGTCAGTTAGCCTTAGCTGCCAGTGTACACTTTAGTCTAGTTGCACCAAAGGCTCGTTCTTTTTCAAGAACGAACAACAGAGCTATGGGTTGAAATGTACCAGAATATGTCTATAAGAGGGCAGGGCAAGCCTGTCCATGCCTTGCAAAAACGTCAAACCACTGCAATAACCTCAAGCAGTACGGAACACAGCAAGTCTATGAACTACAATTCCTACTCTTGAGCCAACATGTCTTGAACCTGTTTCTTGTTGAGAAAATTTTTTAATGTGTATTTTGACTCAATGACACTTCCCTTCCTCAAAATATGGTTTCTATCTGACCACCACCGTCTCCTTTTGAATATTCACACACCTGGGAGAATGACCTATTACAGGGAACAAGTCTGATACAGCAATAGTATGCTTGACTTTTTGCAGGGAAAATACAATCGACAATAAAGTGGGTCAGCCTATGTTTTCAAGTCTTTGTATCTTCTTTTTAATTGTGTGTGTGTGTGTGTGTGTCTGTGTGTGTGTGTGTGTTCTCTCACATGAGGTCCGGTCTGAAGTGGTGAATAAGGGCACACAGAGCCAGGCCACTCTTCCAGGAGGAGCTGAGGTCGGTGACCTCCACACCGTGGTAACCTTCAGTCTGTTTCCGGCACCAGGACAGCAGCCGACTGGGCTTGATCTCTGACTCTGTGGACAAGGAGTACAATTAATTTCCTACTTAACCTCACACTCTTTCAACAGAGCGAGAAATAAATGGCCAATTCAGCTTCAGAATTCATTCAAATCCAAGTGTGATACACTGGGAAAAATAGGATAAGGGAGATGATGACCTAACCTTGAACAATTTAAAAGAGACTAACAAAGGTGTTAGAGCAAGAAATTTGAATTCAGGCCTGAATCCTGTTGGAAGGTTGCCAATCTTGAGACTTTTGGGGACTTGGGACTTGGAACAAGTTGTCCAGTACCTGAGACCTCAAAACAGCCACAAATCATGATGCTTCCCCAGCAGCAATTCAAAGCAGAGAGGCTGCATTAATGGGATCCTTTGGGTGCCGCACAATGTTGTTTCCACACAATTCGTTGTATGCTTTACCAATCCATAAACCAGTCTCTGAGCAGTATTGCAGAGTGCCAAGGTGTTCTTTTATTTAATGCAGACAATGACGAATGCAGAGAATTACAAAGAACATAATTTTAGGTTGTTTTACTTTGACATTGACTGTAATTGACTGTATATAATTTTCTTACAGATCTCACCGATGAAGAATGCCAAGTCTGAAACTGAGATCCTGTTACAGAGATCGGCTGCTTACTGTCTGCCCGGGCTAGCCTGACCTGGCTTCCTGTAACACTAGCAGTCATCTTTGTGCTGAGTGGGCGGGCCAGACGGGAACACTGATAAGGCATTCTGACAGGCCGTCCAGGTGAGACCAGCTGTCCCATGCACTACAGATCAGGTGACTATTAGCGCATATCGGCATAGGCAAACAAGGCACAGCTATGATCCAACAAGGGAGGCATGGCATGGGAGCCATGGCAAGGGAGTCATGGCATGGATATACAGGGAGAGCTTAGCACTACTGGAGTAGTCTTCTGATGTAGTGGATTTTGCAGCTTGCCGCAAGGCAGAGGTAAAAGGTGCCGCCTGAGTCATCCGACTCCTCAGGGAAAATATAAATAAAACACGCCCAGGGCTGACAGACACATGGCACAGCATTCTCAGTCAGAGTATGTGACATTAGCAGAAAAAAGACAAGTCAGTTTGTCATCAGGCTTCAGTCATCTCTCACCTCTCCGTCTCACAGATCTGCGAACAGGTGCGCCACGCTCCAGTGGGCCTGAGTCCTGCTCACCATTGATGTACAAGTGCTTTACCTAAAGATAGAAAGAGTGGAAACAGTTGGAAGAAAACACAGCACAAATAAGTCCAGATGCATCTACTATTCATTTAAATAAATTCATTTTAAATTTCAGTTTTATCCCTTGCTCCTCTAGTTTCTCACCTAACCCAGTCAGATAGGAAGGTAAATATACATGGCTTACAATTATCTCCCATTTACTGTGTCCACATCATCCAATCCTAACCAGATCATCAGGGCACGATAAAGAGAGAAGAACAGCAGTGCCCACACAACCATAACAGAGCAAAGCAAGACTAATGGCCCTTTTCCACTGACCAGTACCAGCTCGGTTTTGGTCAGCTCTACTTGCCGTTTTTGCTTTTCCATTACTAAAATCTGGTGCCTGGTACCAGATACCTGGTACCATTCTTGATACCACCTTTGTTGAGGTTCCAAGCGAGCTGAAGTGATACCACAGATAGTTTAAAGCTATAGCAACCAGTTTAATTAAACGGTACTTTTATGCAGTGGAAAACGAAACACCCAAAACCAAACCGAGCAGAGTTAAGTAGAGCTGAGATTTGATTAGATTAGATTCAACTTTATTGTCATTACTCATGTATAAAACGAAATGCTGTTTGGCATCTAATCAGAAGTGCAAAGAGCAGCAAGTGCAGTATACACAGTATATGCAGTATGTACAGAGCAAATTATTATTAAGAGCAAATTATGTTCAGATACCATTTAGTGGAAAACTGCCATAATACTGATGTACTCATACAAATGGTTCCATGTAGGGCTGGTTCTTCATTGGGTTTGACAAGACCATTGAAGCCACTCACCTGATGTCGAAGCACACAGCTGGAGTTGAGGTTGGGGTAACGTGTTGTGGGGTCTATGGTGTACTGTTCAATATTCTTTGAAATGGTACTTGGGGTTGTTTGAGGGAGCAGCCTGTAGATGCTTTCCCTATACATATAGAGCCCAGACAAGGAAACAGAATATGATTAGTTGCATCCCCAAAGTCCATTCTTAAGAGATAGTGCTGCATGGTCACTGTGTGTGAGTGTGTGTGTGTGTAAATTTTAGACCCGTGAGGTCCTCATGTCAGTTGCATCCCTTCACCTCTCTGAGAGGATGTCCAGAGGGTCTCTCCCCTGTGCCCAACCGCGTACCATCCAGACCGCGTCAAATGCAGCCAGGAACCCGCGAGCACAGCCAGTCCCCATGGGCCAGAAAGGCTGTACAGAAAACAACAGTAATCCACTTGCATTACTACCCACAATACTACACACTGGTTCCCAAGAGCATTTCATCCCTATCCACATCCTCTCATGCACTGTGCAAGAAGTTTCAGTGTGGCTGAATGAAGTGCCATAATGGTAAAGTCGGAAAGCCTAAGGTGTGGTTTCTGATAAAGGGTAGGGCACGATGCTGTGATTGTACTGCATCAAGTGCTTTCCGCTTTGGATCATGCGGTTGCTATGCCTATTCTGTGCAATTGGTCACTGGAACATTTTCCACTCCTGCTAATATGCAGCAACATGTATGGTCTTCGTTTTGTATGTATGGTCACATTATTTCTTTTGATGTACTGATCCCTTGGGTTAACATATTTAGACCTACCTTAAGTCAACAGTGACTAATAGAGCACAGTCCAGCCTAATGCTCTGTGATATTTTATTCACATTATAGGCCTCGCCTTACAGTTAGTTTAAGCTGGCCATGCAGCTGAAGTATACCATTCTTTGAGCATTTTGGTATTCTGCAATAGTTAGCTTCTGCTCTAATTAGCACAACAGGCTGGTCCTAATGCAAAGGGAGACTGCACATTCAAAAAACGTACACAATTTTTCACTATTTTTACTCTCCACGAAAGGACTGCAGCGTTTACTAACCTGTAGCCCAAACATTACTACAATGGTTGGGGACAGACAGACAACCACCAAACAAGTTTTAGAATCCCACCCTTACCTCTAGCAGACTGTCCCCTACAAGGGCAACAAGAAGTTGATGTCCAGCCTTCTCACGAATGAGTGCCGCGTTCTCTGACGCGTACATACTAGTGAAGTCAAACATGGCCACATCAGGCTGGTCGTAGTGGTTGATGGCGTAGTCCAGGGAGGGCAGCTGGTAGTTGGTGCCAAAGTCAGCAGCCTCGCGGGCGTAGGAGAGGAGGGCTTCCTGGTTGACATTCTCAATGCTTAGGAGCTTCTCCGTTTCAATGTAGTCCTGTAGGACAAACCAGTATAATATCAGGCCACGGCCCTGACAAGGTCGTAGTGGCGCCCCACTCCCCCAACCCAACCCTCTTAACAAAACTAGTCTCTTTTCAAATCTCTGGCCATGCTGAACGTAAATTTGAATGCTAGCATTGAGAATTTTGAGATGCAATACCCGTTTCAGCCCCACAGCCATTGAATTCCATTGAAATGCAAAAAAAAATTTGATGATAAAAAAAAAAATCAGGCTCAGTTTTACGAGAATTGTTGAAGTTTCCACAAAATTATCCATTACTCAGTTTAAGAGGTTTTAACTTTGAGAGAATAGGCATGATCATGAATGGACATGATTTGTCCACTACCGCACATTATGAATGTGGCATTTCTGATAACAAAAGGATTTCACCGACCATGAGGGTGATAAAAGGACAAGGAAATCAATGCTTCCTTTGTGTGTGAGGCTGCAACAATTACGAGGCCACTGCATTTTCTACTAAAGCGGTGCTTTAATCTTCAGATCTAAGGGCTGGTGTAGTCTTGCAATGAGCCTAGGTGCAACATTAAATGCAGTCTCAACATGAGCAGAAGGAACACACACACACACTCACTCTGCAACTGAACAACTGAACAGGTTTCATCTAATGATCATCTAAACTCACTCAGTCACTCATAATCCTCTCACGGCTCAAAACATCCTAAAGGCCTATAGACATATACACACTCAGGCCTGGTTCAAACAGACACAGACACAGACACACACACACACCACCTGATTTAGCGAGTGATGCCACCCTAGATAGACTAATGAAATGCAATTCATACTGAGCACCATGGGACATCACACACACACACACACACACACACACACACACACTTGGCAAGCTGCCAAGGTTGGGGGCCAAATTTATCTCCATACACCAGTTGTGGTCACGACACTCCTGCTATATCTGGTCTGTCAGCTCTTATTGTCCGTACCATCATTACCACTGTCTTAAAAGGCCAAACTGAGGCGTGCACGCGCACACACACACACACACACACACACACACACACACACACACACACACACACTCACACACACAAACACAGTGTCAGGGTGCAAGGCTGAGAACAGGCTATGTTTCCACAAGGAGGAGAGGTGTGCGTGTGTGTGTGTGTGTGTGTGTGTGTGTGTCCCCACTCACATTTATTATGACTCCCTTGTTCAGCAGGCTCTGTTTTTTTGCCGTCATCACAAAGTAGTGTGTGTCGTCCTTGTAGTACACTATGTTCTCCAGATCAATACCTGCGTTCACAAAGCACGACAAGCAAACACACTGAGTAATGCTGTGTGGTGCAGTGCAGTGCAGTGGTGTCTATGGTAAAGCACTGGATCCAGATCCATTGAGCTGTTTCAGTTGGCCCAAGTGAGGACATGAAGAGTGTGCTGTGGCAGGGAAATACCACCAGCGCAAATCAGACCTACAGCAGAGGCCCAAACTCAGCCTGTGTGGAAGCAGTCTACATGAGACTACACAGACAGGAACAAACACTTTGGAAACACAGATGCCATTTCCGAAATGGCAGACTGCTGCACTACATACTGCATACGATCTGGGATGACCATTGTTCTTTTTTTTTGTTCCATATTGAGAAAAGTTTTGCTAATCTTGCTCAATATTTGTTAATTTTACAACACAGAGCCATCATTTCAGTAGATGACTTAAAATGTGCACACAACTTGGTCAATCTAGCACACATATTGTCTTCATACAAAATGACACCTCCAGCCTCCTGTTGTATGCATTATAGAGCAGTATGATATTTTGGAAACAACAAGACACATCAGAGATGACTGCGAACGCCATAGACGTGTCTGTTGTACGTAAATATATCTGATCATCCCTCCTATAGAAATAGTTTAATGGCATGGTACAGCATGTACTATTCTCCACCTTCCATTAACTCCCATTGATTCTCATTAGCCGTACAGCTTGACACAGATTCAAAGGGCTCAGACGATTACCGGTTTCTTCCTTGAGGTCCAGAAAGAACTTCTGATTAAAGATGAAGGCCACGCCACTGATCTCCTCCACCTTAGCCTCGGCTGTGGTGTGGCGGTTGACGAAGTTGGCAGTGATTGCGATAGCCAGCTTTCCACGAAACTCCTTCCTCCGAAAGCCTGTTCAGTTGTTCAGTTGCAGAGAGAGAGAGAGAGAGAGACACAGAGAGAGAGACAGAGAAAGAGAGAGAGAGAGAACGAGAGAGAGATACAGAGATAGAGAGACTCAGCACATGTCTAGACAGCTCAGCACAAGTCTGATGCTCAGACTTCAGGGAAACTATGGGAATTCTGCCAGCCATTTCCGAAGGACCTTAAGGTCCTCAGTCCTGTGGCTGAGGTTGCATTAAGGTTGCAGTGAGGATGCATTGACGTTGCCTTCAAAACATTTTCACTATGACTAAAAATCTGACTGTCTGAGGGTAAACTGACGAGTGCCTGGTGTCATACAGCACTCAAACAATTCCAGTCCACTGTATGTGACTCCAAATGGAATCTTTAAATGTAATTCCATAGACACCCAATAATATTACAATGGCACTAAAGAGGTGGTCATTGTCAAATCAACCACTCTAAACCTGTCCAATTCCATAATCAGAGACAAGATTAATTTCCAATCCACTTTTTTAAATATCCTAACAAATATTACCTTTGGACTCTTAAGCCAACAGTTATAACAGAAGCAACTCTGTCATTCCTTTCAAGGCAACAATTTCACAAGAACTACGTGTGTCTTGCACCTATAAGAAACTCAGCAGAACCACATGACTCAACACATTCAACAAGCTGTTTAAAATCTGGTGAGCAAGTAACTCACCAAACAGTTTGGTTCAAAGGTTATCTTATGTACAGGAGGCAACAGAACACAATAGGCTGTCTAAAATGTATGGGGATTTGAACGCAAATTAATGATGGCGTCTGTGTAAATGGCCTCAAAACGGGGCTCAAACTGTGTCAGCAGGAAGGAATTGGGGCTATGGGGAGACTTAGCCCTCCACCTCCTCATATTAGCCTAGAGCCAGATGTCCTACAAAAACAGCAAGCAAGAAAGCTTGGAAACGGTCCTTTTCAGACGTCTTAGAATGTGGGGCAGTGGTATGGACTGTAACAGACACTCCTCCAGGGTCATATCAGTGCTTCAGAGACTTTCAATGAGACAAGCTGATATAAGTGTGCTGAGGGAAAGCTAATTGAATTTAAAGCAAGAGAACAAACTAGTCTGTCCAGATGGCTGCCATGTGGACTTATTCATTAGTAGATTCAGTAGTACCAATACAAGCACATTGTTTTTCTGTTGAAAAACTTTACAGTTTGACCAAAGGTCTTTACAGTAGCTATGCTTGGTATGAATAAAATGGCTGATGTGGAGCCAGCGTGATGCGCCTTTTATTTATGCAACACTCATAAAACAGTTAAGTCATGTGTGTGACCCACAACAGCTGTGTAGTGTTAGCTTCCTATTTTTATCCCTGTGGACACTACATATAGCCTGACAAGCCAGACTGTAACATGACAGAGCAATGTGACTGGTCCAACCAAACCAAAACCGAAGAAGACCTGCTGAGACTCGGCTGAGAAAAACAATTTGCTACCGCTAGGGTACGTCAAGATTTTACGGCTACACTACACATGCATGAGTCACACATTCACGTGACTTGTCATAACATGACGTGGAACAGCTGCTTATTGCCCCCCCCCCCACTCACCATCAAGAGTGTTCCTGCGTCCGTCTGCCCCGATCACCACTTCAAAGTCGAAGTTGGCCACTGGGTGATCCGCTGGCCGAACCTCTGCCCTCCATCCAGGCCCTGAGGGTGAGAGAGAGAGGGAGACAACAGTCAGGTCTTTGGAGGTCAGGTCTCTGGCACCAACAGGACGGTTGCCCTTCACAGTAATCCCATCTCAAATCTCTCAATGCCAGGAACTCTCTCTTGACATACAGTATGCATTTAGGCCGTCACAAAATGCAGTCAACGCTGATAATCAATCATCATGCAAGAAATGCACAAATACTACCCACTGAAACCACTGAATGCACAGCAGCTTGTTTCAGGAACAGTTCAAGATGGCTGATGTATGTGCATTACAGAGAAGGTGCTAGTGCCCTCTGTGACACAGACCCTATATATAGAGCAAGTCTGGAAGGTTTATCCGTTCTACAATGCCAGGAGTTGAGTGGCGATGACGCGCACAAGAAACAGAAACCCTCTTGATATCAGCTGCATGCATGTTCAAAGTCTGGGTTAGAGGCTGGGCATGGAAAAATGTAGTTTTCCCAGACAACCCATTTGGAGCATGTCATCATTGTGGGAAACAGAGGACGGGGAATAAAACAACAACAACAAAAAAAAAATACCTGCATTGCTCAATTTAGACATGCTTCCTATTTTTAACACGCCTCTGCCAACTATGCAGCAATGAGCTACTTGTCACAGTGTCACTAGACTCAAGCTGGAGAGTCAAATCTCACTGGGCAGGCTTCCTGGGAGCTGTGAGAGACTACTGAGATAACACTGTCTAATGGACATAGAATGACTCAAGCTTATGATGCTGAAAGAGTGAGACAAAAAAAAAAAAGTGTGGCATTCATAGCACTGAGATTCTACACCACTCCAAAACCAAAATGGTTTAGAATTTAGATCAGACACCCATCTCTGGTATGTGAAGACATTCTTACACTGCCATCTGCGCAGGCTATAACAGAAAAGGCATTGAGCCACCAAGTCATGGTTTATGACCAATGGAACTAATAGGTTGCAGCCATGAACTTAGTATTGAAAAGCAGATATCTTTGCTACATACTTGACCGACTTTATGCTTTTTCTGATTAAGTGAGCCTTGAGACAGCTGTGGCAGCTTGACCCAGACTTGTTCAGTTAGTTAATCACAGAGTGTTCAGAGTGCAATATAACAGCTCAACAAAGAGCTTGCTAGAAAGAAATAGAGTTACTAAGGACGAGTCAAAACTCGTCAAAAAACACATATTTACCGTCAATGCCCTGTTCCTCTGGTGGCTCCAAGAGCTTAACAAATTCGACTTTGACATGCACCTCCACACCCACAATAAGGGCAATCTTTAGCAGCATGAGCTGGAGCTGGCGAATACCTGGGAAACATACACAAACACACACACACACACACACACACACACACACACATATAAAAAGACAAACAGTGAGCCAAGGGTTCTACCCAACAATTCCAAATATGAGTAGTCGACTAATTTGGGTTTTCCATCTGACAGAAGCAAGAGACTACAGTGTGACTACACTGAAACAAGCACATCCAGAGGGCACACATTTCAATATAACAGGAAAGAGACAGAAAGACACAAACACAGACAGACATCAACACCAACACCATGCATCTGGAGGGCATGGCTCTTCATACTTCAGGGTGGCTTACATGGCTTGCCAGGATTACACCAATCTCTGGCAGCGAGCAGGCGAGTCTATCTGCTCCGCTCAGACATCCCACACAGACAGATTTGCTGGCAGAGCGATAGTGCCTACAGATAGCAGGGCCTATTTTAACAGTCAAATTTAAGGGAACCAACTGAGAGGATCAAAACAGGAAACATGGAGGAAGGGATGGCGGGATAGAGGGAGGGTGTGATGGAGAGAGGGAGGGTGGGAGGGATGGATGGAGAGAGGGAGAGAGGAATGGATGGAGAGAGGGAGAGAGGGAGGGAGGGTTATGGCGCAGACTGCTGTGAGCCTGAAGCGAGCTGTAAAAGAGGCACAGAATGGACACTGACACACAATACAGACATTTCATTTTAGGACAGGAGTGCATGCTTAGCAATGGCTGCCACTCACTAATGTGGTCTATGGCTCCTGCGCAGAACTTGCCGTAGAACTTCTTAGCACCGAGTTCCTTGAGGTCATGTATGGTGAAGGGCCACAGGTGCAGCACATTGTTCCTTGAGAAGGTGTCCCGCTTCTCGATCAGAACCACTTTGGCCCCCAGAAGGGCCAACTCGATGGCTGTGCGAAGGCCACAAGGTCCACCCCCAATAATCAGACACTTAGAGAGGAACAAAGAAGAGACCTCAAAAATATGACAAAAATGGACTTTCCTTTGTTAATGGTAGTATCTTTGTAAGTAGTCCAAACCGAGGCACTCTGGTACTCTCTCTGGTACTCTGGGGAGTGGTAGTGTAGTGGTTAAGGAACGTGGCTAGCATGCATGTAGCTTGAAATGTTGTGGATTCAAATCCCAGCTGCCACCGTTAAGCACTTGAAGCACTTAACCCTAAGCTCCTCTAGGGGAGACTGGCCCTGAACAATTGATAGTTGACAAAATGTAAGTCGCTTTGGATAAAAGCATCTGCTAAATGCATAAATGTAAATATAATGTACTTTTAATGGATTTAATGGATAGGCCACATCAAGGCCAACATGTTTCCACTCACAAAGCAGTGGAAAGATGAAACTTTTGAGAGATGAACATGTTTTCAATCATTAATATAACACTTCTGCATGTACAGAGTTGGCTTGTTATGCTTATTATTTCACACTTTCAGCATGTTTCAGACTTTGGTTTACCATGGCATGCAGCACCTAATTGGAAGCTGTAGGGCAATGCAATGAACCAAAATGACATTTCAATTTCAGTTATGACTTCCAACAATTATAACATCCTAATCAAGATTATTAAAATTTGTCATTACAGCTCTTACATGCTGCTTGCCTATATTTACATTACATGAATCAATCAGCAATGTGTAGCTGTATTTCTTTAAGTAAACCGCCCTGACACACCATCCCCATGTGCACTCCCATACAGCTAACCCCCCCCCCCCCCCAACCACACACACACACACACACACACACACTGATTGTTATTTATTTGTTTTATTACCTCCACCAGTACACTACCTCAAAACATTATACTGTGTATAATGACAATAAAGGCTTTCTATTCTAATAAAGTAGGATTGCCAAAAGGTTATTCTGAATAGAATAAGGAGCAATCCCCAAACATGTGCACACAGAGGAATAAATTTACAGCACTAAACAACTTAAATGAGATGGCCATGACTACCTTACATAATCAGTCATGACTTTAGTTACTCATTGACATGTGCTTTTCATGTGCTTAGTTTGACCAATTGATCATGGAATTCAACAGAGTTAAGGGAATTTAGGCAAAGCATTAATGGACACCTAGAAATTCCCAAGACAGGAAATGAACGTACCATATCTATCACAGTTAGATACAGCAGGACATGTTCCATGTAGTGAAACACCAGTGTACTTTATCTGGGCAAAACAAGCAGAGACTCTACCATAAAAAGCATGTAAACATAGTCATAAAATGGACAGCTTCATTTTTACTGCCTGCTATGTAATAAGGACACGCCACTCAGTCAGAACTGCACCAGTCAACTATATAAGGAGTCTTCAGGAAGTGAGGAGTAATTGGACTTGGCTCTTATCAAACAATGCACTTCTCTTCCATTTTTGGTCACTCACAAGTACCTCAAATGTTGCAACAGAGACAAGTTCTACAACATGCAAAAATGCACAACCATGTACAAATAATGGAGAACACTGCCTTTTGAAGCAATAGTTGGACTAGTGGCAATCTTATAAACTCACATAACACCCTTATACTAAATCTTTATGCATCACACTGATGGGATAGGGTTTCCTGTGGGCCTCTCCTGGCCTAGACTTCCTGCTCTTGTAGAGGGCACATACTATCCAGAGGAAATACTCCTCCCATCTCAATCATCAATGAGCTTGTCATAGGCATGAAAGTGTACGTTCAGTAACACACCCATCTCAACATCATCATCATCATACACTCCATGTTTTAGGCCATCCAATCTCACAGAGCTGAGGCTCGAAGAGGGAAGAGGAAAAGGGAAACAAGCTGAGAGTCAAATGCAAAACGCTCTACTGAAAAGATATACGTTTGTAGGCGTTATTGTTTTTGAGGAGATGTCTAACACGATAAGAGAAGAATGCAAATTTTCCGTGCCTGAAGCAGAGCTATGCTAATTGCATTTTATCAGATGTGTGGCCAGGGGGGAGGTGTCTACTCTAACTGAGGGCTCTAGCATCTGTGAAGTACCATAAGGTTAGGAGAAGTGCATTACACTGCTTTTGTGCTGGATTCTGTCTTACAATACAAAGACAAATGTGTGGCACAGACATAAATAAGACCAAACAAACAGTTAGGCCCATAACACAACGCAAAATATACCCAATACCTGAACGTAGGTAATCATCACTTAGACAGTGTAAATAGAACAGGAAGAGCAAATATTTAGTGGCAAACAAAAATCACTTGATTGTCATTGGAAACACTCCGTCTGCTCCAGCACCTGGCTTCACTCCAATCATAGCTAATATTCATGTCTGATCAATGGCTTTGAGAGCCATGCAGTCATTCAGTTACTATGCACAACAGGCTCAGCCATTTCTACAGGTAACGTCTATGGCAATGACAAAATCACAGGATGAAAGACTGAAATAAAAACAATCTAAGGGAAGTTAATAATTTATGCTTCAGTATATTTATACCATATATTCAAAATCTACCATGCTTTGGTTGGATTTGGGACATTTCCTTGTCTCAACAACTCATGTGCTGATGTGCTGACAAACTGATCTATAGAATCTGATGTTTGAGAAAGAAGGAAGTAGCCTGTACATAACAATGTTCCTCCATATCTGTCACAAGCTCCACTTAGAACAGACAATGGACAGGAAATAAATTCCAATCTCAGGCACGCACAAAATTCAAAGATCTCAAAGAAAATCAGGTATGTCCAAACAAAAACAACAAGGATAATATTTCCAGTTGAGTTGAGTGTTGGTCTTACCCTGGTGTCTATGCAGGCATTGCCTTTGTTGTACTCCTTGTGGCTGGCTCTCTTGTCTAGCTTGTTCCACAGTGGCTCAGCCTTCCACGAGGTGACCGCACTCTTAAGGTTGTGGTAGAAGGCACCGTAGTCGGATGGGTCCAGGTCCAACTGCCGACACAGTATATTGAAGGCCTGAAGGGTGCCTTTGCACGTGGCCGCCTGGATAAAGCTCTCGAAAAGCTGTCCGGCCTGATCATCTAACTCACCCATCTTCCAACCTCACAGCACTTGCTGCCTTGTATTCTCTCAGCAGCCACTGATCTTCAGATGCAGGACGAGTGCTGCGCACATTCCCCGTCAAGAGTCTGGGAAAACAAAGAGCAATGGCACACAGCGTCAAAAACATCCTCCGATTAAGGAGCTTTGAACATCTGGTCAGCGTTTAAGTCAGTCAACAGCAATGTCAACAGCAGTGTCAGCTCAACTCTGATCTGATTCGACCAAGCTAACACTCATCTGGAGCAACTTCTCCAAAACAACTGTTCACCTTCAAACCAAGCTCCAAGTCGACTGACACAACCCATTTTTAAGGCGTATTTCTAGTAACTTACCAGCATGAACTGTTTGATGGGATTAGAAAAGTGCTTACCAGGTCAGACAGAACAAAGGTATTTTAGCACAGGAACTGGGGTGGAATGTGGCATTAATAGCCAAGTCCCTTCAATGGTTTTGCAAAAAACCTGATCTCTCCAACACAAGACTTTAGTTTAAAATAAACCCAAAGTCAAAATACACCCAAAACATGAGCACAGATAATCACAATTTATATGGTGCAAATAACACAGAAAAGGCAAATATTCACTGGTGAACGTAACATCGTTTGATCACTTGTCAATGTAAACACTCTTTCTGCACCTTGCTCAAGACTTTCTTCCCTTTATACCTGATATCAGTTCCTTATCAGTAGCTCGGAGAGCCAAGACGTCACTCAATCACTATGTTCAATTTCTACTTAAAAGGCTACATCTCAACAAGCTGTCCAATAACTGGCAAGATAGCCAGGATGAGTCAGTCCTATTTGACCTGCTGTATAACGTGTCTTGCTTCGTGCCAAGTGTTTCAGTGCTTCACAGCTTAAAAAGGTAAAATCCACATTCACATAGGCCTTTCTACCTGTGACCTACAGGTACAGTGCTTATGACAATGACAGACACATTCTCTTTTATAGTCTCAGTTTACAGGACACAAGACTGAAATCAAAATAAAGTAATTGAAGAGAAGTTAATAATTTATGCTTTATTATATTTCAAACCGCAGTAGTATACATCATTAAAGGTCAGACAAGTGATTTAACTACCAAAACTAACACATAAAAATGAGTTCCATTTGCATAAATCTGCCAAGCTGCCAGGTTATATTAGGGCCATTTTCCTAACACACATGTGCTGATGTGTTGAGAAACTCATCTACAGAACCTGATGTTTGAGAAGCAAGCAACCTAGCAATGTGAAAAAGTAAAAAGTAAAGTTGACATTTAGCAGACGCTTTAATGCAAAGTGACACAGACTCATAACATGGGCCATATCTTTCACAAGCTGCACTTAGAAAGATGCATAACAGACAGATCAGGGACTTTCACACATTGAAGCCAGTCACCTACATCTACACCAGGACCCTACATGCTAATTGTATTCTTCTGTTTATAAAACTGAATGTCTGTGTAAAATGGCAATTTTCTCATCCTTTACAAAAATTGGGCTTTCATGTAGTAAAAGTCTACTTACAACATGAAAACCCAACTTAGTAGGTGTTAAAGAGATCCATTCCAAAGGGAACTGCTGTGAAATGTAAATCCCAGGAGTGGCTCCATGCTCAGGAAGGTGCATGTGGGATATGACAGAGGGAGCAGTCTACCAAGTCTACAGCTGCAGCCCACCACCCAAAGATCCCTTTCCTCTCCTTCAGTGGGCCTACGGAAGGCTTCTGGTTTCAGAGGCCTAATCGAGTTCGGCAACTAGCTACAATATCTCCTCTGCCACTGCATGAATGCAATATCTGAGGATGGCTGCACCCCCAAACACGATTGCCACCCCCTACCCTCCTCACTTTAGCCGTCTGGCCACATGAGAATTCCGTTGGCAGACTGCCAGGACGATGAAGCCTGACCCCAAGATTTCCGATCTTCCCACTGAAATCTTGAAGGTTACCTCGGACACATAGAAACCCTTAGCCTATAAGGACGAGGCAGTGTAGTCCAGGAAGTTCACTGGACAGCTTCTGTCTATATTTGACCTGAGCAGTCAAACACACCATGGGAGTTTGTGAAGGAAATACCAAACACTATCAGTCTCGAAAATCTCCCTTAATTTGAGGTAATGGGGCAAGTTGTTTTAGAATAATAAGAACCATAACTGAGTATAATGCTTCACTAAAGGCAACAGAACTAAGAGACATTCTCACATCCACCCAGCAGGCTTTACTTGCTTCAAGAAATCAAAATTCAGAGAACAACAGTGAAATCCAGCGTGTGCCAAAGTGCTTTAAAGCTGAACAATCGGGAACTACACAGCCAAGCCCCAGCAAACCCTGTCGCCGTTCAGCGGAGGAGTAATTCACATGAGCAGTGGTGTGACAAAGCCAACATTCCAGACTTCCTAAGGTTAAATGCATGACCTCAGCTTGTCTTAAGAGTTTGAGAAAAGAGAGAGACCCTCTTCAGCTTTTCCTGAGCTACACAAAATGTGCTAGCTAGAGAGGAGGGAGGAGGGAGGGAGAGTAACAAACAAATACAGGTAAGGAGAGAGCATTGTACTCATTTGGGCTGGGGTTATATTTGCGCTTTAGAAAAGGCATTGTATTACATCAACCCAGATTGTTAGCCCAATGACCTAGAAGTTTCATAAATAACACAGTTCACAGCACAGCACAGCATAGCATAGCATAGCATAGCATAAAAGACAATAAAAACCTTTGGGACTGCCAATGAAGAACAACTCTTGCCTTGATCTAGAAGTAAACCATTTACCCTATTCAGGCCGCTTATCTGCTTTTGGGATAATTATGTACGACTAGTCTGAGGTTTGCAATATCACTGCTTGCAAAAAACACATAATTTTACTATATTTAAAGGTTCCTTTCCACCCCTTAAACACCTGATCACCATTCATCATTGTAAAAAATAACATTTACCAACACGTCACTGCTTTGCCTTGAGACAAGAAACTCCCTGAGGTGACTTGTTAGACCAACCCCCACCAAAAACATTCACACAATGCCATGTCTATGTCTATCACGATCGGAATGGTGTGATAAACTCACACACACAAAGTTCAAGTACATCAGTCAAGTGTAGCTTTTAATTCTCCAGCTTAACTGATGTGATAAGCCACCACTGAGAGTTAATGAAAGTGGAATACAGGTCATGGTGCCACTGCAGCAGCTGTAATGGCCACATTAAATTACCATCATTTGGTCTGGCCACTTAAAAAAAAAGAAAAAACAGGGAACACCCAAAATTTGAAGGGTACGTTAAAGGAAGAAGATAGATTCTTCTTCAGTTCCGAGCCCTCATTTGCCACCCCTCAGGGACATGAAAGGGACTGAGGTAAACACAATAGAGAGGCCGTTTATGGGAGGAAGAGACGAGTCCTGGCAGATAATCAAAAAGGACGAGTGAGTTGAGCAAGTTACTGTATCAGAAAAACAGTGGAGCTGCCCACACTGGATATGGCTAGGGTGCTGCTCCAAAGCTTAGGACTTATCCTCTCAGTGCATGGAAGGAGAATCACTGACTGAGATCACAAGACACTTCCAGACATGTTCGTCCCAACTTTCCCCTTGTGTGTGTGTGTGTGTGTGTGTGTGTGTGTGTGTGTGTGTGTGTGTATGTATGTGTGTGTGCATGCTCAGAATAGACAGGTTTCAAGTTTCGAGCTGAAGTCCAGTGGGCTGCACACTTTTAACTCAAATCCTTCAACCTACAGACCCAAGTGTCAACTCAAACAAAGAACTGCTGAACTCCAATCAAAGCAATTGATACTGGTTAGCACTGCAGCACATTTTCAGCAGATGAACACTACATTATGTAGGGTATGCCGATAACAGTCCTTTAGCGGTCTTGGTCAATTGTCAAACATGGCAGGTTTATACTTCAGCACAGAAATATGTTGAAAAAGGTCCCAGATCCCTGACGTAAATGTCAGTAATAAATAAATAAATCTAAAAATTTGCTTGGGGTGTCTAGATGTACTCATCCCTGAACATATGATTCCTACTTGCTAAGCTGCTTTAGCCTACTCATCCAGTTTGTGTTGACAGATGATATCCCCACTGACTCAGACCCTCAAGAGGGGGGTATATGCATGGAGAACTGACTGATCATATTGACCAAAGGGTATTCTGCTCCTGTGACACAGCAGAGGACTAGAAGAGGTTTATAGAAGTGGCACTGTGAAAAAAGTGAAACCTTGAAGCTCCAGACCAGTGTTCCTAAACCCACTGATGATTGATGGCAAAGCACATGCAAAAAAAAGCTTACATTGTGTTGCACTGCAAAGCAAAGGGACGTTTATCTGTGAGGTTGCCTGTGGCATCATGCTGAAAAGTAATCACCACATTTTTTTTTATTAGGCCACAGACAAGCACACAAGGTCATTCTCTGTGGCTAACTCCTACCATCATTCCGCATTGCATAGTTTACTCACAGAATTAAGAATACCTGGAAATTCTTAAAGAAAAGTAATCTAGTTGAGAAAATGAGGCCGCTGTCTGTTCTAATACATTTCCTTTCAGTAAGGGCCATCAAATTAAATGACTTGATGAAATCAATATCCAGTCATTAAATGTTTCTATTGCCTTGATCCAAAACAATGTCCTGCTACACTACATGTATAGCCATCCTTTGCAAAAAAACAAACAAAAAAAAAAAAAGAGAGAAGGCTGTCAATTCACTTCAGTTATAAAGCAGATATGCCACTTAACTGTTCAGCCTCAATGCAGAAATGTTTACATGACCCATGACAAACATAGCTCCATGTTACGCCAAAGTAGTAATTAGTCTAGACTAATGGTGTGTACAATAACTTTTCTACATTAATTGATGTGATCTTTTCTACATTAATTGATTTTTCTTAAACAGAGATCACATCATTCTTAAACATTTTCCCAGTGTCAAATGGAAAAATTTGAACATTTAGAACATATAATAAGCAAGTTGCAATACTACACTATACACTCTAATAAACAGGTCATTTTCAGAGTTTGGAAAAACAGGTTGAAATCAATGATTGTTCATAAACATAAATGTGTTCACCAAACACAAATAATGTGTCATTTATCAACAAAACAGGGACTCTGTCCAACCAATTCTTACACTGACTCTCCTCTTCTACCCTACTGCAGTGAGTTCAACAGTGCTCCTGACAACTAGCCGTATGGCGCAGCAACGACAGTGACACCACCAGTAGCACTTGGTGTATTTTTGTCGTTCCCTCTCTTGATAGGCTGGACAGGCCTTATAAGTCTGTCGCCAGTACCAGGAAATGGACAGTTGTGTAACTTGGTGCTACTCTGCCAGTGGCTTCTGATTGCAAAAACACCTGAAGAAAATAGAGTTGCAATATAGTTGGTGTGTGCCATGGTTAGTGTAAAACTGATTTATTTGAGTGAACAAGAAAATGTAATTTCTTCAGTGGCTCCAGAGAGAAGCATTATTGCACTCGTGCAAAATGCCAAGACCATTTCACACAGCAGTTAAATAGTTAGGTCTGACCAATGTCTTTATGAATTGCAGCCTAGGGTGATCATCAGTCTTCCACAAAGTCTGACTCAATTGTTATAAGTCATGCCTGAGTCAACAAGCCCTTGTCATATCCCAACCATTGAGCACACCTCAGTGTAGATTAGTGCTGACATTTTCCACAAGGAACTATAGTTTAACAATGGATGCTCATACAGGCCTAACTGTAACCTCAATAAGCAGTACACTAGTTACATGGTCAGGTATGGTGATGTCTGATAAATCTTTAAGTGAATAGTAGTGCAAATCAAGTCTCATATCACATACCAGAACACCACTCTTACGGTTCACATCCACCAAGACGCATTACAGAATATTGCCTCAAGGGAAAAAAACAAGACAGCTGTTTTGGCAAACTCTTCTCTCAACCAACACTGGCATGATTAACACCAACTGTAACGTATTATTCAGCGGGAACAAGAACATGTGCAGAACAAAAGGCTTCTAATTCATTAGGATTTACATCATCCATTTCTGATTAATAACTGTCTGACGCAGGTAGGCCTAATTATTTGTAATCTTCTTACAACCCTAAACGCATCAGAACGGATGTGTCTGAAACCTTCTTACATGCACCAAATCTTTCACACTCAATAGCTACGGTGATAGGTCCTTTAATTATGTGTAGAAAAACTATTTTACTTTGGTAATATAGGCTAGTTGCCTTGCAAATGTGCAAATTACAATAAAACACATTATAACCTATGATGAAACATTCATGAACTGAAGCTAGTCAGAAAATGTAACCGCATAGCCGAAACACTACCCGAGCACGTCCTTAACTGTGAATTAATTTTTTATAGCCTGCATGTTTCATTGAAACTGATCGCAAGACTTCGTTAAAGTCTGCTGTGTTCTCAAGAGAAAGCAGTCAAGCTTATTTAACGCATTGGCTACAGGTTCATGCGCTTACAGGACATTTAACATAGGCTAGTATGATTGTAAACCAGGCGTTATACGCATTAGAAAAACGTGCTGCTCTGTGAACTTACTTATCTTCAGGTGTGAGTTTACTTCAGAGACATCGACTTTGATCAATTCCATGAGTATGTTCCAGAGAAAACCATTGTCTGTGTTTAAGTTTTGAACTATCTCTTTATCACCCTGCAAAAGTCGAAATGACTTCACATTTATCTCTAAACTTCAGATGAAGCCTTATTAGTTTGCGAGCGGAAAGTCTGATGCCTCTCATATTATCTTCAAGGCGGTGCTTCGGCGATATGGCGTCCAATGGGAAGTTTGGCGATAAACTTGGAACGCAAACCTCTTGGCCAATCCCCGGATTAATTGTCAGCAACCCTTCTTTGTGGGGGTCAGACTTCAGAACTTTAACAGCAATTTCAACACAAGTGGGATTTAGATATGAGATATTCTAAGATATGTTTCAATTAGGCTACATTTTATTTCAGATACAATATTTCGCTCCAGTTATCAATATGCAGATATTCAGCACAAAAAGTGACACTGTAAACTTTGCTGTCTTAAGTGTGCGCATAACTTCAGCTATACACCTTACAAGAGCTTTGTCAGACAAAAGGCAAGTTAGATCTATCTGCTATGGAGTAACGTGAATGATTACTTGAAGTTTCCCCTCTGACAGACACAATAACGAATCAAATATTATGCCTCATTCTCAATATTGTAAACAAACAAACAAACAAACAAAAAAGAATAATAAAATGTCCACATATTCCCAAATGTCATGTTATGATACAACGGCGCCATCTACTGTAGGAATCGTTTGCCGTTCGAGGAAAAGAGGCAAAAAGAGGCTCTAATTCATCCTCATTCCTGCCATCATCATCAACATTCTCGCCCCCAGCATCATCTTGTGCTTTCTGTTTTCTGTTTTATTGCTTAATATGATCAAGATAGATCAATGATAAAAATTCATTGCTATGAGAATATAATTATTCTCTTATTATAAAAACATTGTGGATATTATGGCAATGCAATAAAATAGGAATAATAAATAAAAATCTATGAAATACCCTTAAATGAATCCCTACAAAACTGAAGTAGGCGTACAATGTTGTACCAACAATATCTTCATGTCGAGAATATTGCACTTCAATACAGTACCATGTCGTCTTTTCGTGTCCAAAATATTGGTCTCCAATAATTCCTCCGAAGCAGTAGGGCAATTATTTTTGGTGAGGGGGTTTGTATTGGCTGAAGTACCGTGCAGATAAACTGAGGAAAAGGCTTATTTTTGTTGAAGTCTGCAACACATTAAACAGAGCAGCATGGTTCCAGGCATCACATTGCACGACATTATTAATTCTCTTTCCGGACTTTTTTCCCCAACCGGCGCGGACTGGGCATTACTTTCCAAATGCACTGCACTGGACCTCCGACGCAAACTTTGTAGTCTGGACTTGTTTCGTCGCCGCGATGATCAAGTTTGTTACACTCATTGTCTGGCTACATTTTTTCAATGTTTCAAGTCTTACTACCCCTTATGCTGAAAACGCATTGAAGGCGTTGGATGGGAAGTTTGCCCCAGGACAAGTTACCTTGAACGACATGTTTAGAGAGGTGGAAAAATTGATGGAAGACACGCAGCATAAACTGGAGGAAGCCGTGCATCAGGTAGGTTACCCGAGAGAGGAAGCCTCAGCATGGCGAATTTGAATAGTTTGGAAGTGCTTCTTAGTGTACCGCAGTGTGTCACAGGCTAATTATCAAGTTTATCGTCTTTGGATTAGACGTAATAGTTACATTTGATGAAGTGTTTTCCCCCACGCATTTCGACATGTTAACTTTGTGTAACTTCATTCTTGCAGATGAATAATGAAAGTGCCAAATCCCTATCTTATGCACACGACCTGGTGCCAAATGATCATAACCTGACCCATTCAGAAGACGCACTGGATGCACAAGCCATGCGTATTGTTGAACGGATCAGAAAGGTAGGAATAACGTTTGTTTCGCAGCTTCATAATATTAGTCCCACATTATCCAGAAGTAGTATAACAGATGTTTTTTTTACAAAATGTTCAAGTTTTTATCACTGACTGCTTATTCAGGCTGTTTAGCAGGTTACGTATTATTATGTATTACGTATATCAGTTATTAACATCTGAACTTCATATTTGATGGCTGTAAATTACTGTAAATGGAGTTTCAGTTAGGCTTCGCCAGTGTCATAAATGGCGCAACAAGTCCTGACACCGATAAAAGACCATACCCCTTAATAATGTTGGCAAATATGTTATTCTAGAGCCAAATGAGCAACAACTCTGATAGTTTATGTGATGTAGGTATCAGACAAGGAGATTCGCAGCTCTCTCGGACGGTAGGGAACTCTCCGTATGCTGCCGATTTGTGCATGATCCTTAAGCATCTGTGCTTCTCTTAGCAGGAAACGGACAATAGGACAGGAGAGATTCATCTGACCAAAGCAGTCATCCAGACCAGTGGCAGATGGAATGAAGTCGACCATGTGAGTGATTGAGAGGCTGAAAGTGCTTTCATTAGATGTAACTTAGGTTTGCAATCGCAGATATTCTTTTGGTGAGAGGTTAAAGGGAGTTAAATGAATAAGAAAAATATGTTGATTGAATTGTTATGTTTATGTTTATTGTACTTTACAGTTTTATTCAAAGCGACTTACAATACAGATAATCCATTAACAAAAAATTGGCTAAAAAAGAACTAAAATTTAATAGGCCTATAAACCTAAACATGTAAGCAAGAATAGAAGTACAGATGGGAAAAAATACTACTAATAATGATACTATAAAAAAAACACTAGATAACAGTATAAATATTCAGTAGCAATATCAAATAAGTATCATTATCAAAATGTGTTTGTTTTAATTGAGATGGTTTCCCTCATTTCGAAGTGTGATAAGTGTGAACTGGATGCATCATGATGGAAAAGAAAAAAAGATGTTGCCAATATGTGTCGCTCACTTGAGAGTTATCTCCTCTGAGTTTGTCCCTGTTTGTGGACCAATATAAAAACTGTCCAATAAATACTGTGGGTTAAACAGAGTATTCACACATATCTGTTTTCACAGTTGCTCCATGGTTTGGTTTGTTTTCTACTCTGAGACACCCAGTCATTTTTCACACAACACACTCAGCCTATTTGAGCATCCACTCCATCTCCGAAGATTCATCTTTTGCATCTTAAAGACAGAGAGCTCGGTTTTTGTTTCCAGTGCGTGTCTAGTCTCTTGATGATGACTTCATGTAGGGCCCCAAACCCAAAGCTTTATCATAGTGTCAGTACACATGAGGGCACTAGTATTTTCCACTGACTGAACTGTCATTATGGGTTTTATAGCTGAGTTTAGTGCTTTTCCCCCCAGGACCTACACACGCTGTGCTAGTAACATTAGAAAAAGCTGGAAAGACTGCATGGAAAAACTCTTGTAAATGCTGCTGTTAATGACACGTGACATCACAATTGAGTAATTATTTTAGTCGCATATTTCTCTTTGCTACTGTGCTGAAGGAGAAATTCCAATGCCCAGTCATGGTGGTATGGTGAAAAGTATGGCTTATTTTCCAAAACCTGTGCTGTTCTGTGC
Organism: Tenualosa thibaudeaui; assembly: GCA_027481765.1. Lineage (NCBI taxonomy): Eukaryota > Metazoa > Chordata > Actinopteri > Clupeiformes > Clupeidae > Tenualosa > Tenualosa thibaudeaui. The sequence continues at coordinate 22,716,765 of JAIFZK010000007.1, forward strand.
ACGTGGCAAATGGCCCACATATGTTGAGCGTATGGTACAAGTTTATAGTTTCAGCGCATTTCATAAAAACTTGTGCACGACCATGTTTCACAAGACACTGTAACTTGATTTACATGTGAATCTGCTTTTTTAGACAGAGAGGTCTCCCTAGGGAAGAACTGCTCAGCCAGATGAACTTTCAGACAGAGGGTGGGGTTTCTGAAAAGACAACATGTTTTGTTTTGAGGACAGGAAGTTGGCTGGCTCTGTGATGTGAGCGGGAAGCAGGGGAGGAAAAAGAGTGTTTTGCCCCAGCTGACTGGAGTTGGTCTGGCTGAGTCATTAGAGAAGAGAGCAGCACCACATCAGTCTGAGCAGGAGGGGGGGTGAACAAGTCTTTGATCTGGTCTCGACATAAAACATTGCCGCTCCAGTACTTAAGGGATTGGAACACAACAAACACACACACACATACACACACACACACACACACACACATTTGATTTGGCTTAATCAGGACATTGTTGGAGGCACACTCTAAACAGTTTGTTTCAGGGCTTCTGAAACACCTGCATCATGTGAACAAAACTAGCCAAAGCAAAACAAAACCTCGCTGTATTTACCTGACATCACTCTCATGTGGAAGTCTTCTAAACAAATGAGGTAAACTGTACTTTTACAGTGAGTTATTGTGTATATAGCTGCAGTGTTGGCCGGGAGGAGAAAAAAAACTTACTTTGGCAGTTTGTCAGAACTCTACACATTAAGCTGTCCTGCAAATCACTATGGGCTAATGTGAGGCCAGTGGTTTTTCCCCCGTCTCTTATTTCATCTGGCCTACTTTTGTACTGAAGAAGAAGATATGCATGGCACAGTATGTTCCTTTAAACACAATACAATATAATTATTATTTCAATGATATATATGATTATTATACCAATATGTTGGATTGTTGGGCAGGTTTAGAAGTCAAAAATAAAATTGGTCTATGGAAAAAAACCAAGTTATTTGTTTTCTGTCAGTAAAGAGTTGAGCTACTTTGAGTAATGCTAAGATTTTCACAGATCTCTAAGCTTTCTGTTAACTTTTCTATTTTGCATCCAGTGTGTACATTATAAGTGAAACAACCACTGGTGACTTATCAGACTCAGGGCTTGTTTACACATATCTAGATATTTTATACACACATATTTTTGGCCACCTCAAACTGATATTTTTTTAAATGCCCTTCAAAGTGGGGATTATTCAAAACACTGGACATGTGGATATGTGTAAGCACAATTTAAAAAGACTAAAAGTTAAGAAAAATATTTGATCATAAAACTATCTAGATACGTGTAAACAAGCCCTCAGTTAAGAGGCTTATTTCTTCACCAGAGACAAAGCCTGGATAATCAGACACCTGGAAGACATTTAGCCCTAAATTTCTCATTAATTTTCTTTTCAAGCCCGCATTTATATACAGATAGCAAATGCTAATTTTATATTGTAAATTGCCAGTCTTATCAATCAGTTTGACTTTTTTAGGGGAGGGATGTTTTATGCTGCCATTAAATTGAACTGGATATGTATAGGCATTGCTCTTAATAATAGCTCATACTGCCAGCCATTATTTACTGCAGGAGTGCCTGATCGATGAGGACTGTGGAGAGGGTCATTACTGCCTATACCAGATCCTGACCTCCAAATGCATCCCCTGCAAGGCCTCCCATGCTGTGAGTGGACACAGTGGCTGAATCTCAATGTCCACCTTAACCCTTAGCCCTGAATCCTCAAAGACTTAATGACATGAATCAGCCAATAATAAAACTCAAATCTAGGGTGTAGGGGACATTATGATTCTGCCAAAATGCACAAAGTACATATTAATTCAGTATCCTACTCTGCTGTGAGTGGACCCAATAACTGAATCTCAATGTCCGCCTTAAAGGAGAAATCCGGAGTGAATCAATCCATAGCCCTGTTGTTTGGGGTCATCACGTGCTGTCAGTAGGAAAAAGAATGAGAAAATTAGATAGGCCTAATACTGAACCTGCAGCTAACATAGGGCACAGAAAGTCACTTTCAGTTTCATTTCCTAATGCCCTATATAGTCAGTGTTAGGTGACAGTTTGCTATTTAGTCTACGTTGTATCAAATTTTCTCGTTCTTTTTCCTACAGACAGCACTCGGTGACCTCAAGCAACAGACATAGATTGGATCACACTGGATTTCTCATTTAACCCTAAGGTCAAAACCTTCATATGACTTAACTAATAGCCAATAGTGAAATCAAGGGTTTAGAAGACATTGGGATTCATTCAACAGACAAAACACATACTGTACATACATTAATTCAGTGTGACTCAACAGTTAGCTGTTCCAGGATTAGTGTCCTTATGTGTTTAGAATGATATCTGTAAACTCATTTCTGACAGACATGTGGAAAAGATGAGGAATGCTGTGCAGGCCATTTGTGTGTGTGGGGAAAGTGCACACCAGACAGTGTAAAAGGACAGTCTGGCAGCATCTGTCAGTACCAGAACGACTGCAGCCCAGACCACTGCTGTGCCTTTCACAAAGGTAAGGCCTTGAAGACACACTGACAATGAACTCAAGATGTATTATTTTCTTTTAGTTTATTTTTTAAAGGAAGTGTGTAAGTTTAAATGACTCTGAAAAATCTGAAAGTCAGTCAGCTTGGCAAATCAAGTTAGAGAGAGAATTCTTTTGTGTTCAGTTACATTGAACTTGAACAATGAGGCTGTCCTCAAGAACCAAACTTGAGGGTCAGTATTGGTTTCCAAGGCCCTTTATTTCTTACTGTATTCTCTCCCCAAATGGAATGGGTTAGCGCTGGGCATGCTCAGCATGTAAATGTGGTCACATCTGTTCTCCTACCATTAACTGCAACCCACCACAGCCAGCCATTACCAGTTGGAAAACTTTCCACCACCCTTACCACCACCACCACCATCCTCACCCTACTCACTCCTCCCATGGCAGAGCTTCTCTTTCCTGTCTGCACTCCACGACCCCAAGAGCAGCAGGCCTGCTACAGCCATCCCAACCTCCTGATGGACCTGCTGATGTGGGACGTGGAGGGCCCCAGAGAACACTGTCCCTGCGCCGGGGACCTCGAGTGTCAGCCCCTCAGGTAGGCTGCACGTTTCTGGAATGAACAGGGACGCTACCCCGGATAAGTTAACTCAAAGACGCGTCAGCCGTAACAGTTAGCTTCCAGTGTAATCAATAGAGCTGGCTACATCAGATGAGACAACGGTGCATTCTAAAAGATAGACCAGTCTTGCGTCTAAATGTATTTGTACATGGCTTAACGTAATGCTTCTAACATATCCAGTATAGACCTAGCCTAAGAGCGCAGCCGCCACCAATTCAGTACCCTTGTTTTAAACAATTCTGAGAAGTGTGTGTGTGCCACTGCAACTGCCTCCCCAACCCTCAAAACAACTGATGTTCAAACAGTCTTGGCTCAATAACGGGGGGTAGAACTAAACATAGTGGTTTGGACCAGGCCATAAAACAATGCCAGCCAGACGATAGAAGAGGTGACCGCTGAGGGAAAGGCTGTCATTCGATTGGCACAGTACCGGTAATATAAAGAACAGTATAGCACGCTACTGCACAGCAAAGTATTTGCATATTAAATAGCACAGTACTAAACTACCTGAGGCTCTAAGTCCATGGTGAGGGGTTTAGGAAATGTCTGTTCATATGTATAGCTACACACCCATATCAGGAACTAAGTGGGTTGGATGTTATTGCAATGTTCTCTGTCTGGAACAATTACATCTGTTGTATGTTCTAAGAGGTTATTCGGTTCTGTTGCAGACGTGGATCACTGTGCTTAGATGTGAGAGGCTCATCCGGTGAGGATAGCCCAGATCCAGACGTTCCGTGAAACATCAAGAGTTCCCAAACACAAGTGTCATGTGATTTTTCTGGCTTTCAATCTTGCGTCTTGACTTCATAATGAGCCATGATGAGTATATGGAACAGTGTGAGTTTGTAGGTCTTTCATTTTGAGCATTTCTGTTGCAACCGACAGAATTGACCTATTAGTTTCTCTGTTGAAGAGATGATGTATCAGTTATTATGACAAACTGAATTATTTGTATTCATAAGGCATCATAATGTATAAGTCTTTGTATCCAACATTTCTTATTGAAATGAAGCATACCTTCAGTTTTCTTGCAAAGAGGACGTGGAATCTATTAACATTTCTTGACTGCCTGATGTGTTTTCCAGATTTTTTCTTTTTACTTTAATTCCTTCATCCCTGGTGTACCAAAATAAACACCAGATGGCAGTATTCAATAGTTTTTTTTGTTTGTTTTTTAAAGCCGTGGAACATAATGGATCATTCATTAGATGAAAGGGTCTTTCTCTTTAATCTCAAATATTTAAAACATTTGAACCATATTCAGTGAAACAACTGATTCAGGTGACATCCTATTTTTTTCTCTAATATTCATTTCCATTTTAGCATCTTTTAATTGCAAACATCGGCAACAAGTGTAACTTTTTCTAAGAAGCCTTGCCAAAGGGGTTTACGAATTCTTCAGCAAGTAAAAGAACCCTTGTCACATATTTTCACATTGAAGGGAGAGGAATGCATGTGGGAGAGTGATCCACAACACGTCAATGCTATTCTGCCAGCTGGTTGAGTTGCTTAAATTTAACTGTAGCAGATCTTTTAAAATCCACAACAAAAATAACTGAACAAAGAGATGTGGTCCTTCATGGTTTAACATGTTTTATTTATTTGTATTCATTTTGGTTTACAAACAAAAGGCACCCATTGTTATTTTTTTTTTTTTTACATCACAGACTTGCAAGAAAACAGATAGAGCATGATCATTAGCAATGAAGCCATTTTGCTGTAAACACCTCAATTAGTTTTTGGATGTGCAACTTTACGCCAAAGTACTAAGAATGGGTTGGTCTGACAGAATCTTTATATACACAATCAAAGCAAATGTAACAGTAGGTCCAACGATTTACAGGGCCCCCCTGACAAGAAACACCACACTGTGATAAACACAACTCTGTGGTGCTGTTTGAAATGTAGATGTGATGTTACAACAAGGCTTCCTTGCTGTCCAAAAGATGCCCTTATCGTATTAAGGAATGACAGAAAGTGACAGACATTTCCTGCACACAGCTGAGTGAATGTTAATTGATAACCCTGAATGTCAGTCTGTGTTTTTACAGTTCTTTAACCACCAGAAATCCTACTAAGCAACAGTATTCTTGGAACAACTAAACCCAAATGCAAGGGAATGATTGAAAGTACATGAAGGTAAGTGTCCCTTTCAAATGGTGGTCCTTGATACAAAGTTCACAACCACCACAACAAATCACTGGATCAGTAGGTGCCAAATCTACATGCTTTCCAAATACACATTAGGCACGCACGTTTAGAGTATATATCCTTGCTTCTAGTAGAATTGTGCAAAGAGTGAAAAGGCTGGAATGACGTACATTCAGACAATGCCAGTACAGTACAAAGAAAGCAGAAGAGAGAAAGAACAGGTAAGAGTAGATATGAACTCAAACCAAAGGTGTGATGGCTTTGGTTTCAATTTGATCATCTTTGTGACCAGGTGAAAAGAACAGACAAAAGACAAAAAAAAAGTTTGAGTTTTCATCCCGTAGACCCAAAAGGGGCCCATCAGCCTCTACACAACTTTGTTTTGCCTTTCGCTTGTAAAAATGTAAATATCCACTCCATAGGTATTCAAAGCATAAAAATACTATGCAATGTCAGATTACAATTACAATGTATATCTGGAAATGTACACAAATGGGTTACAAAACTTACACATTATCAGCTCTTTCACATTGTGTTAGTCAAAAAATATCAGGCACAGTTCACAAACCAGTCAGACCACAAAGCAACTAACCCTAGACATACACTCACAGCTTGTAGAATCAAGTACTACAGCTCATTTTGCAGTGTGTTTAAGTACACAAAATATATATATATATAAATATAAACAAACAAGCAAACAAACACTAACCCAATGGCTACTGCTCACCACAAACTTGTGATTCCGATGTAGGGAGGAAGGGTATTTGATCTTTTAAACTCACTGATCATAAGTTAGAACACAAAGGGAATTATGGTCCTTTACTTTCTTAGCCAGAAGGGAGGGAAAAAAAAAAAATATGATAATGGACAAAAATTTAAAGATCAACATTCTGCCTGTGGCTTGGGATGATGAGACCCTTCAATGTTAAAAGCTGGTTTGACATTAAGGTTAGGAAGTGACCCTGTAGCGAGAAAAAACAAACAAAACTAAACTAAAAAGACCAAGTGCTCAGATGAGATGAGAATGTACTCAACCATCAAACAAAACGTTCCTTATCAGACACTATGGTGAAACGGCTCTATGGTGGAACATGCAACGAAGGCATGCCAGCAGTCGGCTAAAGGACAGTAATACAGAGTGAATGTCCATTCATGTTCTGAATGGCGAACACCACGTTCCACCTTTAGCCACTGACTGAGAAGAGTGGCGTCTCCTCCTGTTCAATCGCTGATAGAAAGGTAGTGTATAAAAGTCGGAGATGGTTTGGAGTTCAAAAACAAATCAAAAGAAGACCAAAGAAAATTACAAGGGCTATTCTACTGAGAGCAAGGGGGAGCTGGGTTATGGTGGGGTGTTTTACGCAAGGTCAACTAGAGCCTTGGGTCCTGGGCACATAGCTATACTGTCTAGGAGCCGTTCACAATCCTCATCTGCCTTGTGCTTGATTGAAAAGTCGACAAGTGAGTCACTGCTATCAGCCAAGCCATGGCTGGTGTATACTACCCATCAAATCAAGTGGTTGAATGTGCAGTTAAATATTAGTTAGAGTTGCCCTGCCACCTACCTCTACACCCCTGTGTCTTCGGTGTTCGGCTTCAGCCGATAGACATATGATGCAGTGATTAAAGATAGCCTCCCCGTCTTGGTTGTGCCTAAGGAGAACATTTAGCCCTGAAGAGACATGCTTGCTTGCCACTAAGTGGTCAGCACTCCTACAGTCTGAAGAGCATGTATATGTGTATGTGTGTGTGGTTGGGGGGGCGGTGCTGTGCACTAACTAATTGAGAAAGAGAGAAGGAATATATAGAGACAGAGAGATTGAGAGAAAGAGAGAGAGAGAAAAAAAAAAAAAAAAAAAGTCAGAGGTACTTGTTGCTCCCTTCAGCAGCGGGAGCCTGACCCTAAAGTGACATTCAAAACATTTCTGGAGGGAGTCTACCAAGTTACACTGAATGCATAGCTGTCTGAGATAAGGACACGGAGTGGGACTGGGGGTCTTGCAAGGTACTACCAGAGGGGAAGAGAAGGAAAGGAGAGGAGAGGTTTGGTCACAATTCTACTGTGACCACCCTCTCTCTCTCTCCCCCTCCCTTTCCCTCACCCTCTCCCTATCTCTCTCTCTCTCCTGTCGCTCAGTGTCTGAGGGTACTGGATGCTCGGAAGTAGGACAGGAACTTGAAGCACAGGCTGACCACGAAGTACCAGATGTTGCGCGCCATCTGCGACCTGGCGATGAACACCCGCCAGATGACCACCACCAGCAGCGTGTTGAACGTGTAGCGGATGTTTCGCAATCTGCGACAATAACAGCATTGTTTCAATTTCACGCTTTTGCATTTTGACACAGTGAATTACAGTGGAGATTTAACAATGCTGTACGCAGAGAGAAAAATGGAAAGCGCAGTTCTAAACAGTTTGAGCTTGGCTGATTGTTTTTCAATCCGCAGAGCTCATGTCAAGAGGTGATTGCATGGCAGCGGGGAGATTTGTGAATGTGTGCTTGGGAACAGTCCCAGCTGGAGGGCAATTTGATAGAACTCTGATATCTCACTGGGGAATTTTGTTCCCTTTGTTTACACAGCCTGCAAAAGATTATGCACGACATGGCCACCATAGACGGCAACTGATACAGGGATTGATCCTCTATGTGGATCTTTCGCATTTCACAAAGAGCTGAAATGATCACAATCCTTTGGTTACTCATGCTCACTGGAAATCATAAACTTGAGATTAAATAAGGGAACCACCATGCAATTAATCCTGTGTGTGAGTGGTGCTCATACAGGATTGTAATCCAGAACCCTACTAATCCACAGTCCGCCATAAGAAGGTGGATCAGTGTTCAAAACGCTCACTGAAGAGCTGAGACAGACAGACAGACAGCAGGCAGACAAGTGCAGACAGACAAGCAGGCAGGCAGACAGGCAGACATCCAGACAACCACAGGCAGGCAGGCAGACAGACAGACAGGAATATAGGCAGACCGTCAGACAAGCACAGACAGGCAGACAGACAGCCCCTGCTGGAGGCTAGGGAGTGATCATCAATCCCTGTGTGGTACTTACTTGCTGAGGTGTTTCCTGGCTGCTGGCAAGCCTGACAGCTCCTCATTCAGCACGTACTTCTTGGTCCCCATGCAGTAGTTCTCCATATACTCAGCCCAGTGCAGCTGCCGCACATCAAAGTTAAACAGCTGCAGCCAACAGAGACAACAAGGATCCATGTTAGATAGATGAAGGGGTGATAAAGGTCTCAAGGAGGAATAGGATTTCATAGGTACGTCTGTAAACACACACACACCCACACCCACACACACACACACACCCTCCTGTCCTCGGGGCTCATCTGGTTCATGAGCATGGTGACGTTGTCTGTGTTCCACACCCACGAGTGGCTGGTGAAATACTCCAGCACCATCATGGCTTTGTGCAGGCGCTTGATGGTCTTCATCATCCTGTGTCACCGTGGCAACGGCAAGGGTAGGAAGAGGTAGAGGAGGAGAGTGAGCATGTACGAGAGAGATATGGAAAGAGAGAGATGTCAGGTGGCAGCTGGCACGTCATCTCTGTGCGTATTGTGTTTCGGTGAGCCACGTGGGCCCCCATTCAGCTTTAATAGGCTTCAGCTGCAAACTGACCCATGGCACACTGGGCATCCAGACAGATAAGATAAGAGGGGGAATTGAGATTCGAGACCAAGGGCCTGACAGCATGAGTCAAATGTGGCCTTTGTTTTGGGTCACCCAATGGAGAGTGCCAAATGTATTCTTGTGACAGCCAACCAGTGTGTGATGCTTTTTTTTTTCCCCAGACATACATAACATGTCATGGACATTACATTACAGCAAGCACACCACCCTCAAACAGTGGCACTCGGAGAGAAAGGACAACACCAGATCATTTAACAATCTATTTCAAGTCAAGACAGTTGGTGCTATTAATGATTCATTCAAATGATGAAATCATTTGGTCAGAGTGAAAAGGAACTGTTACCAGGACAGTACACATGGGCAGTGTGCAACTGAATCCAACAGCATTTACTGTACAGCATTGGTTCTCAGAACAGTGGAGTACTGCAGGAGATTGCATCCTATTACACATTTGACTCTTTAAATGTAAGTGCAGGGGGGTTCCATATGCTTAAACTGGGGGAAAAAAGGATCATGGACCGTTAAGGCAAGATTCATCCACACTTGAGGCAGAGTGGTACCTGAGCATTTGTGATAATTGCAATAACCTTATTTGATGGGGGATTTGTAGTAATGGTGTGCCAAGCACCAAAAAAGTAATAAAATCAAGTGCATTACAACAAACAAATATACAGCTCCAAATGCTGGGGTTTAGGGTCAATACCAAGCCACCTTTCATTTATCAGTTGAATGCTCAGTTATCCACCCCTCCCAAGAGACAGTCAGAAGCAGACATGGGAATAACAAATCAACCGTGCATAATACAATGATTCGTAAATCACAAATCACAAGTTAGTCACAAATCAGAGATGATTAGGGGAGAAGGGGCAGCCCATTCGTGATGAAATTCTCCCATGGAATTCTTAACGCAAATCATTAAACCACAGACATTTCAGAAAAATCACTTTCCATCCCTATTCAAAAACATGGGATCACATTACAATTTAACTTCATGATCTTTGCTGAAATGTGTTTGATTTAAGACTCTTTTAAGGCCAATACTTTCTGGTGTCAGATACCAAACACATCATTATTAATCTCATTAAAATAATTGAAAGAAGCACGCCTCTGATATGCCATTCTTATGTTAGAATCATTGTGCTGTGTCCTCTGTGTTAAACACATGCTATGCACTTGACCAAGACGCATATGAAAACTCTTACATCAAGGCCTCATTTGCTGTGTTTGTGCCTATGTTGACGGGCCTATTTCACATCAGCCATTTTTCCAAGACGTTGCAGGTTAAGCACAGGTGTTAATCCAATAAGGATCTGATTCTGCTACGCTAAATTAGAATTTTACTGGTTGTCATGTCAACACCTGTGCTTACCCTGCGACCTCTTGGAAAAATAGTTGATGTGAAATAGATCCACTATGCTTTTATATTATTGTTATTTTATAATATTAACTAAAATAGCCAGACTTTTATCGTGGAGATATTTGGTGGTTCTGAGGCAACGGACTTAACTAGTAAATCCAAATAGCTATCAGTGCTTGGTATCTGGCACGGGCCCAGATGACAGGTTCCCTTGGCGTGTTCCTATAGTGTCCAATGGAGGAGGAGAGATGAAAGGTCACTCTCTGGGTCAACTTTGTAGACTTGATGGCATGGCTCACAGTTTAAAATGGACCATTTATGACAGGGTGTTGGGGAATTTTAGATCTTAATGGGGAAAAAAAAAAAAAAAAAAAAACACCTCCAAAAAAACAAAAAGACTCCAAAACCATATGATCAAAAAGAGATGAGATGAGACATGCTGGAACAGGAGCTCATGCTAGCCTGTCAGCAACAGCTGTAGCAGTCCAGTCCGACGCCGATGCCATGAAGTCGAGCAGACAGCCGGGCTATGCTTCCTCGCCATCACCCATCCATGCCAACACGACCAGCACCCAGTGGTGGAGCAGGGAGAGGAAGGGGTGGGGTGTGATAAAGAGGGGTGGGGCAAGAGGGGTAGTTGGAGCTGGGGTGGAGATAGGGGTGAGGACAGGCATAGGAGAAGAGAGAAGTGGGAGTAGGGGCGCTGTCAAGACCTTACCGGGGTTTGTGACCGGTCAACCTGAGAAAAGCGTCATACACCAGGGCAGGTAGAGTGTGACTCACTGTGGTCCAATACTGATTGGTAAAGGGGTTGGACCGCAGGTTAACATTGGGCCGCCTGAAAGCCTGCTCTAAAGGGTTCATCTTGAAGATGGTGTTTACACAGTACTCTGCAAAGAGAATAGTCACAGGCATCCCACCCCCCACAAAATTAACATAGAGCAACACACTGTAGCGCAAGCCAGCCTCAGACACACACAAACATAAACACACACATCCTCTCTCTCTTAATCCATCACTCTCTCACTCACACACACACACACACACACACGAGAAGAAGAGTGCAGAACGCAGTAGAAGCTACTGGCTTGATGAGGCCTCCACTGAGTTATGCATCCTCACTCTCCTTGTCTGAATACTCAAGACAACAGCAACTGCGTTTTTTGCAAACAGCGTCACATCACAATGGCAACAACCTTTGGGTGGGGGGACGGGGCGGTTGACTGCGCCGGCTCGAGACAGCATAGATAGCAAAGGTAGTAGGTGGCGTCACAACGACTGCGGGCGCAATTACCTGGGCTCTCTCCCCGTCATCCGGAGGCAGAGATCATAAAGGAAGGCTGGTGCCATGTGGCTTACAGCGATCCAATACTGATTGATTAGGTGGTTTGAGGTGAGATTTACATTGGGCCGTCGGAACGCCTGCTCGAGGGGGTTCCTCTTGAAAGTGGATATTACATGGTACTCTATGAGACAAAAGGGGCGTTTCAACACAGGGTGAGAGTTGTAAGAATGGGCAGAGAGGGAGGGAGAGGGGGAGAGAGAGAGAGAGAGAGAGAGAGAAAGAGAAAAAAAGAGAGAGAGAGAGAAAGAGACACAGAGATTGAGGGGGAGAGATAGACAGACAAAAAGATAGACAGTCTACACGGCTGGGACCACAGTAATGGCAAACCTGAGAGGCAAAGAGTATTTATTTCCCTTCAAGCTGCGTTGCACTTCAACAAGCTTTGTCAGAGTGAGACTAAAGGGGTGGGGGGGGTCAGCAAGAGGGAAGGTCACTGGTCCTCATCTGACAAAAAACTGGCTCAATGAAATGCTGAAAGAGTGTGAAAGCAAATAAATACTATTTGGACCCAGGACTGCCCCACACACAAACAGACACACACACACAAACAGAGACACACACACAAACAGAGACACACACACACAACTCAAGTGCCCTACTGCTTTTGTCACTTTAGAGAAAAATTAACCATGTGCTTAACCTTGATACATGCTCAGTTACTCAGAGTTTGCAGTTGACAGAAATTTCCTCTGAGGAACACAAAGCGTGGGTGGCATAAATCTGCTGCTCGTACAACAAATAGAGACATTTCATGGCCAATCCAGACACAAACACCATCTTCTGAATGTGTGTGGGACTGTATGAACAGACCAGTGGGGCCACCAGTCACAAAAACTTTCCACACCAAAACCTGACATGTAGTTAAAGATAATGTCTTCAAATCTCCAATTAACATTCAATAAACTATATACACCTGAAAATACAAACTGAATACAAACTCAAAACTACTTCCTTTATTCACTAGCTCCATCCTGTACTACAAGACACTACCTTACTGCAAAGCAGTCACTGTATGGTCAAATCAGACTTTTGCTTCGCCAGGTCTGTCCGCTAAGAAATTATGGCAATCAGCAGAGATGGTGCATTCCAAGTAATTTCAATAGTAATTAATAAAACATTTTACCTAATAAAGCCCGATTCATTAAACAACTGCCCACTTTCTCTAACTGGGATGCATCTCAAAACTGTTGGTTGGCAATGGGCAATTGCATTGCAACCAACAAAGTTGTTTTGGGAAACATGCCCCTGACCAGTAAATACAGACAAGTCAGTTTCATATGCTGAGAGCTTAGCAGTGAGAGGGTATTCAGAGTAAAAAAAATGCAGGTTCTAAGCAACCTGTAATACCCCACAAGCCTAAGAACAGCCACTGTGATGCGAGTCATCCTCTGCATATGACAACAAGGGAAGAGCAAACTTCCCCTGAGACTGGCTTTCTAATGAGTACTTTCCAACTTAATCTGAGCTGGGTCCCATCACATTCAGAGAGATGCCAAGTGTGGCTCTGTTCAGCAGAGGTGACCAACACCTATTCTTTGAGAGTGCAGTAACTGCTGCATATGATTCAGCACTTGCCAGTACGCATGCACGCACAAACAGCCCTTCTGAAGGAACTGACTGTGGGAGGCAGTCTAAATCTTAACACCAAAAATCTGTGCTCAGTCTTAGGAAACATTTAACTGAAATGAAAGGCTGTCTATTTCTAAAATTCAAGACAACTTTCCAAATATTTCAATTGCTTTTGGGATTTTCCAATATTTTTTAAAGCTGGGTGCTGCCCGATTTCTGATTTCTTAAAACTGGGTGCAGCCTGATTTCTGAAGTGCTGCATTATTAAAACTCATTATCATCAGTGCTTTAGTTGAAGATTCTAAGACTAAATGATCTAATAATCTGAGGATCTACTGAGTCAAATGATTCAGAGAGGGTTTCATACCGACTTCCCCCCAATGGAATGGGTTGATGCCACCAGTTGTACAGTTGTAAATCAACATGGTTTTGGGTCTGCAAAAGTAAACACAATTGACAAGCAGATTTACAACACCAGCAGAAACACTGAAGCATTATCTTAAGAGAATTAAAAAAAAAAAACATTTTATGGTGAGTGGGACCATCCCCATCCCCACCCCCCTTTCTTGTACGTACCACCATCCCAAAACTCTCTCTCTCAACTTGCCTGAAACATCATCTTTTAATGAGAATTTCTTTAATTCTGTGGTGAATCTGAAACACATTTGTTGGGTCTCATAACATGCTTAATAATCATGTTCCCTCCCCTCCTTACTTCCCGACACTGTTGTTTTTCCTACAGCAAGCTAGAGATGACATCCAAGCAGAGGTATCATTACAGAGATCCTCTTAGGCAGGGCTGGCTTCCAGTTGTCTGGCTACAGAGGCTGGGCTCTGGGAGAAACTGACCTGTTGTGCCTTTGGGATCCTGAGTACCAGGCAGCAGCCAAAGTGGTGTTGATTACGACGTCTACAGGCACCAGGTCGGCCACAGCGTTGTTGGAGGCCCTCATCGTGCGAAGAATGCCCTTCCCCGCCTGGGCGTCAGGAGTCAATAACAGATTTAGGCTCATGTTTACCTTTATTGGTTCTTCTCAGAAGCTTTTATCCAAAGAGGTGGTAGGAAAAGTAGAAGTTTCTCAAACTGCATCTATGTATGCAAGTGACTGGCATAATGCATCTCAAACATCAGAAAAGGAGCACTCACAGCAATGAATATCCCACTGGGCCCGTTGAAATTATCTATCCAGCCCTTTAGGAGAAAAGCATTGTTGGTTACAGAGCACAGGGAGTCCTTTACAAACAGACTCTTCAGAATAATAACGCTTTCAAACTGATTACACCTGTGAGCCGAATGTGACCCTTTGTGCTGCACTTACAGGGAAGGGTTCCATCCAACTGGCTCCGACGATGGAGGGCCTGACGATGGCCACATTCAGGTCCCCACATTCCTGCTGGACCAGATACTCTGCCAAAGCCTTGGTGTACGTGTAGGTGTTTGGCCTGTCACCAATCAGCTTTGGTGTCATTACGCTCACAAGCTTGTCATCCATCCACCTGTTAAATAATAACAATTACATAAATGTAAATATTAAATAAATATAAAATACTTAATTTTGTTAATAAAGACAAACTTTCAAAAACAGAACACACACATATATATTTAATAATATAATATATACATAGCCTACAGCTTCAGGCTTTTGCTACTACAATGTCTTTCTTGAAGGTATTCCATAGCATTAAAATCAGCAACAGTGCAAATCAAGAATTAGTAATATTACTGAGGCCAAGCTCTGGACTCACTCTAAGGTGTCAACAAGTTTCTTGTAGTCTACTGGCGGAGGGTAGACCACTTCCTCGATGAGCTTGCGGTCACAGTTAGCGTAGGCCGTGGACACGTGGATAAGCACCTCCAGGTGCTTCATTTGGTGGGCCAGGGCTACCATCTTCTGAGTAGCCAGAACGTTCAGCTGCACTGCATCTCTGTGAGGGAGACAAAAAGGATGGGAAACAGATGAGAGCCACCTATCAGCAATGCATCTGGAGCACAATGTTCTCTGTGGAGCCCCATCACAGAGGCACGTGCAGACGCCTCACTAAACTGACATTTTTATCAGCCTCGGGGCAAGAAGCATTAGGTGTTCATTTAGCTCGTTATGAATTTATCACTGACTATTTAAAATGGGATGCTTCACTAGCAAAAGAAAATAAATAAATAAATAAAATATCGGCATCACAAAGGAGCACAGCTTACTTGAGAGGCTCATTGAATCGGATGGTTGCTGCGCAGTGGAAGACTATGTTGATGTTGGTCACCAGTGTCTCCTGGTCCTCTTTGCTCAGGTCCAGCTCAGGCAGAGTCAGGTCACTGTTCATGGCAATGATTTTATCTGCAAAGTCGGGCTGCTCGTCTCTTAATCTGTCAAAGAGCTGCAGCAGAGAAATCCCATTTAACGACCACATTAATGCGTCTTCAGAGCCATACCACATTTCCTCTCATCACAGATTACATATACATCCAGATGTCCTCTGATGCACAACTTAAGTTATGGCTATTAATATCAATCTGTCATACTTAAGCAATATGATCATATGCAACAGATATTCATTTAACATACAAGATTAAATATACATTGCAAACTCTTTATGTAATGTATGTGTGATGTGTCAAAATGGCGTCCAAGCTGCAGGGTCAGTTTAGTATTGTTAGTTTGCCTTCCTGCAAATGATGGTACTACTTAATAGTCCTTTTTGGGGTTACACTGGAATGTCACTTAAAATTTCTCACATTTCTTTGACTCACTTGGTGATTGGTCAATATAACAATAGATGATGGTGTTTTTAGAGCTTTGCATGGACAAGTCACACTACAGCATCCGTCATTACATTACATTACATTTAGCAGACTCTTATCCAAAGCCACTTACAAAGAGAGGATATAAACATTAGCATACAAAGTGTACAGTGTTCGCAGGCAAAGAATAGAATAGATAAGTACTAGTGCAAAAAGTTACATACACAAAGGTCTAATATACAGATGTCTGAATGCAGGGTAATATTGCACATTGGTTAAACAAGTTATTGCACAGATTACCTTTGCCTATAATGCAGTAAAGGTTTCACCAGGCTGGGACACTCACAATGATATATACACTTGAGCAGTGCAAGAAAAATCAGTGCAAGGGGGTTATTTAGATGAGTAGGGGTTAGTTTTGTTATGAGGGGGAGTCCTAGCTACACCAGGAAATAGCTCCACTTACTTTACAGTTGACCATGTCAGCAATGCGCTGGTGGGGAGCCTGGCCTGCCTTGGAGCGCACAAGCACATAAGCGACCTTGACTCCTGGGCAGGAGCGCAGCAGCTTCTCCAGCAGAACCTTCCCCATGAAGCCGGTGGCTCCCGTGATAAGGACGCTCTTGCCTTCATAGTACTCCGGAATGGTGACCATGGTGGCAGCCCTCTGGTCCCTCCTGAGCAACAGCACAACAGAGTAAGTTCACAAGTTAAGACCACAAGTTAAACAAATAAATGCATGCATGAATAAATTCACACACTTAGCCACAGAGATATCAGGGAACGTTTAGTCATGTAGTTCAAATGAAGCCATTTTGATAATACATATTTGTAAATTGGGCACTACATTTCATGTGCACAAATTCCACCTTGTGCTTCATATAGGTGGAATCCTGTTTTTTCTTTTTTGTTTTGTTTTCTCTAGTCAACATTGCTGTTAAGTAGTGCTTCATGCCGGGTCTTCACAAACAGGAAAGCCTGAAAGTCCTTGCCAGGGACATTCAAACACAACACTTTTATAATACCCATGTAAAGTCAGAAGAAATCTGGAACCTTTTGTTTAGTTTGGCCTAACCTCCAAGACAATTCTGCTTGCCATTCACTGCCTGTTGTCATTCTCATATGGGGAAAGCTAAGCAGCTGAGCAAAGCTGGTAGGCTACTGCAGTTAATAATTACAGCAAAAGATAACCCCTGCCTCTTTCAATCTGATAACCCCAATCAGGATCACACCTAATCCAAACACTGAACTTGCTCTTCACAATCCAGAAGCACAATCTATGGTGATAAAATCACACAGAATAAAACTCAGATTCCTAAACCAAGACCATGCTTTCTGAAGCTGGTTTTTGCCAGTTACAACAGCTTCTAAGATGACTGTTCTGACTGAACAGAAATGACTGGGGGACTACTAAAAGTCACTTGTAGAGCATAGAGTTTACAGAGGAAAGACCAAGTCCAGACATGGCCGTGACAGGAAATGCTAGCATTATTAAATCCTCCATGATAACTAATCTGTTTGGTTTTCACTTCCCTCATCAAGTCTTATAACAAAAAACATGGACATTCATTTTCCCATCATAAGCATATGCATCTAGAATTTTCTAACTGCAATGCTAAGGAAATCTTACCTTACACCCTTGACTAGAATTGTTTTTTTTTTTTTCACTTTTGCATCTCTAAAACCTTACCGTAAACTAGATCTTTACTAACCAAAACCACAATAACAAGTACAAATCATGTGATGCGATACAGGTCCATTACCAGTCCAGAAATCGCACACAGGCATGTTCAGATGAACTCACTATAATGAGTGCACTCCACTGATGATGACTGTGACGCCAATCTGTGATGCCATAGGTTTAGAATGTTTCTTCATTAAAATGTTCTAGTTAACCTTCTCCAATCACAAAAAGCTCCAGGTTTAGGGACCTGGCCTTCTGGCAGTGAAAGTCATCTCAGTGCTGCAGATACTGTTTACTGCATGACACACTGGTGCCAAGTTGCAACAGCTGTGCTCATCTCAAAACAGCAGCAGGACTCCCAGCCAAGGTGCACCACGGCCAGAGATTTCGGCTAGCAAAACTTTGCCTTTTCAGAGGTCTGAATCAAGCTAACACTAACCTGCATTAAGGAGGAGAAATTTCAACAGGCATTGGATCATCCCTGCTATCAAAATAAACAATAATAGTAAAAAGTCAGGTTTCTAGAGGGCCACAAAATGACGACAAGTTCTCACATTGAGAGAACTTGTGAGAATATGGCCAGAGAAAAAGGAAAGGGCCTTGCTCTGTGAAACTTTGTGGAAGCTCAGCAACCACCCTGCATCCCAGTCTGACAGTCACTACACGCTTCAGTAAGCCCAGGAGGGAGGGAGGCCCTACATGCAGAAAAGCACTCTATTCTGCCCAATCTTAAAAACTGATCACGAATTCTCAGAAAACCGATGGCTATAACCTACGTTTAGAAGTTTCTAGCCTAATGACGCATGTATGCCACAAATGTGCCATAAATGTGTTAGCCATAAATGTGAGTATAACTGCCGCCCTCTTTCCATCCTTTGCTTTGGCTTTAAAGGCTGGTGTCACCGGGAGAAAAGCTACGAGAAAAGCACATATGCCTTATCAACTTAGAACTGGACTGGAAAGTTTGCAAAATATGACGGCAAGTCACACATTCGTTGGCCGACATGACTAAACGTAGGGGGGAGTCGAATACGGCAACAGGCCGAAGTAAATTGGTCATGAGAGAGCGGTCGACCAATCTTGTGACCCGTATTAAAAGAATGGCTTACACCAATGTCTTTACTGACAAAGTTCATATGTAGGCTTCAACTCACTGCAAGGGACATCCTAAAAAGCTTAACGTAGCTTAATGTTCAAAAACAACGATCAATCACCACCAAACTTCTCATGAACATCTCTCATCATACACACCACGACTACACAAATACCAAAACAGAAATCCAAAATGGACGCAGTCTGTGTTAAGCTTTTTCGTTTACATGGGCTTCTATGGGGAGGAAAACGCTTAACGTAGCTTAATGTCAGATAACGGCGAGCAGATAACCAACTTCTCCTGAACATCTCTAGTCATACCGCCTCACACCTATATGAAAATCAAAGCCGAAATCCCATTTTCGTGGATGCAGTCGACATTAAACTTTTTTTTCTCTACATAGGCGCCCACTAGAAAAGGCTTAACGTACCTTATTGTCAGAAAACACCCATCAATCACCAAATTCAGCTCAGACTAGAGATGACTACAGATATAAGGATAAGTTTGGTAATGATTGCTCGCCGTTATCCGACATTAAGCTACATTAAGCGTTTTCCTCCCCATAGAAGCTATGTAAACGAAAAACCTTAACGCAGACTACGTCCTTCTGCTTTGATATTTGGTGTGGTCGTAGTGTGTGACAAGAGATGTTCATGAGAAGTTTTGTGATCATTGATCGTTGTTTTCAGACATTAAGCTACGTTAAGCTTTTTCTCTATAATGGGCGCCTATATAGAGGAAAAAGCTTAATGTCAGAAAAGCTTAAAATCAATCAGCATCAAATTCAGCTCGTATACGCATTTTCACCAAGAAATGGCCAAAGCCAAACTCCTTCTAGTATGGGAGATTAAGCCATTAAGCCACTGAAATCTATAAGGAAATGGCTTCACGTAGCTTAGTGTCGTCAAACGAGTTTAGTTGTAGGCAACTGGACTTCTTTATTGAGCTTGACAACGTTTCGTTTGTTACAACAGGCTACGTCAGGTCTAATTCTGGTGTGGGAAGAGGTACTATTTATCTCTGGAGGAACCTCTTGGGCCAATCCCTTGGTCCAGGTGTGAATTGGCCTGAGAGTCGTTGAGGTTCACACTTCTCCAGAGTACAGGTGTTGGAATGTCCAGTGGTTGTACCTTCTAGGGTGGGACCTCAAAGGAGCGTGGTACATAGCAGATAACTGGTGACGTAGCCCCCCTCTTCTGTTTAAGGTTGGCTGTTCCAGATGGGCGAAGATGGCTTCTTTCACCCCCTTCTCAAACCATCCATCTTGTTTGTCTAAAATATGTACTTCTGTGTCTTTGAATGAGTGTCCACTTTCCTTCAGATGTAAATATACTGCTGAGTCCTGTCCTGATGCATTTGCCCTCCTGAGTGTTGGGCCATGCGTTTGCCTACAACTAAACTCTTTTGACTAAGATGACCTGGATGAATGAGAATCTTCACAGACATGTAGCTTAGTGTGCGAAAACACACATCAATCACCACAGCACTTTTCATGGACAGCTGTAGTCATACCCACTCTCACCTCTCAAAAAATCAGAACTAAAATACCAATATTTTGGACGCAGTCTACATTAAGAGTTTTCTTTATAATGGGCGCCTATGGGAAAAGGCTTAACGTTGACACAGTCCATAATGTTGGAATTTCGGTTTTGATTTTTGGAGGTGAGAGTGTGCATGACTGCAGATGTGCATAAGAAGTTTGGTGCTGGTTGGCCGCCGTTTTCTGACATGAAGCTACGTTAAGCTTTTTCCTCGACATAGGCGCCCATTATAAAGAAAAAGCTTAACGTAAAGTAATGTTAAGATTTCAGTTTTGATTTTTGGAGAGGTGAGAGAAGGCATGACTAGAGATGTCCATGAGAAGTTTTGTGATGGTTGGTCGTTGTTTTCAGACATTAAGCTACGTTAAGCTCGCTCACGTTAAGCGTTTTAGAACGTCCCACTGCAGGTTATGGATTAGCAAGTTCAAATCAGCCACAAAACTTTGGAAAAGAAACGCGTTTGGATAAACCGTGTTTGGAAGATACAGGCAACTTTGCACATAGCACTGAAGCGAGAATGAAATCTTGTACAAAACCCATCCCTAACACGTGGAGCGGGTTTGTTGAGCTAAGTCAGCTAAAGTTAGCTAGCTAATTATTTTCACGTTACTATAAGTTGGCCAAGACCAGCGTGCCAGAAAACCAAAGCAAAACACTACGGACGCAACTGGCACTTCGACAAAAGAAGCTGCCCGATAAGAAACAACAGATCAAACATTTGCCGCACTGTCTCACTGGAAATAATCTA
Organism: Tenualosa thibaudeaui; assembly: GCA_027481765.1. NCBI lineage: Eukaryota > Metazoa > Chordata > Actinopteri > Clupeiformes > Clupeidae > Tenualosa > Tenualosa thibaudeaui. The sequence goes on from JAIFZK010000007.1 coordinate 22,737,782, forward strand.
TCGTTCTCTGTAACATTACTTCCTGAAAATATAATGTAACTACCGTGCTAACGACCCCTCCCCTCTACGCATTTCTTCCGTAGTAGAAGCACTCCACTAAACTGAACCGCCTGCAAACGACAGCTAGCCATCGTTAGCGCGCACAAAAAATTCTACTTACTTGCTGTTCACACGAAGCACACAATTCCTCTACAAGAAAACAACTTACATTTACAACATCAACAGAATTGACCAGATAAAACACATTACCAACTGTAAGTCCAGGCAGTGTCGTTAGTCCCGAACAGCTTACAGCCGTGACACGGTGCTGCGAGACAATGTGCGTGCGACTAAGAGCAGGAAGCGCAGTGAGCGGAGATTGCCAGATGAATTCATAGATGAGGCGCAATCGTGACGTCATTAGCCACTAAAACTCACACGATTCAGAATCCATCTATGAATTACAGCGCGACTAGGAATCTTCTTTCAACGTCTATGTAGTCTCATCACACACTGTCCTCTTACACACATGTGTAGATAAATAGCCTCAGAACACCAATCTGATTCTGAACTCGGTTAAATGCTAAAGAAAATGTGAATAACCACCTGAGATAATCAAAGATTTTTTGCCAAGGCTTTTTTTTGACGCAGTTGGCCCGGGGAATTCATCTTTCTGACAGTGGATTAATGTTAGAGCTCAGATTACTCTTAAGTAATTCTGTACATGTGTTCCTTCACAAGATATCAGTGCACAGTGAAAGTTTAGGAACTCATGCCATTGTGAGCTTCCATAGGGGAATGGTGGACTAGGTAGAGAGAACCATCCCTTTATTGCTCTGTTCTCAAAAATATCCTAATCCCCAATATGTATTTTTCTACCTTTCTCTGACGTCAATTCAGAATCTCTGGTCTGTGTGTCACCGGCACTTTTCTTTTTGTTACAGGATGTTGTGGAACAGCTCCAGTGTCATTTCCTCAGATTGTTGAGAGGATAACTGCTGGCTATTCAGTCAGAAAGACTGTGCAGTCCGATGAAGTCAGCTTCACACCATCACAGTGTTGCCTTTTGTGAGGACTGACAACCCCCATTGTTTATGGGCACTGCTGCTTGTGTAAAATGTTCACTCACAATGAAACATTTATTGTGAGATAAAATAAAACAAAGGCTCTTGTTGGGCATTCTTTTTTCTGTATAGAATTAAGACTGTATACACATTTTATAGGCACATATTTCAGGCACAAACTCAGGGAGTCAGACCCCCTGAGAAATTTAGCAGGGTGCACACTGGAGATTAAAACCAACACCCGTTCTGTCTCTTTCTCTCCCTCTCTCTGGGAATCATAAGACACATAGACCTATTAGCTGGGAAAAAGGGTCTACCAGGAACATCTGCCAACCGTTCCCTGGCAACAGAATGCCCCGTGCACTGCGCTGAGTCACTGATCGTGTCCATGGGGAGCCAGTTCCCCCCAGTTCTTAACACAAGCACTATGGTTTATAGGACAGTGACAGTGCCTTCATTTGTTTTTAAAAACTTTTAGTTACGATAGTTACAAATTGATGCATTTAGGTAGGCTGAAGTGGTGTTAGCCTGGCATGGGTTTTATGTCTTTGATCAAACCTGTTTACATAATCTTATTGTCATTGTCAGTGAAGATATAGACAGTTAAATTGAGTTCTTGGTTCTAGATTGTTTCGAGAGGACATTACCCATAATGTAACAAATTTACATGGATAGAAAAGTTTTGGTTGTTGCAGGCCAGAACTGATAAATGTTTCTTTTGTCCTGACTGCTCCTTGGTGTTCGCACAGAACAATCTGTATTTGTATTTGCGTGGTTACAGTACACAGTTAGGATACACAGCTAGTTTTGAATGCAGACATGCATTTTATGGATCCCATGATCAGACAAAGTTCTCGTCACATCTTGGTGAGTCCACTTGCACTTTTTTATGTAGGATGTTAGTTTGTTAAATTCAATTCAGAGAGAGTTTTGAGTCTTTGGTCTTTGTTTTGTCTTTGTTTTTTTTTTGTTATCCTTCCTTTCTTGTAACAACATGGTGAACATGAATACAACATAGATAGTAGTCAACTCACAGACATGGGAGCTTTTTATGACTGTTAAGATATTGAAATTACTGTCCAGAATGACAATAATTTGTGGACCATATTGTTTTATTAACATTGACATCTTGCAAAGTTTGCACTTGAGAGATAAAGTTCAAGGGCAGATGTTCAATGTAGAACAATGCTTGTTTATTGTAACATGTTTTAAACCTTTAATTGAAAGGTCACGTTAGTTACAGAAAGGACATGCTTTTGTTGATAGCTCAACTGGCCTTGTCCACAGATGAATCACTGTTTTGCATTAAAAGTTCAGTGGCACCTTTTTTTGGCCCCTTTTTGTTCACCAGTAGGTTCTCATGCCTGCAAACCTAGCTATTTTCTGACTTTGCTTGACGGTTATGGATACTGAAAAATGAATATCAAATTGATTTTCATTAAGCTAATACTGATAATATTTCCAAGTAGTTAAGTAACAGGTAGTCAGAGTGCTAATTTGCATACAACTGGACTTATTTTTTTGAAGCTTGAAGATTTTTCACCTAGGTTTCTTCAGTTTTGATCTGATGGTAGAGAACTAGGAGGTACAACTCTGGACCACTGTGGATGAAAGCCCCCACTTTTGGATAAAATGTGAAATATCTTCAAGCTCCAACAAAGTTGCATACAACTTAGCACCTTGACCACCATGACCTGGCTGAACGAGAATCTTCACAAACTTGAATGAGAATCTTCACAAACTTAAGTAACAGGTAGTACAGTACAGGCAATCACATTTTTCAGTTACATGTGTCATGACAACTTATTTGCCAAGAGAGGCCAAGCTGCCATTGTTGCTGTTGCCGTTGAGTGGAGGTTTCTCCCCCTCCTGTGTTTTCTGTGTCGGAAGTTCTGAACCCATTTAACACCCTTGGCTTTGGTTAATGAGTAACAGCCTCTCTGCAACAACGCCCCCCCCCCCCCCCCATCTCTATAAATGCTAGACTCATCCTGAGCCCCCCCAGTCTGGACTTAGGATGGCAACCTCAGGGATGAAGGTCATTGCTACTGTCCTGTTGTGTCTCCTTGGCATCACTGCTCTTCACCAAGGTAACACAAACAGTGCAGGGCGACAGGATAATATCATTTTGAAGATGTGCAAATGAAAAGATTTAAGAGTTTAACATTTTGATGCTGTGTCCACTTTAGGTCCAAAGTGTGGCTCTCCTCAGGTAAAGAGCCTCCTTGACCGCTCATTAAGAATTGTGGGAGGAACAGAAGCAGTGTATGGATCCCATCCTTGGCTGGCATGTAATCTTTTTACTTACATAAGTACAGCACCAGACACTCTCATTAACAACCCCAAGGGCACATTTACCAGACACTGGCTTCTAATTATGCAGACATAATAAGTGGCTAGTCAGGCACTTTATCCATCCACAGACACTGTCATGTTGGATTCATGTTTTTGTGGCTTGTGTTGTTCTCATTTATTTTGCTAGTGTTGCTTGTTTTCTCTTTTTTTTGTAAAACTTTAGTAATCTTTTTTCATTTCCTTTGGGGTATCAGATCCTGAGTATACATATATTTTATTCATTGCATAATTTCTATTTTGTTTGCCATGATGTGTACTTTATGTTGGTTTCAGGTATCTTTAAGGTCTAGGGGTTTGCATTTCTGTGGGGCAGCCATTCTCACAGACCGCTGGCTATTAACAGCTGCCCACTGTTTCTACAGCATGTCAAAGTAGGTTGTGGACACATTCATGTAGAATCAGAGTCAAACCAGAATCGGTTTTATTGGCCAAGTATACCTACACGCACAAAGAATTTGACTTGATGTTAGCTCTCTATACATTCAACAAATAGACATGTAGTAGTATACATTTAGTGGACAGATAGTAATATAGACACATACTGTACATTAAAGACAACAATATGCATATAGGCACATATCAACATAATATACAAATCATACAATAAAACATAATATTCAAGACAAAGTACACATGGAGTGGAATGTAAAGCGCAACAAGTGTCTTTGTCTTTCACATTTGCTTGCTGCTTACCACAATGCTGACAGTGTGGTGTGGGTGTGTGCTGATGCACACTTCCCATTATGTTAGCGTTAGCCGTAGGATTTCTAAGGTGATGGGTAATTCAGACCTGAATAAACTGCAACTAACACTCGCCTCATATATGTTGAATGCTAATGAATCTGCGATGCTCCTTTTAGGGATATTCTTCAAAATGTTAGTGCTGTCATTGGGGAACATCACCAGGGAGTGGTGGATCATGCGGAGCAGAGGTTCAGGTTGAAAGCAATCAGAATTCATGAAAAGTACTGGCCCCTCTCTCCAATGAACTATGACATAGCTTTGTTGGAAGTCGATGGCTTAATTCAGTTCGGTATGCTTACCCAGCAATTAAAGTAGCCACAGTAATGTCATATTGTTGTGGTATTTACATTCGTTTTTCATTGGTTTGCAGACAAACATGTTAAGCCATTGTGCTTACCTCAGCTCAGTGAAAAGTTCCCACCTGGCACCACCTGCATTGTTGGAGGATGGGGACGTGTGAGAGAGCGTGCGTACGAATACGAAAAGCATCAAAAATAATTTTTTATGTCAATTTACCAGATTTTTCATTTCATTTATTGTTTTACTGCTTCACAAAAATAATCTTCAAAATAGGTGGTCCTCTTCCAGCTGTTCTCCGCGAAGTGATGCTTGACCTTGTAGACACAGGCCGATGCAGACATGTCCTCCAAGGACTGAGGCCCAAGCCACAGCCCCTCACTGTGGTGTGTGCAGGACCAGAGAGAGGAAGTCGAGATGCTTGCCAGGTACATGAGAGCTTCACATGTCTGATTAGAGCAAAGATAATAGATTTTTCCAACTAGAGGGACCTTCCAATATAATATGAAGATGAAAGCTTAGTCCTGTGATGCCCGTGGTTTTCATGGCTGAATCCCAATGTCCCAACCAAGTCCTGAACCCTCAAGGACTTAACTCGCATTCGCACTAGTTATGTCTATGGTTCAGGGCTCAGGGGTTAGAGGGGACATTGGGATTCAATGTTAATTTTTATTTTGCTATGTTTAGGGTGACTCAGGGGGTCCCCTAATCTGCCCCAGGGAGGATGGAGACTGGGCAGTAGTGGGGGTGACCTCGTGGGGTAGAGGGTGCGGACGCAGCTGGATCGACAATGCGCACAAACCACCAAGCAAGAGGGGATCACCTGGGGTGTTCACCGATGTCAAAGTGTTCTTGCCATGGATCAAGAGAATCCTTAAAGGTTTATAAAGCTCATTTGTATTTGAGTCATAGACTGAATCACAATGTCCCTCCTAAGCTCTAAGCCCAGAACCCTTAAAGAATCAGCCAATCATTCAGCCATAGTGTTCAGTATGCTCTATGTAACTGCTTTCATTTCATGCCTTTGTTTTTTTAGAAGCAGACCTCACATCAGTTTTCCCTCCAAGTAAGTGAGCTTTGAATTGGTTGACAGCCTGCACATTTTCATGAGTGGTTAAATAAAATGTCTATGCTGCATGGATTTGCTGCAGGGTTGTGTCGTGTGACGGATGGAACTTTGACTGAAAACCAGGGTGTAATTAACAATCCAGATGAGACAGCAAAATACTATGCAAACAATGAGTAAGTGACTTTCTTGAGTGAGTTCTTTCTTGTTCTGGCCTCAAAGTTGAAGTTTACTGTAAACAATTCCATGAATTCTTTCCATAAAAGTTCACACACTCACACTTTTTTTTATTCTTAGAATATGCTCGTGGTCCATCAGCGTGCCTACTGGACGTCACATTCTGTTGGAGTTCCTGGAGTTTGACTTGGAGAATGACACTCTCTGTCACAGCGATCAGCTCACAGTGTTTGAGGGTGTCAACAGGGTCATTGGTGAGGAACCGAACACCAAAGTGATATAACACATAACTACACTTCCTCTTTCATAATCAGTGACCTACATGCACTGTAGAGGCATACACTGTTATCTGGAATGGATATGAGACCACTTAACTTACCTTCTTTTGTCCAGGCAAATTCTGTGGGAACCAGCTCCCTGGGCCTGTGTTGATCTTGTCCAGTAGTGCCACCATACAGTTTGTGACCGATGCCAGTGATGCAAGAGCTGGGTTTTCCATCCAATACAAAGCTGTGGATGTTGATTTTCAACTGGGTGAGTATCAGGGCTATTCAACTTCAAGAGACAGTAAATAAAAATGTAGCAGCCAGTCCAATAGGCAGGACAACAGAACAAGGTTCCTAAATTGTCCTCTCAAAGCATTTGCAGCCAAACCGGTTTTCTGGAGAACTGTTGCACAACAGTTAGAATACCAGGAAACAGGCCAATGGTTTCCAGGAACATTCTTTACACTCACACACTTTACACTAGAAAACAATATGTGCACACTTTACTCTAGATAACAATATATGCACACAGTTATGAAAATATCTGATTCTTTTGATGTGAATGCTCAATGTACCCATTTATTTATTTTGCTGTGTTCCTTTTTAAATACCTGGCTGCAACTTAATTTCCCCTGGTGGGATAATAAATTTGATGTGACTTGACTTTACTTGAGAATATTTTATACATGAAACAGAACAAGGTAAAACAGTCATTTGGGCAGGTTTATTTTGAGAGAGCGTGGCAAAACTGGATATATTCATTATGCTTTTCAAGTATGTCAGTTGGCATAGTGGCATGGTGACACTAGACTGTCCCCCTATCCTTGTCTGTATGACATAATTGCCATGTGTGTAATATGTGGGGTACTGGCCCATGAGGTTCTATTGTACTCATTACTGATGTGGGCTTCGTTGTTGTCATTACTGATTGAGTGTACTTCATTCTGATCTGATGCTCCTTCCTGAAGACCATGCCTTTCCTGTCATTTGGAGGGGTATTTGAAGTTGTGCTGACCCAGTACCTGGGTTACGAACGGATTGTATGACCACTACATGATGAACTGTTTTCTTTGAACACTTAAACTTGGGTTTTCCCTGTGCCTCTCTAGAGACATGCTGATCACTGATGCTTTATGCCACATTGTGTATTGCCTCTCTCTTGCTGTGCACAGCGGAATAAATCTACTCCTTGATTCAACTATTCTATTCTTTGCACCTGTGTAAGTACAGGAAGCTTTATTCAGGCACCCTGGCTGGGAAAATAGTACTGATAGCTGGTTTGGTCTGTCATTGCATCACTGTGCTGACAGGTTGTGTTTAAGCCCTTCAGCAAAAGAGGAGGGCTCTTGTTCTCTCTCTTCTTTGAATCCTCACTTGTGCTCAGCCCCCTCTCCTGTGGTGCTGTTGTCAGGCAGGGCCCAGGCATGGGCACCATCAGGGGGCACGGATGCCATAGACACAAGGTAAGCAGTGTGCCAGCAGCAGACCACACAACGAGGCCCTGTGATCGAGTAATGAGTGTCATGTGGGTGGGGAATGAAACACGCCGCACTTCAGGTGACCCCAGGGCAACCGAAACCAGAGACAGGGACGGCTTGGCTTCACCCTCGAGACCCGTGAGTGATGATGGTGTTGAGGACTAGGCAGGGAAATTGAGGCGCGTCACGTGGCACCACCAGCAGGACTCAGTCAACACACTAAACGGTTGTCCTTTGTTGTTATGGCCGTGCACAGCAGGGCCAGGATGTGGCACCGTGGCGCTGTTCCAGGCCCAAGGGGCCATCCAAAGTCCCTGCTACCCCGAGGCCTACAGGGACGAAGCAGACTGCCATTGGGTCATTCACGCACCAAAGGGACACGTTGTCAAGGTGAGCTGGGTGGCGTCTCCTTCTCTCTCCCAACAGAATCATGAATGCATTCATGGCTCCTTGAATATGCAATGAGAGTTGACTCTCAGCTGTGACTCCGGATCAGTTTTCTCTGTTAGAAGAGAAAGTGACTCTTAATCTTTAACCACAGCACCCAGCACGCCATGACATAAATGTTATAATCATGAGGAGTTATAATTATCATTAAATAATTATCGTAACAATACACCATATGTGAGCTCTGTGTACTTGACCTGACCTGAGGATCACTGGGTGAATGGCTCTCTGCAATGAACTCTGTAATTTTTGCAGCTTGACTTCAATGATTTTGACTTGGAACCGTCAGAGTATTGCCAGTATGACTCCCTGAAAATATTAGGAGATGTGGATGGAAGACAAGAAATTGGTAAGAGAAAGTCCTCCCTGGGAGTGTCTAAACAACAATTTTTCTTTAAAAATTGCAGAGGGATTTCTTGAAAATAAATAATGACCCAGTCAGTGAGTAAAGCTGATAGACTTTTAATTTCTCACTTCACAACTTTCCATTTTGTTTGGACAAACTCACTAGACCTAGATAACTGGAATGAAGCTAAATATTTGTTTCTGTGACAGCTGCCTTGGAAGTTAGAATGAAAAGCTGGTCTTGAGGAATTTCACTAAAGCCTTTTTAAACCAGATTATGCTTGAATGCATGATTCACATCTGTCTTTCAATTATGGTTGTGTCTCAGAATCAGAGCCCAGAGAATGATAACTTTTTTTGAATACATTTGATTTGTGTCACTATCACCCTGACATACCAAATGTTCCCCACATAAGTGACAACAAGTACATGCTGTGTTACAGGAACTCCTCCACAGTTGCATCATTGCACATTGTACATTTTATTTTATCTCTACAATGTAACATCTGCTGTTTCTCCTCATGCATGTATCAAAATCTTGACTGCTGGTTAGATTACAAATCACTTGATTTGATTTGCCTGGTCTTGTCAAGCCTTCCTCCAAGCTGATGACCCCTTCATCTGTTTTGTCTCTTCTTAATTTGTCTCTGTTTACTTCCTCTCTTCAAGCGGTGCTTTGTGGTGGGACTGTACCTCCACCAGTCCTGAGCTATGACAGCATAATGGTCCTCCATTTTACCTCCGACAGCAGCATAACAGCCCGTGGGTTCCATGCTACACCCACATTCATCAAGAGATCAGGTCATACAATGCAGAGCATTCAGAAACAAACCAACCCTAAGCACCATCCATCATCTAAAATCTGCCATTTATATGGCACTGGTCCATTTGTTTCAATCTACTTGTTGCACACTGTGTATGCCTGGACAATAATTCATATAGACATTCAGGCCACTGCGTGCCCATCCCAATGGTGCCTGTTTACCCATCATAGACCTCTGTCTTTGCAAACAGAACTCCAGGATGGTCAAGAGAAAAGATACAGGGAGGACAAGGAATCAGATGGCAACCCGGCAACCCGGCAAGGACAGACAAGTTCGTCCAGTGTTTCCAGCTTTGGCATTATTGTCTTTGTTATGCAAACAAGTTATAGTACACCAACTTATTGTTATTCAGTCCTCTATTTCAGTATGTGAAATTTAGCAGATATGTTTGAACTTGAAAGTAAAACAAGTAAAACAAAACCTTTACAGCACTGCTGACGTATTGTGATCAAACACCAATTAGAATCTTCTGTCAGTGCCAGTAAGGCTCTGGGAAGTGTTTGCAAGGTGTTGTGTGCCTTTTAGGTAGCTAATCCACAAGTTTTACACTCAAACTCTTTAGTGTTGCCTTTAAAAATGGACCTGCGACAAGCACATCAATGCTGTACACAGCTCTGTTCTTTTTAGTGGTGTTGGGTTCACTGTGGTTTTCTGTATGGTTAATGCTATACTACTTAGATGGCAAGCCTTTTTTCCTCTTTGTTTCCAGATGGGTTGCCAGGTCTGTGTGGAATGCCACACTCGGTTGCTGGCTCAAGACTGGGAGGGATCAGAGAAGGAGAGGGCGTGTCACAGCAGCACTGGCCCTGGGACGTGCAACTCCATCTGGGCGCTGAGATCATCTGTTTGGGTGCCATCATCCAGCCTGACTGGATCCTCACAGCAGCCCACTGTGTCCATGGCCTGTGAGTATCTATGGATGAAAAACTTTTTATAGATTGTTTAGATTGTTTATAGATGTATTGATTATTTATTTGCCCAGTAACTTTTAGCGTTATCATTTCACCACAGAGATGAAAAAACACTAGGCACATTGACTCTCGAGACTGGGGATCCGGACAACCAAGTATGACATAACAATATGTCTATAGGTTTATGTCTTTATGACATAACAATACATCTACGTATGTCTTTATGTGCATTTATAGACCCATAAATGAGTGGGTGTGGGTATCACTGTTTGTTTTGTGTTGCATTTGTGTACAGTAAAAATGCTTTTCTTCCTGACACCTGTTGACCTCCTGTAGGTTCGGAGGGTGAGGGAAGTGTTTGTGCACCCTGTATTTGAGCCCTCCTCCCTGGACTCAGATGTAGCTTTGTTGCAGCTGGACTCTGAGTTTTCACTCACTGACCACACACAGCTTATATGTCTGCCAAACCTACAACAGGAGAACTCACTCAGTCTCGACTGCAAAGTTTCTCCTGAGAAGAGGCATGCTGGTAAGCATTCACAGAAGAGTGTGTATTTACAAATGATTTATTTATACAACATATTCTATCCTCTGCACAGGTCCTTGACGTAAATAGAAAAGGCTATCTTTTTTGTACATTGGAACAGTAAAATAATATGTTTGATCTGTCTGGTGCAGTTTCATGTCTTATAGAGAAAGGAACATTCTATTATTTACTATTTTGCTTGTGTGTGGTAATTCCAGAACCTTACAGTCAGTTTCAGAATTATCTGATGCAGCCTACACCCACATTCATGTCTGGTGGGCTTTAATTGGCAGGCTCTCTAAGGAACAATGCATCGCTGTCAGTATACGTGTCTCTGATGGAGCTGGCTGACTGTGAGCGCTACTATCCTGAGAGGCTGGCTGACACAATGCTGTGCGTTCAACAAAAAAACTTGACTGCTTACGACTCCTGTATGGTAAGAAGCTAATCAGATCAACTCTGAAGTGGAGAATGGAGCAAACTTATGACTAAGAATCTTAATATGTTTAATTTGTGAAACAGTTCCCCCTACTGGGAGAAAAAATAACACAGCTAAATATTTGCCATTATCTGGAATTCAAGCCACACATTCCAAGCAGGAATACCTGACCTGCTGTAGCCTACATGTGCAAATAGCAGGGCAAATCCTAAAAAAATGAAAAAAATCTATAGCAATCATTGAAAGTAACTGAAAGTATGCATTGCAATTCTCTCGGATTCTTTAGGACCACATGGGAGCCCCTTTGGTTTGTCGGACAAACGATTCCAAATTCTTTGTGCTAGGAGTGGCCAGTTGGAGAGAGGGTTGTGGAAAGTTTCCAAGGCCTGTGGTTTATTCGTCACTGCTGCCTGTTGTGGATTGGATTTTGGAGCAGCTTGATGGTGAGTTACAGCTGGGTGGCTCCACAGAGCAGTTTGAAATAGGTTCCTATAGCTCTTCCAGGTTGTCCATACCTCTTCCCAGCTAGAGCATATTTAAAAGTCATTAACCAAGAATAGAATTCAGAGGTAAAGTTATCAGCATGGTGCTCTGAGAAGAGGACATAAATTTTCTCTAGCTGTTGGAATCTTTTAAAAGTTGGGCTTTAGAATTTCACTTGAGGTCACCAACAATGTAGTGTTTTCACCTAAGTAAAACTTTATTACGTGCTATACTAACTTGCTGTGAAATTGGTTTAAGCCTAGTACTATAGGCCTAATGCCACTGCTAACACAATCTAAATGCATTTTCATATTCTGCACAGTGACTTTGGATTCAATGGTGGAGGAGGACCCAGACGAAAAGGATTTTAGCACTGAATCATCTGGATACTTTTACTGAATCACGTCAACAACAGTCATCTCCAACCAGCCGCGAAGCGCAACTTATGAAAATGATTATTCGCCTATTTAAATTGTAACTTTCATCTCAGTATTATTTATTTTTGATGTGATACATAGAAAAAACATCACGACATGTATTACGTAGGATAGCGTTCTATCGATGTATTTTTTACTGCATTTACACTAGCACTTTAGCCAAGTTTTATTTATAGCCTATTTATGCCAAGGAAATAAAGTTGTATGAAATGTCAATGCTGATGGTGCAGTGTTATAAATGATCATCTACTTATCATCACCTAGTGTCATCAAAATAATAGCTCATCCCATCATATCGCATTGATGTGGCCAACTGACAAAGTGCAGTCAGCAGAGCGGCTGCAGGGAACTCCGCGCGAATGTGATCTGAGGATGGGGTGATTTCAGACCACTTCTCCACACACATGTTCAGCCACACACACGCAGTCATGTCATGTTGTTATGGAAACGGATTTCACCTCCAATTGGTTCGTTTAATAAAACCCGCCTCCTTGGCCTGACGCTCCTCCTTTAGGACGGCCCTTGAGCAAAGGTACATGCCTTGCGTCAATGTCTGACCTATGCACTCCCCAGTGGCAGGCAACCGAGGGTACTCCAGGCACAGAGACTGAACATCATGGATGATTATCTGGTAATTTACTTTCATATGAGTAAAGAAAATATGGACATCTAGCCTGTGCTTAGATGAGCGTTGCGTTTCTGAGAGAAAATAGCAGATGTAATTTAATGATAAGAGAGTCAGTTCGGCACTGACGAGAGAAGGGTCAAATTCATTGCCATAAAACTGCACACCTCTGAGGAAATGAATAGTATGACACAGCATATTTCATGGCTGGCAATATAAATCGAGTTATTTAGAATTTAGTCATTTAGAGTTTTGAGTTGTTTTGTCATTTGTTTACTTTGTTTAGTCATTTAGAGTTTTGAGTAGTTTTGTCATTTGTTTACTTTAATTACCAAACTGAAATATCCCGCAAGATCTGAGTTGGTGATATGCGTCTGTAAGTTTTGGTATAGCCTACTTTGCCTAGCTGCTTGATAATGTTTGGACTTTACTGCTGATAAGCTACTACTTGATTCAATTTGAAATTTAAACAACACATGTAGCATGTCTTTCTTACATCTGGATCACTTGATATGAAAGGGCTGTTCTCATGACTTTGTTGCTTTAAAGAATAAATGCAAACCCTATTAATTGTTGAACCTTCAGCTTGTGTCCATACTGGTGGCGGTGGCTTTGGTGGCTTTGACCATAGTCTATCTCATGACAAAATCTGATGGACGGCAGACTTCCAAAACCCTGAAGGACCCAACAGTCAAATACGCCCTGCTGCTCGTGGAGAAAGAGGTTTGTTGGCATCATCTAAGGCACTGTTGGTGTTGAGGCCGTGCTGAAAAGCACACATGTTCACCTTGAAAGTGAAAAATAATAATAATAAATAAAAACCAGTCACGGCTGATAGGGCTGAGCTTGTTTGCCTCCCTTTTCCGCAGGATATTAGCCATGACACCAAACGCTTCCGCTTTGGCCTTCCCTCTCCCTCACATGTCCTTGGCCTTCCAGTGGGTACGGATGGAGTGGCCCCTCCTGTTTTATCAGGGCTCATCTAAGCCTCTCAGTTTCATAATGCCCGCTCTTGGGCATTCATATGACTTCTCAGAACAAAGAATTGCTCCATTGTGGGTTAAATATGTAACAAAACTGTTTGTGGTCAATTTTAGGGCAGCATGTTTATCTCTCTGCTAAAGTCAACGGCAGTCTTGTGGTCCGTGCTTACACCCCAGTTTCAAGTGATGAGGACAAGGGCTTTGTCGACCTGGTTGTAAAGGTAGTGTACTTGGCACGTGTGATAGTTTAAACAGATATTCTTTGTTGTAATGATATAATGATGTCACGAATGATGGTGCCTTTGTAGAACACCCTCTTAGCAGTGTAGTTTATCACCATGTGATGGTTCTCTTCAGGTATATCATAGAAATACTCATCCAAACTACCCTGATGGAGGTAAGATGTCTCAGTACCTCAATGAGATGACCGTTGGAGATGCCATTGATTTCAGAGGGCCTAATGGACTACTTATCTACCAGGGAAATGGTAAGACATTGCTTGTGTGTTGCACAAAGTACAGTAAGAATGCTGTTGGCAACCACTAGATGGCAGTGTTGGACAATGTAATAAAGTCTGTGCTGGTCTTGCAGACAAAATGAGATAAGGCTGATATAAGACTCTTGTAAGATAGATATTACTATTTTCCTGATTTTATGTTTTGAAATTGTTTAAGGAAAATTTGCAATCCGCCCTGACAAGAAATCTGAGGCCAAAGTCAGGAAGTTTAACCATGTGGGAATGATTGCAGGTGGAACAGGTGAGCGTGTCTTATTTCTTACCAAACTCAGTGGACAACTAATGGACTCTATTTAGCTGAACTTGACCATCTTTAGACCTAAATGTTACCATAGGATTGTACATATTTTACCATAATACACTTTTACCCCAAACTTTTCTGGTTCATGACACTACTTAACTGAGCTCAGTATATGCAGAGGCATCAATAACTTCTTTCTTTGTATCATGGCCATCGATTGGTTTATCAAAAGGTGTACACCACCTCTCTCAATCCAATTGAAATTTCAATCTGATTTATATAAATGTGTGTTTATTTTTATTTATATAAATATTACATACATATTTTTTTAAAGAAGCCATGTTGTTTCAGGTATTACTCCAATGCTCCAGCTGATTAAATGCATCACGTCAGACCCTTTAGACAACACTAAGTGCTCCCTGATATTTGCCAACCAGGTAAATCTCTGACCACAGAGAAAAGAATTCTCTGATTTGCATTATGTCGTAAGACGGCCTTGTGTTCATTAACTGCACTCTGCCTGTTTGCAGACCGAAAAAGACATCTTGTTGAGAGAGGAGCTGGAACAGATTCGATCAAATCAGCTCAAAGCAGACCAGTTCAAACTGTGGTACACACTGGATAAGCCTCCAGAGGGTAAGAGTGACCTCACCTTTTTTGCATCTGTACTTCAAGACAGCTATAATTCATCCTCACTGTGTTTTAGGTTTGGTTTGCAAAGCCTTCCAAAAGCGTTGACTTCCTGGAGACATATTAAGTATACATACAATGTAATTATGCAGTGTAATTGGATGCAGCTCATGTCTGCAATACCTCATGTTGAATTTGTGTCATTTCAGGAAAGCTCTAGAAGCTAACGTTTCCCATAGACATAGGCAGGTCATTATAGCCTGCTCTTGTGATGCTTGTGAATAGAGATGTTGAGACTCATTTTCTGTAATTCACTCCTCGACAGGATGGGCATACGGCTCAGGATTTGTGGACGCTGACATGATTAAAGACCACCTCCCTGCACCGGCGGCTGACGTACTTATTGTAATGTGCGGCCCGCCTCCAATGATCCAGAATGCTTGCCTGCCAAACCTCTCCAAACTGGGTCACAAGACGGAGAACACCTTTGCATACTAACAGGATGACACTGATTTTGGATTAATGTTGTTCCCAATTTATTAATAAATTCACTTTTTTATTTGTTCTATTTGTGGTTGTATTTTTTACATAATTATGGATATGAGCAGGATGGACACTCAGATACCTGTACAAACAGATATTGGAACACAAGTTGTGTATTACTACCAATAGGCTCATTTCACAGTAGCCATTTTCCAAGAGGTGGCAAAATAAGCACAGGTGACAGCCAAGATCATGTCAGTGTGTAGCAGAATCTAATCCCCATTGGATGTCATCAAGATGTCATTAGGAACACCTGTGGTTACCTTGCTACTTCCTGGAAAATTGGGTGCTGCAAAATGGGTCCATTATCAGCTGTCTGCAACTCTGCCTCTCATAACTCTCTCTCTCTCTCTCACACACACACACAGTCAATGCTTTTTTCCCCTCAATTTAAATAGAAACATTTTAAAGACAGTTTTTAAATTTGCACTGAATTAACTGTAAGATTTATTAAACAGGCCTGGAAAGAAAATACCACTGGGATGAAAACAGACAGACACCATTAGTCTTGTGAAAAGCTGCAGTGTGTGGCTGGAGTCGTTTTTATTCACAGGAGCTCCACGTGGTTTACAAATAATCGAACATCATTAGCTGGAGGGGGCATCACGGCAGGGGTGTCGGGTCTTGTGAGGAGGCATCTGCGGTCAGTGTGAATTTAGACACCTTATGGCTGTCACCTTATGCCTCTTACCCAAGTGAGAAGTGAGCTGACAAGAAGATTCCACACGGAGCACAGCTGGGAGATGAGTTCCTCTGACATACATCATTAGACAACTCTTGACAGTCTTTGAAAGAGAGAGAGAGAAAAGGATTGGGGTGGGGTGTGTGTGTGTGTGTGTGTGTGGGGGGGGGGGGGGGGGGTTGCAGTCTGTGCCCATTTAAAGAAAGAGTGTGTTCCATAAACAGCCATTATGGAAAATAGCATTGCAGAGAGTAGCTTCCATTTGGAGGCAACGACATAAAGTTAGCACACATCTGCACAAGTTTTGGCATAGAACCCTGAGCAACGAAGAATGTTTGGCTTTTAAAAACAAAGCATCTGAAATGGACACAATCCACAAACTCCAATTTAGGTCCTCTTCAGGGAACTCCTACTCCTTGCCTCCTTGTGGGTTCTGCTTAAGAGTTGTGGACAAGCTGGCAGTCCTTGGAAGCATACAGGAGAGTTAAGGTGCACCCTCTTGATCGGTGGGTGAAGGGAAGTAATGGTTTGTCCACATAGCACCTCCACATGGGCATGCAGGCCTTTCTCCCTGTGGTTACACTCTTCTCAGAGGGTTGTTTCTCTTATGTACTGAAAAAAAGATGTGTTTAAGTGTATTTGCAGAAATGGGTTACGCTTTACTTGAGGTTGTCTACATAAGAGTGACATGAGCGTCATAAACATGACATGACACATCATGAACACTAACATTTCATTGTTTATGACTGATTAGGATTTTGTAATGTCTGCTTGTCTCACTTGCACAAAACCATTCATGAACATTAAAGAAGTGTCATTAAAGGAGAAATCCAGTGTGAATCAATTACACTGTTGTTTGCATACACCAAGCACTGTTAGTAAGAAAAAAAACAAGAACATTTTATACAGACAGCATTCAGTGAACTTCAGTGAACAACAGAGCTATTAACTGATTCACACCGGCTTTATTCTTTAATTTCCATGATGCATGTCGTGTCATGTTTATGACAGACTCATGTCACTCATATATCGACACCCTCAAGTGAAATGCACTCTTAAAAACTGCAGATTTAGAAATGCATGTGTACTGTGCACAGGTTCGGAACCTACCAGTATAAATCGACCCTGAGTGTTGATACAAGGAGATGCTCCAACAGCCCCAACCTGCTCCTGAGAATCCTGGAGAGATGTGGGTGGGATTGTGAGGTTGGAGAATACAATCTGCTCTTTTACTAGTGTGAAGGGTGGTCCAATGTTTGCTTTTAACTGGGTGAAAGTTGAATAGATCTTTTTAATAATCTGCTCCACCCCTTTTACCATAAGAACAGATTTTCACCAAGCCAGAGCAGATTTTACTTTTACAGTACATGTAGATGTGTTCATAGTATGAAGGAACACACCCCTAAGTACAAACTTAACATTGCTGATCTGTCTTTTATACAACATTTTCTAAATAGTAAAAAAAATAAACACATTTAAGGAGTGAGACTGAGACAGTCCAAAATACAGGTGAAACTATTTCTTTCTCACTACATATAACATAAATACAATAACAAGAACATATGACACAGTGCTTATTTTATTGACATTATTTCTCTTCATGTATATTACAGTATAAATTTAAAATATCCTCTACAACATAATGTTCAAACGGTGCAGTAAATGAGCAAGAAAAATAGAGTGGGAGAGAGGGGGGTGTTTATTGATAGTCGCCATGTTGCCTGCACTCAGTCTGGGTAAAAGGGATTGGAAGACACTCAGGTGGGGTTGGGTTGAGGAGGGAAAGGGTCGAGGGTTGGGTAGCAACTGCCTGAAGTAGCTGGTAAAGGCCTCTCAGGGTTAAAGCTGAGGTATGAGGCGTCCCTGGACGGGATGCTGGAGTTGGTTAGCCGCGGCCGTTAGCATCCTGCTCACACTATAGCCGTCTGGCTCCGACGCATCCCACGCAGCAGCTCATCACGGCTTAACAAGTACTGAAAGCAAGAGGGGGAAGAGGGGACCGTGAGCGGGCTGGGGTTAGCTGCAAGCGATGAGGCCACTGTAAGTGCACACACTCACATAATTGTACATAAACACACACACACACACACACACACACACACACACACACATGCCCATGCATGCACACACTCACACACTTAAAAACAGACAGAGAGGGACACGCACACACACACACACACACACACACACACACACACACACACACACACACACACACACACACGCACACATACCCACATGCCCATGCATGCACACACTCACACACTTAAAAACAGACAGAGAGGGACACACACACACACACACACGCACACATACACACATGCCCATGCATGCACACACTCACACTTAAAAACAGACAAAGAGGGACACGCACACACACTCACACATACACTCACAAAAAGACACACCCATGCATGCACACACTCACACAAAGGTGCACACACACACACACACAGAGAGAGAGAGAGAGAGAAATGCAGCATGACTAAACAACTTGTCTTCTGCTGCTGAGTCAGGCACTGGATAGGTCAGTCAGTTGTCATGTTGGAAAAACACATCTGACACAAATCACACAAACACCACCAAGCCATGCTCAACCCTCTTGTGAAAGTGCCCAGAACACACTAGTAACCTTGTTTGCAAGGTTTCCATACATACTATTGTTTTAGACCAATAGTCCTGAGCACTGCTTTGAGATGGGTCATTCTCCCCTTGACAAAAATTATGTGAAATGTGCAGGACCTCCGCAAAAAACCAAAGGAGTATTTATCACACACACACACACACACACACACACATACACACACACACACACAATCGCAATTATACACTCAGATAGACCTGCAGGCAAACAGACACACAGTCAGACACATACACACACACACACACATCATACACACAGATAGACCTGCAGGCAAACACACACACACACACAGGAGGCGTTACCTGATTAGTTCATTAAACAGAATTAGCAGCTGTAATGCACATGAAACTCCTCAGTATGTGCAGTGTTCTGTATGAAGTAGTAGGAGATACTCACTGTCAGGTTGTTTATTCCCTCTGACAGGGCTTCTATCTGCATAATGGTTCCCTGGGCTGCCAGTGCCTGTAAGGTGAGGTCACTGGTCAAAGTCAGGATCCAAGACAGGGGCACAAAACACTTCATCCATGCACTCTTACAGCAGCCAGGTTAAAGGAGAAATCCAGTGTGTTGTGCAAGGTTACTAAGGGCTGTCGCTAGGGAAAAGAACCAGAAAATGTGATACGACAGTCTGAATAGAAACCCAGCAGTTAATGTTCACTGAATGGGGCATAGGAAAATGAAACTAAAAGTGAGTTTCTGTACCCCATTCAGGTAGTTAGCTGGCGATTGGCTATTCTGTCTATGCTATGTCAAATTTTCTCATTCTTTTCCCTACCAACAGCACTTGATCCCGAACAACAGGACTATGGATTGATTCATATTGGAATTCTCCTTTAATTTATATTATATATATTATACTATTCACATCTGACAGATGCTATGCAGTGTTTGCCTCTTCGGGAAAGTACAAGGGAAGCCCAGTAATGCAACAAAAGCAACACAACAAAGATTAGAATACCTGAGATGAGCCATCTCTCAAGATGCATGATGGGACATTCCTACATCCCCCAGCATGCACTTCTTCATCTCACTGAGAACAGGAGTGTTTAAGGGTGTGAGGGAGTATTGATGAGAGCATAGGTTAGTGAATGACAATGATTAGTCATGCTTTGATGCACACTCTGACTGAGACTGGACAAGAGCATCATTCAATGTGTGCTTTGACCTCGACTACAGACACGAATAAGGACAAACTAGAATGTCAGTTCAAATTTTTTTGCTGGGACACAACAGGGTTTTTTTGTGTGGCTGGCAAAAAAAAGATCAATCGTGACATGTCTCTATGTAGAAGAAAACACCATTGCACAGTGAATCACATGTTTTTATTATCAGTAAAAACTCATTTTTTACTTTGGGATAACACCGTTGACAATCACAAGACAACCGTGCTTTATGCACTGACATCTATACCTATAAAAATATGGTATACAACATCATCTTGTATGAAAATAACAGAGCGCATCTTCTTTTTCACGCAGCACTTGGCGGCAAAAAACAAAGTCTGTATTTAGACTTCACCCACATAAATATTAAATATCCCTAAACATATGCAAATATTGCACAAGTATGAATTACACAAGTGTGTCTCAAAAAGTTAGGAAAGAGGGAAAAAAATGTGTAAATACTGTTAGCTGAATTTCATATTTGAAAAATATATGATATATTGTGTTAACTAGTGGCGTAGTCTTTACGCCTTCATGAAAACAGCATCACACAGCTGCACTCTACTCTACCCAAGATTCCAGAGATACAGTAGTCGAGTACGGGCTTCAGGGCATGACCAAGTGCCGCTACTGACGTCCATGTGAAACGCCCCGAGCACAGTGCAGTTCATGCCCATGACTAGATGGATGGGGGGTGGGGGAGAGAGGGCAAAGTAATGGATGTTATGCGATGGCACTGAAGAGACTGAATGGGGTCATGTGATCGGGGCACTGGGAGAGGGGGCATGAAGGAGCAGGGGTTGTAAGGGATGTTATTGGCTGCAAGCGCGGTTGGTGCTTTGATGAGGTGAGGGAGGTAGCGTGGCACGGCGGTGCGGTGCGGAGACCTCAGGAATCAGCTCTTTGACCCCACCTGCTCCCCGCGCCGCTCTGGGTCTCGGTCGAGGATGGGGCTGAGGCCCCGGAAGCCGCTGTAGGGCCGATGCGCCCCGTTGACCAGAGCTGGGGCCGGGGTGTGGGCCGCCTCCAGGGGGCAGATGTAGTCCGCTGCTTCGTCTGCCTTTCGTCTCCGCAGCTGGCTGAAGTTGGAGAAAGGCAGCTTCCTCGGCTGGGGAAAGAACATTTGAGTTGGACAAAGGCAAAGACGGAAGGCGATTTCCCTGCACAGATTAGCAGCGTATACAAACACACGCACACACACACACACACACACACACACACACACACACACAAACACACAATCTCTTTGCCCTTCCTCTATCAGTACAGTTTCATCAGTTTGTGCCTCAGTGGCTGTTGTGAATATGTGCAGTAAGCCTGGGTGTGCTGAGGCTAAGTTATTCTATCGTTTCAGACGCTCAGCACAGCATTTTTCTCTCCCCCTCCTCCTCCTCCTTCTGCTGCCTTTGGGGATAGCCAGAATCACTGCCTGTATGTCTAAGCTGGGGCTCCAAACACAAAAGTGTGTAGGAAGGAGCACACTGGGGTAATACTCAGGCAGGTCTGGGATGTCAGGCAAGGAAGGATTAAGGCTTTTTACTCCTTTCTAACATAGAGGGAGGCAGAGAGGGGGTAGAGAGAGAGAGAGAGAGAAAGAAGGAAGAGAGAAAAGACAGAAATAAAGCTAAAGAAAGAGAGAAAAAAGAAAATGCAAGGACTGAGGGGAGAAGCTAATAGAGAGACATCCAGTAATAAATGAGATCTAAGCTTCCTCTGTCTTCATCTCACACACACAACCACACACTAGCCAACCCTGATGGCTTAATGGCTGCCGTGCTGCAGCAGTGGTTTAAACCTCTTACCCTGACTTTGGCTGTGGTGGTGAGGGGGGTGTAGTTGGGTGACTCCATGAAGTCCCTCTTCTCCTGCTGGGCCTGTGCACCGACCAGCGAGCCGAAATTGGTGGCCAAGTGACGCCGCAGCAGAGTCTTCTGAGGGGGGATGTTCAGGAGCATGGCTAACGTGTCTGAGTTGAAGCGCGGCTCCAGGATCTGAGAGCACACACACACACACACACACAGACACACACACACACACAGACACACACACGGACCGGTCAAGCAAACTCTCAAGCACATTATATATCTATTTATAGGCCACCATAAAGCTCAGGGGTGACTCCATCACAAGATCATTGGGCCTTATTCACTAATATCTTCCTAAACACTTTCTTGCATTTGTTCTTAAGGTCCCATTTAAAAACCTGTATTGGTGAATACAAACACTCTTCAAAACTGTGTAAGAGGATTTTAAGAACAAATTTCTTCATAAGAATGGTTGGTGAATGAGACCCATTTCTACCAAGTGACTTTTAAGCAGTGTCATGCTTGTTTGTATGATTCTCATGTGATACATCATGCATCTTCCATTGTCTTATGCAACTATAAATTACTCAAATCATTGTTTCCGATCTCAATATTTGAAACTAGCATGATGCACGGCAAAAATTAAATGATTTTTATTGACTTGACCTTCTCCTTGTGCAATGCTGGGCAATGTTCTGACTGTATGTCCACAGACACTGCTACTGTTTTAGCTGCAGACTGTTTTAACGATAAAAACGTTAAACAGTGCTTGTACAATTGATTTCATTCCCAAACTACTTCCACTAGAAGATGACATGATGAGATTGTTAAAACAGAAGCCCTATGGGAACAGCTAATGGAAGTCTCTTGAAATGGCCTATAGTGTGAATGTGGTATAGTACAGGGGTGGTGGTAGCATAGCATAGCGGTTAATGAACATGGCTAGCATGCTAATAGCCTGGAAATTGTGGGTTTGAATCCTGGCTGCCACCGTTGTGCCATTGAGCAAGGCACCTTACCCTTACTTGCTCTAGGGAAGACTGGCCTTAATCTAATTGATAGTTGACAAATAATAGTAAGTCGCTTTGGCTAAAGGCGTCGGCTAAATGCATAAATGTGTTGCGTGAGAGCGGTAGCACTCACTATGAGCCCCCCGTGGACTCCACTACCCCTTAGGTTGGGCGCATACTCAGCCAGATCCACTGAGCGCAACCACTCCATTACACGGTGGTTGGACCACTGCACCACTTCAGACGGCATCAAGTTATTCTGCCAAACATAGAAACATAGAGTTACACACACACATATAACCACAGTTAGATGCACAGTTAGACACACACTCACACTTCTCTCTCTGACACACACACACTCCAACCCCAGAGACCTCTCTCACCTCATCTCCAGGCCGCCGCTTCAGGCAGTTGGGGTTGAACTTGTTGACATGGAGCACGTGGATGGCACACTTGATGCTGAGGTGATGGAGCTGACTAGTGACTTTCAGGTACAGCAGATCATTCTGAAATCAATCACACACACAAATGAAAAGACACAGTGACTCTCTCTCTCTCTCACACACACACACACATAATACACTGTATCCTTTGACACACTCATAAAATAATAAGAAGAAATGTTTTCATACCACTGTCAAATACTGCAGCATCTGCCCATCTACCCTTGCTTCATTGAACTGGTCCTTATACTGAGGTAATCCAATATCATCCAGCCATCCTATGAGTAGACACAAATCAGTAACTAACATCCCTTCAGAAAACAGTGTCTTTTACTTGTCTGGAAAATGCATCTAAAATACTTATTACAGTTTCATGACAAAAACTGGGCTGTAAGCTGAAAGGAGACACTTGAGACAAGGCCACGATGGTACAGTGTGTTGTGGTGGCGTTACAGGTGTGGTGACCGTGTGGTGCCAGACTCACGTGTCACCCAGATGTAATCCAGCTCGGCTGACTTCTCAGTGAGTTTGCTGCTGAAGGAGCGCAGGGCCAACTGCAACTTCTTCCTGTGCAGAGGATGCTTAATCCCCATCTCCTGTGGCAGGGACGACATTAAGGCTCTTAACTGGAGGGTACTAGACGCTCCTCACAATCCTCTAAGAACAAACTAGCACTCCCACGACTTTTACACATGCCACCACACAGCACTGGCACTTCAAGAGATGAAAAGAGGGAGAAGGAGGAAAGTAGGAAAAAATGGAAGGAAGGAGAGAGAAAGAAGGAAGGACAGAGAAAGAGAAATGAGTGAGAGAGTGAAAGAGACATAGATATAAAGCAAAAAGCATATGAGCGAGGGAGTGAAAGAAAAGAGAAAAAGAGAGAGACAGAAAGAGAGACACAGCGAGCTGTTTCAGGTAGGAACATAGGCTTAACAAATGAGGTGCTGACAGCGCTGATCTAAATCGACAGTCGACAGGTGCGGCTAATCTGCCAATAAGACAGTGGATGGGAGCCCCGCTGGGATGGGCTGCTGAGGGAAGCCGGCTGGACAGGTAGAACTGCCCGTAATCAATGAGAAGGCAGAGATGATTGTGACTCTGTGCAGGGCATGGCGGAACATGAAGCTTGAGAGGTGGAACCAGAAGAAGGGTGTGTGTGTGTGTGTGTGTGTGTGTGTGTGTGAGATTGGTGTGTGCGTGAGTTTAGTGTGTGTGTATGTGTGTGTGTGACAGAGAGAGAGAGAGCTTGTGTGGGGTGGCTACTGGGTGCTGTCTGAAAGGCTGTGGCAGATGCTGTCTTAAAATAAATCTCATAAATATCAGGTGGCCGTGTTTTGAAGTTGTTACTGCTGTTATTCCCCAATCACCCGGACCCCCCCTTTCACCCCCCTCCCCAATCTGTCTCTCTACATGTCGCAGTCAGTCTCCCAGATGATTACTCCTGTACCTTCTCCAGGTCCTGCGTGCTGGCGGACAGGAGGGTCTGCCCGCTGCTGATCCACTGGCGGGTCTGGCTGGCATACTGCCCCAGACCAGAGTCCTCTAGCCAGTTGCACACCTGCTCCGGGCTCCACTTGGAGAACGGCGTGCTCGTGTCGCTGTGGGAGACAGACACACGCTGGCCTGAGTACCATAAATCAGCCATCAGCTAAATGAAACTGCTCCAAATGCTGTTGTCAGTACAGGATCGACGGTAGGGTCCAGTTTCAACTGTATTGACTGCGCATTTCATTTGGAGTTACAGACAGAGGTAGCGTTATTTACAGTGCAGTCGTTGACTGTAGGCTTAATGAGATCAGTGTGTTGGGTGCATTTTAATAACTCAGTAATTCTAATAACTCTTGTCTGCTGAAGAAGAGATTTTTCAGATGGAAAACTGGGCAGACCTTAAAGCTTAAAAGTATTCAGATGTTTTTTTTTAATGGACTAATCCAAAAATAGGTTTTCATCCACTAACACATCCCCTCACCGCATCAAAGGTCCTGACTTGGCAAGCCGAGGGCCAGCGGTGGCTCGTATGCCTCCTCTTCGGAACTCGGCCGACTCGGACTCACCGGCAGGCAGACTTCCTGACTGTGACCTGCGGATCCTGTGGAAGAGAGAGGTGAGGGGGGATGAGTGCTTTTGGGAAGGCTACTTTCTCTCCTCCTGTTTATAATCCCAACCACAAGGCCCTTCCTACACCAGGGCGGTAGTTAAGAAGGAATGTTTTTTTGTTTTGTTTTTTAATTCAAAATTGAGCTGATTAAGACTTGCACGTTTGCTTGCATAAAGCCCAGTACAGGTGCAAGCTAAAGCTCCTGGCATGTTACCCTAAAACACATTAATTTATTCAGCGGAAGCAACTGCAGAGCTGTACTTTAAATCCACAGCTCTGCTTCGAGGTTTAAGTACGGCTGAAGCCTACCTGATCCCAGAGCAGGGCTTTAACAAGTTCACAACATTAGCATTAACTGACATTAGCATTAAAGCTTAGATGATATGACATAACTAACTTGTGAATTATAAATGGCACTGTTTTAGAGGTTTGCTGGGGCAAACGAGAAAGCTGACCAGCTGACTGGCAGTCATCTGGCCCTGTGCAAGCCACTTACTTCCCCCACAGTTTCTTGATGCCCCTCTGAGTTTTCCGGTGCTCTGGGGAGACAGGCGACTGCTGCCCCGAGTCCCTTCCAGACGACAGGGGCGAGAGGTCGGACAGCGTCGAGTCATCCGCCCTCTCTGTCTTTCCTGAGATAGGCCAGGACACACACATACACACACACACACACACACAGGAAACAACAACAGCAACAGAAGTAGAAAAGAGACATGACATGAGTTAGTCGGTCGTCTGGAAAAAAAGGTTGGTTGGTTGCCTTTATTTGGTCTGACGTGAAGAGCCCACACAATAATATACACTCGCTCCGAAAAGATCAAGCCTTCCCATTGAGCCTGAGCCAAATGTTAGCAAAGAAGTAAGATGCACAAAAAATTCCCACTTTAGAGTTTTGGGAATCAAGATGATTATTAGCAAGTCATGAGACAAAGGCAAGAAAATGTGGAAACTCAATTCAATTACCAATCAAGGCCGAGCAAATTAGATAAGAGGTTAAATCACAAGACTACTGAAAGGAGATGTGAAGAATGGGGGGTGGGGTGTGTGTGTGGGGGGGGGTCACGCTCAAGCTTTGATCTTCCATTTTGACATACAACTGTTGAGATCCAGCTGCAGCTGTGGACTGTCCATGTGGAAACATTTCTGCACCCTCACATGATACCAGTTTAGGAATTCAATGGTTTGTGCTCCAACAAATTTGTGTCTAATTTGGGCTTAGGGCTCCGTGTTCTGGAGATGAATCCACGGAGGGTGTGAAGTATAGTGATGCGCATGAGACAAGCTTAAAATCTCAGCCTCCTCTGGGCTTCACAGCTTTTAAACCTCCAGTTTGACTCTCCCCCTCCCTCAGGGGAACGCGGGAAGGTGAGAGAAAGGGATGAGAGGAAAAGAAAGAGACACTGAGTATGGGCAGAGAAAAAGAGACAGACAACAGAAAGAGAAATGAGTGGAGAGAGAGAGAGAGAGAGAGAGAGAGAGTAGGAGAGCCTCTTTAATCCCTGATGACAAACAGGGATGCTGAGGGTGTTTGCCCTTTTTTTTTTTAACAACTCCCCCACCCCCCCGTTTCAGTACGATACCTAAAGCTGGAGCGCTCGCACTCCGACAGCGGTCTTCAGCCCCAGAGCACAAGAAGGGAGGAGGGCAGTAAGACAGGAGGAGATGAGCCAGAGCAGAGGCCACAGCCACAGCAGAGACAGCAGCAGCAGGAGTAGAAGCAGTAGAATGAGCCACAGCAAGAAGAGGGTTAGTGCAGAGGTTAGCCGTTAGCGAGGAGAGATAGTTAGCCCATGCAACCATTCCAATATTAAATAGTGAGGGGAAAGAGAGTATGTGTGATGTAGACCAGTTTTACTGTGGAATTACTGTAAAATACAGTATTACTGTAAAAACAATGTGATGTTGCACTGAGTTAGACAGTATTGCTGTAGAATTAGCCCATGTAACCACCCCAATAGTGAGTGAAAAGAGAGCATGTGTGAGACAATATTACTGTAGAATTATGATAAAATACAGTATTACTGTAAAACAGCATTACTCTAAAACACTAGCATTGAAATGATGTCCAAAATGCAGTGTTGCAGGCTGTAGGTTTGTTCAGATGGTCAGAGGGGGGTCAGTACAGGGAGGGTCACTCACTGAGGTTGAACTGGCTGTCCTCACTCTCATCTGGAGACAGCTGCAGTGGTGAAGAGTACTTCTCTCTCTCTCCATTCTGCTCGGTCTTCAGCCTGGACAGTTTGCCTGGCAGGGTCCGATATTTGTTATTATCCACGTGTTGGCTCTGCACGTGGGGAAAACACAGGATATTGACATATACAAACCAGAGTAGACAAGAGCTTTTACTGAGCTACTTTCACGTGCAGTCTGTTATCAATTAAACAATGTTGTGTATAGATTATACATTTGGTTATACTCGGTGAGTAATGGAACATGCATTTTAACATTAAAAAACTTGACCATTTACAATGTACAGCATATGGTCTAAGTTTTTTAAATAAAGCTGTACTGTACAGGACAGATGCTTTGGTGTGAGTGACTGATGTTCACCATTGGCTAAGGCCCAGGGGTTAGGCGGGGGGAAGTACCTGCAGAACAGGCTCTACGGGCTGCCCCACAACATGCTAGCAGAAGCGCAAGAAAACACATGAAAGAAAAAGAACAAATAGTCTAGTCAGACTAATGAGGGACATTTGGACTTTAGCACACATTTCTGACATAGTTTCTACACACTAAGTAGTCAGTTGCCCACTGAGAGTTAGGCATGTTAATGATATGGCCTGTTTCTGAGATAGCACAAGGGAAAGAGGAGAGGAGAATTTAAACTTAAAGCCCTCTATAATAGCACCTTAGCCCTGAATGGTAAAAGCACCAGACTAGTTTAGCAGTTGGTCCCAGAAAAGAAAATAAGCCCAACAAAATGATTCCAACCTTGTGGACGGATCCGCTCTGCAGCTCCTCAAGACTGGAGGACAGGAGTCGTGGCCTAGAAAAAAAAAAAAGACCCACAGTGCTGGTTATGCTCAAACTGATCCAGAAACAGTGCTGTGTTAAAAGTGGCTGCTTTTTCCCTGAGTTAGCAGTGGTGGCAGGCTGAGTCGTGTACACAGGGTGGCCCCTACCTAGCAGCTGCGACATCAATGTAATGTGATGTGACAGGCTTAGCTCAACAGGAAGCGTTGCTCGGGGGGGCTGTTGTTGTGTAAGGCAGGGATTGACAGGGTCATCTCCATTTGCTAAGGTGGGCGCTTTATTAAATGAGGCACTCAACCGCTCTGCCTTAAAAAAACATGCTATTGAAGTGAGAAGCCAACCACCACGCACCGATCAAGCTGCCATTGTCCATTGTGGTAGGTGATGCTTGGTGACATTGTGGATTCCATGGGCATTTGGAAGCTACGACAACTGTGGAAAGGAAAGCAAACATTTAGAGGAGACATTAATTGTTTAAACGTTCTAATGATGTTTTAATGCATTGTGAACGTGTACATATATAACTTTGCCCTGAGGTAAGGTCAATACACACGCATGCAATTTTAAACGCATGTTTGCTGTAGGCTCCACGTGGATCCCATGTGGATCCCATCTGAACCCCACGGCCCTCTGGGACATGTAGTCTCTAACTAGCCTGTCTGTGCACATTTGGAGTTAGACATCTGGAACAAATGACATTTCTGTTTCGCCTTATTTACCTGGAGTCAATGTCCTTCTGGAGGCACAGGGGAGAAACAAGCAGGGGAGACGACCCTCTGGAGGACATCTGGGGGGGTAGAGAGGGAGAAAGAGACAGAGAGAGAGAGAGAGAGAGAGATATAAAGAGAGACCAGGTGAGGCAGAGAGCCATCTGAGACGACTTCTGCCATGTGTTCCCTTCTTCATAAACAGAAGAGGGCATCTGGGCTCTGACTGTCACTCTTATTCTAAAGCGCCTACAGGTTAAACAGAAGTTCACTGGGGCCTTTACCTCAGCCTTACACCAGCCCTCATAGATACTGCACATATGGAACATATGCACAAAGATCTTTAATTATAAGATTATTATAAGATAAGATAAGATAAGATAATAAGATTATTAAGTTATTTCTCAGAGAACATCTGTGAATTCCCACAGGAGCTATGAGAAGTATAAAACTTGTATCAATTCTTTTAGAATTATATACATTTAAACTTATCAATGAAACTCACTCAATTAAACACACTCCATGACATTCTGCATGGCAACATTTAGGCCTGTAGATAGATTGTTACAGTGTTGCACAAAAGTGTTTTTAAAATGGTCTCCTAGTTCCTTTACAGCCCTGCGTCATGCACGTCTCCGGTGTTCAGTGCAGGTTGGGTGGTGACATGAGAGAAGCAGTCCTGTGGTTGCGTCAGGCTGTTCTAACACTGAGAGAGCCTGACAGCAGGCGGTGTGTGTGTGTATGTGGAAGGGGGTGGTGGTGGTGGTGTGTGTGTGTGGGAGGGATATGTAGTGTGGGAGGCCTGGTCCGCCTCACCTCCGATCTCATGATGTCCGAGTGAGCTTTGTGTGTCAGCGCTCTCGTCTTCAGACTCCCACTTAGCTCCTCCTCACTGCTCCCATACAGCAGCTTATCATTGGACACTGAACAAAGACATACAAAAGGCGCAGCATTGGCACTGGTTAGTCATGACCCCTTATCAGGGACAGGACGTGTTTGTGTGTGTGTGTGTGTGTGTGTCATGCAGAACAGGCACTTCATGGTCGCAGCACATCAAAGGGGCTCGCTGGTGGCAAAGAGAAATCACATGCAATGCTTCATCATTTGAGTAGTTCATGCCCTTATGCCTTATGTTTCTGCTGGTGGGTCCTTCATGCAACACCCCCACGCTTGCTTAGCCTTCTGAATTTACATGATGAAGCTACTGAAAGCACAAGGCCCTTGAGTCCAGGAGCCTCCAAGCGGAGGGTCTCTTAATACCATAACATAACACATCTTAGGATAGCAACAGATTCAGTTGATTTAGATCATTTAGGCTGGTTTATTTAGCTCAAGCAAATCTTTTTTTTTATTCTTTAATGCTGGTGGAAAGAGCCGACTTTGAATGTTCCCCTTCAAAGCTGGCTTAAAGTTCATGATACGTGTCATATTGTGTTTATGACAGGTTCATGTCACTCTCACGTCAATACCCTCAAGTAAAGTTTTAGCAGAAATCCTATGACCATGTAGCAGTAGTAGGCAGCCCATGAGCACAGAGAAAGATAAGACAGGGATGCGTACCTTGTGAGAGGGCCATCACGTCCTTCATCTTACGGTACTGACCCAAGAGAGCGGTGAGCTCTTCAATATGCCGGTCCTGTAGAGGATTATGGAAATGAGAAGATGTTATGAAAACACTTAAATGTCATAGCGGTTTGATATCATATCAGCAAATACTGGCTGAAAACTTTAAACATGCTTTACCATGCACTGAATTCAACAGACAGACAGACTGAACAAACACATCATATTTTAAACATTAAAATGTTAGAAATTTTAAAAAGAAGATATGGGAAAAAACTGATGAAAAGATGATAATGAGTTACTCTCACCTTCTCATCATTGGCAGCTAACAAGGAGTCCATGCCCATTTTCAGGCGCTGGAGCTCTTGATCTGTAGAGTGGGGAGGGAAAAAGAGTCAGGGGTTGTTTAGAAACTTCTAGAAGTGAACTGAGTGTTTATATGGGAATGAGGTTAGAAGCAGGCAGTTTGGGAAAATGTCTCTTCTGTGCAGAGCAGCCATGCATGTGATGGCCAGTCTCCTGTGACTAAATGCCAGGTTCACACGCTCTGCTGGAAGAGGAGAGATGGAAGGGTGGATGGGATGGATGGATGGATAGATAGATAGAGAAATGGATGGATGAGAAAAGAAAAAGTGAGGGAGAGAGTAAGGGGAAGCAACAGAAGAGGAATTTGCTTCCGCTCCAATTTTTTTTTTTTTTTACCAGGATGTCACATCTTTTCGACTAAAGTTTTCCCTTAAGTCTGTAGATTTTAAAGGTCATCCCTTTTTAAGCAGCAAATGTATTTCTTTTTCATCACTGATGACCAAAACTTCATCCAACATCTCCGCAAATGTGGATGGACATCACTAGCATGGTGATGATGAGCCCCTTATGGAGAAGGACAAAGTCTTCCCCAGTGGCCAGGGGATTAAACATGTGATTAGGCTCATGCAGAGGGCAGGGAAGAGAGGGAATGTGAAAGAGGGACCAGGAGCCGCATTTTAGGCGCCCACGTGCCTTTGAAACATGCTGCCTTTCTCTCTCTCTGTTAGCCTCTGTGGAAGGTTCATGTTGGTAGATTATAGTGAGGGAGAGACAGAGGGGACTGGCTGTGTGTGCTCACTGCTCTCTACCGGAGGGAGGAACTGAGGGGACTCTGCCTCTGCAGGGGGTAGGGTGGGAGGGTGTAGGGTGTAGGGTGTAGGGGGTAGGGGTAGTGGGAGGGGAACCAACTGTCGGTTTGTGCCCACACGTCCACTCTCTCTGTCGAAGACACACTAACACATGCCTACAAGAAACACTTCACAAGCATAAACATAAACACGCACATTTTTTTTTTCATTTACACACACACATAGGCACGTGCTGAGGCCTGCAGCTGCTGCTGATGAAATGAGTGTGACAGACATGAGAGAGCGCCAGTGTGGATTAGGCCGTGTGACGGCGAGGCAGTGACAACACCAGGGGGGGTGGTGGAGGAGATGGGGCGAAGTGAAGCGCGGGGGAGGCAGCTGAGGAGTGGACACTGCAGGGAGCTCCGACAGTCTTACATTTATCTTTCAGCTTTTTCCTGTACGCCTCCTCTGCATTACGTGTTGGGGCATAAGCCCCCAGAGAAGTGGGAGGATAAAAAGTTGGGAAAGAAAGAGAAGAAGAAGAAGAAAAAGAAGAAGAGGAAGAAGAAGAAAAGAGAGATACAGAAGCACACACTGTTACAGACCATCTCCCACACACACCTCAAACACATGCAAAGTAGCTACATGAAACGTGTTTTAGTTGCATCACACCACCACCGTGCTAACAGGTCCCTGGCTTGTGCCTTAGACAGCTTGTGGGGATGTTAGGGAGCGGCTGGCTACCTCTGTCGGTGACGTCGTTTCCCAGCGCACCACGGACCATCAGCTGGCTTTGCAGACACTCAATCTCCGAGTCCTTGGAGGCCAGGAGCTGCTTCAGCTCCGCAATCTCTGCCTGGATGGGGAAACAAGACAATTCTCTCACATCGGCGAGAACGATAACCATCAGCAGAGAACTCCAGGCAAACTTCTTTTCTTTCCAGCATTACAAATATTCTACACATTCCAGTCTAAACTATGTAATATATGTAAACTATGTGGCATGTAGTAGATAACAGAAGCTCTTTACTCTTTATTCTTTTCTACCATGACTGATGTTTTTTTCTATGACTACAGAAATGCCACAGGAGGGAGTGATGTAATAGGCACATTGTGCAACTGGTGATGTTTGTGTGTGTGAGTGACAGGGGTCTGAAAGGAGAGGAACGCGTCTGACAGGCACACAGCGAGGTCAGCCAAAGGCTTGGAATGGAATGGAAGGAGGTAAAGAGACACAGACCTACCCCCCCCCCCCCCACACACACACACAGATCACCTACAGCTAACACACATCAAGCTACAACAGAGCAGTGGGGATTCCTTCAGCCGGTGGACACATGATGGCGGTTGCAGAAACAGGGCACAAGCTCCAGGTCTAAAACTCCTAACACATGCACTCAAGTGAAGATGCCTCAGGCTAGTCCTGTTTGTTGGCAGTATATGTGTCTGCATGTGTGCTTGCCTTTAAGCGTGCACGTGTGTATGTGAGAGTGTGTGTGAGTGTGTGTGTATGTGTGTGTGTGTGTGTGTGTGTGTGT
Organism: Tenualosa thibaudeaui; assembly: GCA_027481765.1. Classification (NCBI taxonomy): domain Eukaryota; kingdom Metazoa; phylum Chordata; class Actinopteri; order Clupeiformes; family Clupeidae; genus Tenualosa; species Tenualosa thibaudeaui. Next base: position 22,770,882 of record JAIFZK010000007.1, read on the forward strand.
ACATGTGCAGCATATGTACGGTTTACTACAACACAGTGTGAGTGTACAGTGTTGATGTCAGATGTACAGATACTTTTTCTTTGGAAAAGACAGATGAATGGATGAGAGACTGGAGTTCCTTGGATAGCCATAGTCACATACACACTTGCATGCTTAAAAATAAACATATGAGTGTGCTTACACACACACACAAACACACACCCACACACATACACAGATACACACACACACACAAACTCCATTCGCTGGTGCAGAAATCATTCCTTGAATAACGCGAAAGCAGTGAGGCATGCTGGAATCCTGTATCTTCAACTCTGGAGGCATCGGAGAGTAATAGAGCGCTGTCTTTCTGACTTAAGCTCAACAGCGTGTCCCTCTCTCTCTCTCTCATCCCTCCATCCACTCCTCCCTCCAGGTCTAGTTACTGTAATGCATTTTCAGCCATAAGGGAGTCTTGATGAAGATTAACTCTGGTTTTATTGCACCAGGTTCTCCTGGTTGGACTTTAGCATGTACTGAGTTCACATGCCACAGCACTGACAGTCTCCATTACCAGTGGGAGAAATCCCTTCAGAGAGGAAAAGAAGTCATGAGAAGTGGGAACAGATTCCCAAAGCATTGGGTCAAATGCAGAATGAGGAAGACTGAAGAACACAGTTGGAATGGTTGAACAGGTGGCTGAAGACAAGGATGGAGAACACGGATGGGAAAGGAGGAAGAGGAGAACGAAGAGGAGGAGGAAGAGGCACCTGAGCCGTCCGACAGCGCTCTTCCCAATGCTGCCGCTCAGCCTGAGTCTGCTCGACTGTGAGCTTCAGGCTCGACAGCTTGGTCATGAGAGACTGGTAACAAACATGGAGAGAGTAAGAGATAGACAGCTACAGAAGAGAGAGAAAGAGAGAGAGAGAGAGAGGAAGAACATGCACAAGACACAGACAGAGAGAAAGAAAGTGAATGAAAAAGGAAACAGATACAGAAAGCCAAACGAATGCTGAAAAGAAAGAAGAGGAATTATGATTGGCTAACCATGACTTGCACCAAAACCTAGCCAAAAGCAGAAAGAGTGTTAATACGCTTTGATCCGTCTCTCTTTACAAGCAGATATTAATAGACACAGCATATGCAGACTGAGCTTAGAAGGAATGTTACAGGTATGTAATGATGCCAATCAAAGCCTGGCAGAGTAGCGATGGCAGAGTCAATCTGGTGGACATGTGTGAGTAAGAGGAGGCTGTCAGGTGGTTGGCTTCTGGCTGTTCTACCTTAGTGGCCTTGAGCTTCCTCTCATACTGACTCTTCTCCCCCTCCAGCTCGTCCACTTTGCACTTCAGCACACGCAGCTCCTGCATCAGGGCCTGGCAAAGGACACAGGAACTACAGGTCAGTCACACACAACACCACCTAACCCCATCAGAACAGACATGGTTAGATTTGTCTCTGCCTAGATTGGTCTTGGACTATTAAAGCATAGTTTAAATATGAATATTTAAGTTCTGAATTTCAATGTACATCATAGCGAATCAAATAGGCTTTAAAGAAATCAGGTGTGATTCATTCCATAGCTCTGATGTTTGAAGTCACTCAGTGCTGTGTGCATGAATGTTAACTGAATGGGGCATAGAAAAATTTTACTGAAAGTCAGTTTCTGTGTCCCATTCAGTTAGTGTTAGCAGGTGGTTCACTATTCTATGTTGTATAAAATTTTCGACAGCACTCAGTGACCTTGAACAACAGGGATATGGATTGATTCACACCAGATTTGAGAACTACAGCTTGAAAAATGAGGTTAAGATAGACACTGAAATACCCTTCTACACCCAGAGGCAACAGCATTTTGTGAGGTTGTAAAGTAACAGCACCAAATAAGGGAGATTCTAGGTCCTTCTACAGAGTTTTCTCCCCTAAAGCAGCCCAACACCGTGCAGTTAAAACACACAAAGCTGAGAGTGTATGTATGAAACACCCTGGGGATGCTGATCTCCAGTCAGTATCCAGCAGCACACCCAGGCGTAGACACAGCGAAGCCATCTCACCATAGACCATCACAAGTGCTCAGTCAGTTGGTCAGTCAGAGAGGGTGGTCACCCGTCACATTACACACACACACACACACACACACACACACACATGCCCACTCATTCAGCTGGAGAAAACTAGTCTACTATGACACTACGACTCCATGGAAATGCACCGAAAGACATCAGACTGAAAAAAAAATGGGTTCCAACAACCACCCCCCACTCTCCCACCCACCCACCCACCCGAAGAGAAGAGTTAGTGTCAGAATTCATGCAGCGAGACCTGGTTCCCTGTGAGTTAAAGCTATTATATCAAACACAAAAGCAGAGTTAGCGACACAAACAGCTAACACCAGGCGGCCCGATGAGTTTGCCGCTCCGACACAGGCAGGAGGGCAGGGCAGGGCAGGCAACACCAGCACAGCTGCGAAGGGAAACAAGCTGTTGAAGTGTTAGGAGCCTCTGAAGGGGGAAAGGTTGGAGTGTTTCTCTCTGTGGAGAGGAAACTTCAAGAGAGCAGGAAAGTGTGTGTGGAAGAGTGTGTGTGTGTGTGTGTGAGAGTGTGAGTGTGTGTGTGGGTGTGTGTGTGCTTGTATATGTGTGTGTGTGTGTGTGCATGTATTTGTGTGGGTCCGTGCGTGTACATAAGAGTATGTGTGTGTGTGTGTGTGTGAGTGATTATGTATCCATGCGTGTGTGTGTGTTTGTGTCCGTACAGCGCAGCGGCCAGCATTCTCTCCTCTACAGTGACAGCAGTCCTCGGCATCAGATCTGCCCTGCAGGCCCACGCTGGGGCTCTGGCCGTAGGCCTCGCGGGCGCCAGCACCCCCCTGGCCTTCCAGAGCTCGCTTCTCCTGGATACGAGTACTGATCTCCTCCTGAAACTTACACATCTGCTCCTGGAGCTCACTAATCAGATTTACCACAGACTGGGAGGAAGGAAGGAGAAAGAGAGAGAGAGAGAGAGGGAGAGAGGGAGGAAGAAGAGCAAAAGGAAAAAGAAGGGAAAACAAAGAATCAAGCAAGTGAAAATAAAATGGAATGAAACTATGCAGCAGAATCTGGCATAACACAGAGATGTGTGGAAAAAGACGAATGGGTTAAACTGACTTTGTGTGGGTTATGCTATTGAGCCTAAAACAACCCATGAGTAACGCATATAGATCAACACCATGACTTTTAGTCCTCTAGTCTAAACACAAACAGTATGTTCAATGTCCTCCAGAATCGTAATATTTCAAATAGCTTTAAAACATTACAACTACTTTGGGTTGCAATACTACTGTGCTGTCAACACAGTCAGAGGGCAGCTACAGTAAACGGCCAACATCCTTTGCGAGTCCTCCAAGTGCCAATGTGAAAAGTAGTTTGTCCATTCGCCAGGATGCTGCCCCTTCTAATAAGGGTTAATGCAAGACCGCTGAAGATTTAGGACAGAGCACAGCCAACGGGCATTGACTGTGACAGTGAGACCCTGAAAATTCAGCTCAATTAATCCACTCTTTGGTGAAGGGGGGAGCAGCTTCACGGAGCACCACTTCTGCCCATGCTGTTTACTCAAGGATAGCCCAGGCAAATCTCAGGGACTAACTCTACAAGGAGTGACACAAATGCTAGGACTGTGAAGTATTTGTACTTTAGGAAGCCTCATATGATACCACCTGCTGAGATTATGTGTGATGATATGACATGTCTCCGCTTACACACACACACACACACACACACACACACACAGACACACACACAGACAGAGAGACACTGACCCCCCCAACCCCACCCAAATATAGCTGGCCACCCCAGGTTGTGTGGGCGCGGGAGATCTTGGCGGTGAAAGTGCCTTGTGCCTGTGGCATGTTCCAAGCGAGTGCCTGCCATTCCGCAGCGTGGAGCGGAGCCGTGCAGCTGTCACTGCCGGGGACAGTGTTTGTTGATGAAACAAATGCGGCTGGGGCTCGGTTACCACGACGCCCGCGTCTGCAAAGACTCCGGATGAAGGGGGGCTGTTGGTGCAAGTGTGTGTGTGTGTGTGTGTGTGTGGGTGGGGGGGTTTATGGGCTAGAGGTGAAGAAGGGTGACCCGCACGGTGTGTCTAACTGAAGACTTCCTGTCTGATGCATGCACTGCTCCTGGCAATGCAGGCCTTTTATAAATATTTACAACTCAGCTTTGCATTAACAAATAACATGATATAACATTGAAATAACATTGGAGAAAACTCCTCTTTTGGCATGAGCTCAGCCATCTTTACTACTGCACTGAAACTTCCTGTAGATACGACGACACCTCCACATGGTGCACCATCATGTCTATGATATGTACAGTGCTGTTTCAAATAGATAGAGGTCTTATAGGAGTCCTGTGTGTGGTTGTTTTTTTATGCATTAAAAAATAATGAGGGGTTGCATGTTATGCTCACTCACATCTACTGAGCTGTCTGTCAAATCCATTCATGTGCTGTAGGCCTTGGTCATGCTTCTGTGTCTCTGGCAACTTCTGCCCATGCTCATCGCTCCCTCTCCTTCCTCTCCCTCTCTTCCTCTCTCTCTCATTCTCTCTCTCTTTCCCTTCCTCTCTCTCTCTCTCTTTTCTCTCCTGCCTCTTCCCTCTCTCTGCCCTTTGGGCTAAATGCTGCGTTGTGTGTGAGTGTGTGTGACGTGGAGGTCCCTGTGTTTCCACAACAGTAAATCAGGTTCATTTAAACAGAGCCAGATACTCTCTGGCTCCACATTACGACAGCTGCTGACTGGCCCTGAGTGTTTGGGACAACTAAACAGAGGGGAAAAAAAGAGATAAAGACAGAAGGAGAAGAGGAGTGAAAAAGAGAGCAGAGACAAAAAGAGAAAGAAGGGAGAGAGTCAGTAGGGAGGGGGAAAGAAAGAGAGAGCAAGAGAAAGTATGACTACATACAAGACCAATGTGTTTTTAGTGAGTTTAAGGAATATAGCTGTCCCCATAACTGGCCCTTTCTCTCTCTTTCTCTCTCTATCCCTATATATATATATATATATATATATAATATATATATAAGTAGTATATATAATAGTATATAGTATCTCTCTCTCTCTATATATATATATATGTTGTGCACACTCTGCCTAACAGTACACACGTGTCGACAGCAGGACAAAGCTGACAAGCTGACTGGCCCATCCTATTAGTCCGGTGGATTGCGAGCACACGTACGCATGTAATTAGCTGGAATGCAGTGCAATGTATAGCTGGCAGGAAAAAGGAAGGGCCACCATCTCAGCGTTGCATCAGCTCGTTTGGGGAAAACGTTACTCACTCCGATTCTGATGCTCACCACACCCAGGCAACAGCAGGAAAAGAGTCACATTAGCGTGGGAGAGATGTGTTGCCCACTGTTGGCCAGTCAGAAGTTACCTTGAGTTATTAACTCCCCTAATTTATATATATAGAATGATAAAGTGAATGCAGACACAATGTGTAGACATGGCACAGTGGTAGGTGGTCTTGTGATGACAGGCTGTCCAGGCACAATGGAAAACACACTGAGAGAAGTGGCAGAATGCTGACTGACAGCACCCAGGTCAGATGTGTCTTTGATGGGAGTGTTTTATTGGGGTCTCTCCAGCCCCAGTGTGGCCCTGCAGTCAATGGGGGCTGGAGGGTTGATGTTTGATCTTCCTATGGGTCTTTCTTGCCTGTGGGGACCCCTGCCAGGCCTCACGGAGGGCACTGAGGTTTTACTGCCGCTTTGACAGCTCCTCACTCCCATACACACACACACACACACACACAGACAAATACAAACACACACACAAACACAAACACGCACGCAAACACACATATGGCCCAATGTCACCCTGGCTTGGGGGCACCTCTGAACGTGTCCCCAGTCACAACCGACGGACCATGAATTGATTTATACACGTCCTACGCTCTAGAGGTGAAACACTCTTGTTTGACAGGTGGGCGAATCACTGTTTAAACAACCTGGGCTAGACAGATTCCCTCAGAAGCCATAAAGCAAGCCCACTTCGATGGCACATAATCGGCTACGTCACAACGACCTGTTGCAATCTACCGGTCACACACACTACACATCATGTGTGGCTTTGGCTGGGCTTCACACAGGACAGGTGCAACATAAGGGCACTAGACATAGCGCCAGAATGGGCAGATATCATTTATGACAAATGCTGCCTGACTGCCTTGCTCTTTGAGAGCCCTCTGATACAACAGGGGGTCATTAATGGATTTGGATCAATATGTAAATGAAATGATTCAAGGGATAAAAATTAATTCATTGATACAACATTAATTCATTGATACAACATTACAGTAAGAAGCCAATCAGAAGGTGTTTCTCCATGCGAGGCTGTGGGCAGCAGTGTTATAATAATGGCTCCAAACCATCAAACAAAAGAAGTCAAGGATTTCACCCTGGCGACATACAATTGATAAAAGAGCTCTTTCACCTTATGATGGTTGTGTTGATGAATCACATGTAAATTACAAAGTAACTGCAGATTCTTGGAAAATTCAAATATTGTTTTGACAGTTGTTTTGACAGTATTGTACTGCTTTAAAGCTGTCACACCCCATCCCTTAAAACATAACATATCTGTGTGCGGGTATTTGCAGAAGTCTCTGAAAGCAAACAACTACAAAGTCTGGAGTTTTGGAGTTATGGGAATCTGTCTAAACTAATACAGCTGTTGAAACAAAGGGTGGGACTATACAACCAAGCCCTTCACTGGGGAATGAAAAACCCCCTGAAAGTCTGCAGACTCCTCTCTGAGTTCCCTCCCCCCGTCCCCCAACCTTGCCTGGCCTGGCCCCCGGCTCCCGGCCCCCAGCCCCTCGCCTCTGCCCACCTGCGTTCTGCCCGCTGCTGCTGCTGCGTTACCTCGGCTTTGTGCTGCTTGTCGTCGCCGTTGGACAGGTTCTGTGGCTCCTCCTCCATGCCCGCCAGCTTCAGTTTCAGGTAGGACACCTCATCCATCAGATCCAGTTTCTGCGTCTCCAAAGAAGTTCGGCTCAGCAACTCCTGGGCCACACATACACACACACACACACGCACGCCACCCCCACACACACACCAACAGACAGACAGACAGGCGAATGAGCACACACCCACATGGACAGGAGTGGTGGAGAGTTACGGCATACAGTCGAGTGTGAGAAGACTCCTCTCTGGTGCTCTACTGGGCGCACACAGACTTCTCCCAGCGCAAACAGCTCAGTTTGAGCCAAGCAATGCTAAATATACACACACACACTATGTGCTCTATTTTTACTTCCTCTGTCTTCTCAACATGCGAGGGGCGAGGAAAGGGGTGGGGGGTGAAAGCGGGAGAGAGAGAGAGAGAGGGAAAGAGAGAAAGATAGAGGGATCTGGAGAGAGAAAGGCATTCTGCATTCCTTTGGATTCTTCAGTGTCTTACCAACTTTTGTCAGGATTCTGAGACCTAGGTGAAATTCTAGGAGGAGAAAGGGAGTTGTGTGTGTGTGTGTGTGTGTCTGTGTGGGCAGTCGTATGTCTTTGTGTATATGTGTTTAATCTTGAGCGTGAGTGGAAGGTGCATCCATGTTTGAGTTGTTACATTTATTTCCTGTGAGTGAGAGGTTGTATAAACTGCATGCATTTGTGTGTGCGTGTGTGTGCGCGTGTGTGTGTGTGAGTCAGGAATTGTTGACCAGAGGACTGTCTGTCACATGGGCAGAAGCACTAATTTGTGAACATGCAGCACAGTCACACACACACCCATTTCTGCTTCCCAGCGTCATTACTTTCAGTTCCTGTTAGCCATCAGCAAAAACCTCCTGCAGTGCAGCCTGTTTAAATTCTGTTTAATAGAGTCTTAAAAGAGTCAAAGCTAATGGCTAAATATAGCTGTTTATCAAACCAAATGGTGAACATGACGGCAACAATAGAGAATGCAAGGTAATCTAATAATCCAAATTTGACTGGTGTGATTCTATTCCTGAGAAGAGGCAGAAGATAACGTAAACGCAGGCTCTCCAGATTAAAGCTGTGATGAACTTGAACGCAGCTCTTTAAAAAAAGAAAATCCATTAAACTCCTAATGACACCAGGGCAACATTTGCAACCTGATCTGAGGCCATGGCCTCCACAGACCATCACGATTTAAAAAGCAATCACAGAGGCGCAGCAAACACAGCCATGCAGTTTAAAGCTGTTAAGGCGGCCCCTCCTAACTTGTCATGAGGTAAATCAGATGATGGCTTATCGGTTTATCCAATCTGGATCTCCAGCCTGTGGCCTGAAACTGGATCTAGCTGTGTTTTGACTGTAGAGCACTGTCCTGCTCACACACTTACACATGCACTATCACACACACACACACACACACAAGTACACGCGCATACACACACACACACACACACACATATGCACAAACACACACATGCACACAAACACACACAGGCATGGGACACTCTTGGTGACTTGTCTTAATTCACTTCTGTGCCTTGGAAACAGTGAGACTCTAGAGACGTGTGGATGTAGCCTTGTCCTACCTGCTCCCAGAAAGCAGAGAAAGAGGGAGAGACAGGGAGAGAGAGAGAGAGACAGAGAGAGAGAAAGACAAAAGAGAGAGAGAGAGAGAGAAAGGCGACACATAAGGGCTCTATCTCATTCCTGTGCCCTCCTTAAAATGGCACTGTTCACATTCCTCTCAGATGCGATTGTTGTCATGGAGGCTGCTGACATTCCTTTTTGGACATGATTGTTGTCATGGCAGCTACTGACATTCCTTTTTGGATATGATTATTGTCATGGAAGCAGGGTGGGGTGGGGGTGGGGGCGTATGGGCACAGGGACATTATTTTCCCATCATAAGAGCCACTCTTCCCTTTAATGAGTTCAATCTCTGCCCGCTGCAGTAAATGGGAGATTCAGTGGGATGTCCTAAAAGAGAGGTCAGCCACTGGATCTCTCAGACTATCAGGCTAATGGTCTCTGAATTAATAAAGTGCAGGAGAAACTAGAGGTCCACACATGGCAGTTTGGGGGGGAAGGGGGGGTCTGGAAGCTTGAGGGGTACTCATTGCGAGAGCCAAAAAATAAATATGGGGTGTGAATGAGGGCATTAGCAGAGAGCTGAGAGCCTGTGAAAAGCACGCTGAGCACGGTGTCAAAGAGAGACTACAGAGATGGAGGATAGAGCGAGAATAACCTCTAACCTATCTCTAACCTAACTGCAACCTATTTCTAACCTATGTCTCCCAAGAGAAAAATCTCAATGCCATTCACTTTAGCCATAGTTTAAATCCAGGATCACAATCCTTGCATGTCTGCCAAGGTGAGTAACAAAAGACCAAGGCCTGACAACTGCCGTTCTTAATCACTGCTTGTTGTTTGAACAGGTCTCACCATCTCAAAAGTTAACAAAGACAAAGCATATAGAACTCCATATAAGGTTCCAGTGCGTGGAATGGCATGACCTTTTCTTTGGAAGACAAATATTGCTCCCTTCTTTAGTCCCTCCCTCCCTCTCTCTCTCTTTCTCTCTATCTGTCTATCTTTCCTTCTCTTTGTCTTTTTCTCTCTCTCTGGAAGCTTATAGTTTGATCTTGCTAAGCAGTAAAATTGGAAATGTAATTACGCTGATGGGGCACAGAGGCCTGGCATCCATGGCAAACTATTATAACTGTGCTGCAGAGATGGCAAAGACAACACAACATAGCCACTCTCCCCAGACACTTATCAAAGGACTTTTGATGTCAAGTCAGTGAAGCCAACTGTTCCAGTGGCACACACACACGCACACATGCAAACACACATGCACACAGACACACACACACATTCAAAGCTTAACAGGCATATTTCAGCAGAGCCACTGATCTCCGCACAGTCCTTAAGCCAAGCTGAAATCGTACACCCCTACTTACAGAACAAACACAACTAAAGCCTCACACAGAAAAGCTTGTTGAATACAGCCATGCAGTCCAAGAGAATGATATATTTGATTTGGCTTCCATTAGGGAGCACAGCTCCGGTTTCTCCTTCAGCAGTTGTGGCTGAATGGAATAAGACATACAACCCACAGACACAAATCCATTTCAGATCCAGTACATACAGCAGCAGGCTAGTCAGCAGATGACGACTAAATCATCAAAATTACTTTTCTTTTTTTTGCATTGTAGTCTTGCGTGTTGTTATGCATTTACATTCATTTATTAATAAATAGACAGCATTTCAAATGACAAAATATTCTCCATTTTTTGTTTTTCTGTTGATGCTAACAATGATTAAAGAAGTCTACTCCCATTTGTTACAGTCATTTACTACAGGTTCACAGGGTGAGGAAGTCCAACTTGCTGGGTGGGAAATTAAATGACTAAACTAATTGTTTACTCTTTGTTGGGATTGAAGGTCTTCTTTGGATGAATCACTTCCTGTACACACGTGTGAAGCAGTCCCAGTGGGCATTGAATAATTAGCATATGTCACTAATGTTTAGCCACACTGAACTGCGACAAGTGAACCACCTATCACTGTTACTCATTAACGGTGTAACTGTGTGGAATATCTACAGTCAGACTTGTGACCTCTCAGTAATGTTTAAATCAGCAAGTTGCCATAGGGTTGAGGAATGAACACTTGTTGCTAAAAGACAAATATCTAAAAAGTCAGTCAGGCTTAGCTTAAACGCTTGATTTCAAGTCAGCATATTTTGCTTTGTGCCATGTTGACAATGTCAATGACTTAGGTATTCTATGTGGTGCTAGTGGTGGTGTGGACGTACCTGTTGTAGCATTTCCTCAGTGGAGACGAGTTTGTGGTGGTGCTCCTCCAGCGAGCTCTCCAAGTCCCGGATCTTCTCCCCCTGAGCCTCCACCTGGTCTGTGAGCACACTCACCTGTGCCGAGAATGAGCACGAGACACTTAAACACTTTCAGTTCAGGCACGCCGGAAGTCTCCTCCCTCTCTCTCTCTCTGTCTCGCCCTCACTATCTCTCTCTCACTCTCTCTCTCTTTCTCTCTCTCTCTCACACACACAGACAGTCTCTCACACTCCCTTTCTCCTGGTTCTCATGCCTGTTGCAACATACACCTCATGTCTCCCATAGTTTCAGCTTCATCGAAACTGTGGTGTAAACTGCAACTGTCAGTCTCTTGGCAGGAGTCAACACACTTTTGGGAACCATGAGAGCAAGGAGGCCGTCCCTCTACACGACTCAGGAGGTGAGATGAGCCTACGTTGGCTGGATGGTGGGGGGGGGGAATCACTCCTATATCTATTTTAAGGGCAAACTGCAGGTATGTGAGAAGCAAAACCCCCTAAGGGGGGAGCAGTAGCCAATCATTTCATTTGTTTGCTTAAAGCGTTGGGAATATCCTCCAATCAGTATGGCCTCGAAGGGTCAGTGATGGAATGTGCGGGACTCAGTGGGTGGGGGTGGGGTGGGGAGGGTTTCGACCTCAGCACGAGACTGCCAAACATGTTAGATTCTGTCGGTTGGTCAGACAAGCCACAACAGTTTGGAGGAAAGAGAGATGATTACTACTGTGTTCTCACATGTATACATCCGTGGCTACATTTCTAATCACAGAGATTCTCCACTCAAGTTGATCATTCACTCAGCACGCTATAAAAAACACATCTAAAGAATGCACCTGGTGTTACTACACTTACACTTTGATTAAACAGGAGTGTTGGGGCTTGCCTTTCCTTTAGACAGACAATCTGTACACATAGTACCGTCACTATGACAGCGTCTTCACAATGCACTAACACCAACATGCAACCCCTGCCCCTCACATACACACACACACACACACACACACACACACACACACACACACACACAAAGACACACACTCTCTCTCTCTCTCCTCTTTCACCTTTTTCCACACTGCCATGTCTTTCTTCCTGTGTCTCTAGCCAAATTATTCTCCCACAGCTGAGTGCTACTGGGCTCTGGCCCTATTGTAGGCTGCCGGAGAGTAAAGTCAGGCGAGTGTAACAGAGGTGTCACATGTCTCCACTCTCTGGAGTCTCATTTGCGGTCTCCTGGCATGACCCTGTCACTGTTGCTGGCACTGTGCGGTGCTCTCTGCAGGCAGCCACACAGTGACCTAGGAGGCCTCCACACACACAAACAGACAGCTATTGTATTGACTGGGACATGAGGAAGGGCAAAGTGTGCGAGTCAATGGGGCTTGGAGGCCAGTCTTACCTGAAGGACCAAAGACTGTTTATCCCCCTCTAAGCGTGCCAGACGCTCCTGACAGGTCTCATTGTTGGGGGGTGACTGGAGGTTAATCTGGAGACAGAAAAGAGAGAGAGAGTGAGACAGGGAGGGGAATGAAAGATGGACAGTGCAAGTGAGAGAGTGAATGGAGGAGTGAGAGAGAGAGCAACAAAGACAGAGATAGAGAGAGAGAGTGTAAACATTAGGGATGTGTGACCTCAACAGGTCCAACCACTTTTGTGTTGGGAATCAATGGCTCATTGGCTCTGACTAAATAAACTCATACAAAGGAGATTTCGTAAGGCTGCTAACGGCTCCCGGAGGTAAACGTGAGAAGAGGCCAGAAGACAAAACACTCTGTTGGCACCAAAACATTGCGTCCTCCAACAAACACATGCTAATTAATTTACAAACAATGGTCTGAGAGCAAAGGTCGAGGTGAGGCTGCTGCAACATGGGTAATGACACTCACAACATTAAACAAAACCTGCACTTGTCAGGGCACATTTAACAGGGAAGCTCATATTTATGTAATTATGCTTCTGTTTGTGTAAAAAATTCCTCGCACATTTTTGGAAAACACTGCAACAACACAAGGCATTTTAATCACAAAACATCACAAAAAAAAGCGAACTCCTGGAGGGACTGCTTTATCAGACTTTCAGATTTGATGATAAACAGTGTGGAACAGTGTGGAACCTATGACCTGACTGACTGCCTTAAGTGAATCTCTGACTCAAGGAATGCAGTCATGGGCCATGCATGGAATAAGTATTACTTAACACTGGTCAAATTCCCTTTTTAAAACCACAGCATACAGAAGCACTCAAGCTGGTGGCAGCAGTGCTTAAGGCTTGCTAAAGCAAAGCGTAATGGAAATCCAACATTATGTGCAGAATACATTGTTACTTCCAAAGCTGTTTGTGTGTGTGTGTGTGTGTGTGTGTGTGTGTGTGTTACTGTGTGCGCATGTGGCGGGGTGAATCAGTCTGTGTTTAGGTAAAGGACGGCTTATCCCACTGTAAAACCAACATCTTGTGGCCTTTCCTTTGTCTCCTGCTATGCAGAGGGTCATCACCTCCCTTGTGACTATAGTAAAGCTGTCCACTGGAGTCTTAAGCAGGCCCAGTACCACTCAGCAGAGCTTATACAGCTGCCCTGCGGTGCTAAAAACCCTTTGAGAGCAGCTTCCTAATCAAAGCCAGGGGGCATTTACTAGCTTAGTGCCGGCTGTGGATGACTCAAACTCAGTGTGGAGGTGAACACCAGTAAGAGCAGACAGATGATTGAGAGATCAGACAGAGAAGGTGAAGTAAATTCAGCTCTCCCTCAGAGGTGGTTATTGTCAACAGAGGCTTCTGCTATGAAGTTTATGTAGATTGTTAGCCATGCAAAGCATGCTGCAGTGCTAAAATTGAAAGCAGTGACAGTGAACAGATTTCAGGGTCACGAATAACAATGGGGCAAATAAGACAAAGATAGACCTACACCAACATATTAAAATTGTGTTCATTCCAAGGCATTAATCAATGGTCCATTCTCCCAGACAAGGATTAGGTCTCATCGCCAAGCACATTCGGTTTTCAATACAAGAACTATAAATGCTTAATTCATGTCTGAGAATGCAGCTTAAGGGCACATTTGTAATTCCTTTTTGCATGGTGAGCCAGGGAGCTTATGCACTACATTTCAGCCTGTATCAGCATCAAGGGTCTGACTCCTAACCAATGAACCTTCATGCACAGGGGTCTCAGTCATGTAAGGGCATTTTTGTTTTAGCCTAAAGGCTGTTGCAGAATGTGGAATATGGCCCTGCAATGTATAACCATGTATCTGAGAAGATGGGAAGCAAAAGCCACACCATATGGTCAGTGTGTTCAATAACAGCTGTAAACAAAGCTTAAGGAAACTCAAATCCATCACTGGTCATTGTCTGGCAATCAAAACAAGCCAAACGAGCACATCCTGCTGTCTTCGAAGGTCCTAAAGCGGACCCAGTGACAAGAACAACAGGGTTGGCTGAAGCACACTGTTATGTGCAGAGAGAGAGAGAGAGAGAGAGAGAGGATGAGAGAGAGAGAGAGACAAAAACAGAGAGAGAGAACGAGTAAGAGAAAGAGAGACAAAAACAGATAGAGGTAAGAGAGAGAGAGAGACAGAAACAGAGAGGGAGAGGGTGAGAGAGAGAGAGAGAGACAGAAACAGAGAGGGAGAAGGTGAGAGAGAGACAGAAACAGAGAGAGAGAGAAAGAGGCAGAAACAAAGAGAGAGACAGACAGAGAGAGCTCACTAATACAATTTATTAGAGACACGCATGATAGAGGCCCCCTTTCAGTCAGGACAACCAAATGCTGGAATTCCCCCCTTTCTTCCATGAGCCAAGAGCTTGTTAGCAGAGCCCTTAAAGGCGTAGGCCCAGAATGGAACCAGTTACATGATTCTTATTACATTGTCTGAGAATGTCCTGCAGCCAATGAAACGCACCAATGGCAGAACCTCCCTGGCTGCTGAAGTGATCATATGGTCCTCTTTACATGGCTTTCAATTGCTGATGACTGTTAGCAGAGCCGCATGCTACTGCATTAAGTTAGCATGATGCAGTACAAGTGGTGTTCTATGAGTGCCTCTTGTTAAAGTCAACTGGTGCTTTTGTTTCGAACACTCTTCAGTTTAGGTGCAGGGGTGTGTCTGTGTAACATGCTCCACATGCCTCCTGACCCATATCCTGGTTACCTCAAAGACACACAGAAAAGCCCAATAAATCACAAACACCTCGAAAAACAGCTGTTACCCATACACTGAAACAAGGAGTCTTCTTGCAGACTTTGACTTGAGTTATGGCGATGTTACATAGAATAACTTGTTGAGCAATGTTGCTGGGCAACTACATAGCCAGCTCCAAGTGTTCTGACTGGATGATCATGATGCTTTGCCTACTTATGATAACAAGAATTTGTGGAAACAACAACAGCAACAGCAACAATGTTGCCCTGTAACACTGTTGAAATATTTGCCTTGTTTGTCATGAGAGAGACATGACACAGAGCACATAGATTTTTACCTCACACTAAAAACGTTTACATTTACTCTGTTAAGCCACAAAACAGCTGTTTCTCTCTTTGAAAGAGCCAGATGAAACAGCCTTTTGTTCTTCTGTGATCACAAGATTGCAAAAAAAGCACACCTTCAACCCAGCAGTGCTATAATTAGCATGTTGCTTACTGTGTTACTTGCTCTGTCAGTCAGCATGTTTACAGTGCAGATCTCAGAATCACTCATAAACACCAACATGACATGCAATAACCGGCACAAATGTTTCTCAGAGGAAACTTCCAGATTTTTTGCCAACAAAAACAGGGCACCATTTTCTCCCACTTGGAGAGAATGTAAGGGAGGAATCCCTGTGCATAATAAACGCTGCAATGGAAAGAATTCACAACCTAAAGAGAGAGGCATGTTAACAGCGGGCTTAGCTTAGCTTACCTTCTTCAGCCATGTGAAATGCTTGTAAAAGTCAATCTCTTCCTCCATGCTTAAGGCCCATCGCTGCCTGAGCTGTCCCCAGAGTGCAGAGCAGCTTCCCTGGAGACAGAGGGACTGAGCGCGTGGCCTGGCCGCCTCTCACAAACTGCTGCTCACTTATTCTCCTGAGGCTTTGATTCCCAGCTCATATGGCCTGCTCTCCCTCCCTCCCTTCTTCCTCTCCCTTTCTCCTCTCTGTCTCTCTCTCTCTCCCTGTGCGTCTGACGCGAGGAAGCAACTGTGAAAGCCCAGTGACTGAGACTGGACTGGGGCAGCCGCCTGGATCAGTTTGTCAAACCAAACCCCCGCCAGCCTCCTCCTCCTCCTCCTTCTCCTGTTGCCCAAAACGCATCTGCTGCCCCCCTCTCTCCTCAAGCTCAGAGCACAAAGCTAAGCAACGGGCTCCCCTCACGAGTCAGATGCAATACAAAACCATGCCAGCCGTATCCAGTCTGCTGCTTCAACTCTCTCTCTCTTCCTCCCTTCTCCCTCTGGTCTGGAGGGGTTGCTCTAATTACGGCAAGTTAAAGTCACAATGCAAGTCTGAACTGCAACAGTCATTCTCTTGTTGTGGAGGGACACAAGGACAACAACTTTTAATACAACATGCATGCTCACTACCTCTCCTTTTCTCTCTCTCTCTCCCCTCCTACTCTTTTCCTGTCTTTCTCTCTTTCGTTCTCCTTCTCTCTCTCCTGCTACTGTCTAAGCCTCCCTCTCTCTCTCTTTGTCTCCTGCCTCTGTCTCTGCCTCCCTCTCTCTTTCTTTCTCTCTTTCAGTGCGGACACTCCTATCTGCTTCCACTGGGGCTGGAGACATTAGGTGAAGACCAGATAGACCAATTCTTTGGCCTCCCCTACAAACACCAAAGGGAGCGTGTCTTCTGGCCATTCTCCTCCCTCTGTCTGCCTTGTGCAAAAGCCACCCAGGCCAAGGACATAAACCCAGAGACAGGCTGGGGAAGTGGACAGAGGGAGCATGCTGTGACTAGCCTGGAAGCACGCACCAGGGCAAGCAACCTCCACACCTCCATTACGTTAATGGACTTACAAGCCATACGAGGAAATATTGTTGTCACCCCCATAGAGTTACTGGGTGTAAGAAATGCAGTGGAATTGTATGTGTTTGTCAGCCTATACTGTGCATAAATTAGTGGGGTTGGGCAGGGCAGGGAGTAAAGTGCATAGATTGCTGTTCCTTTAGGATAAAAGAGTGAAAGGGTCCATTGGTGGAGCTGTGTGTTTATGACTTCAAAAGAGACACCAGTGTGTGAAGTGAGGAGGTGAGAGGAGCAACACAACGGGCAGGTTCATCAGCAGCTGACAAATAAAAAAAAGAAAAACAGAGGCAGAGAGAAAGAGAGAAAGAAAAGAGTGGAGGATATTCCTGTCTCAACAACCCCGGAAAGCTCCACTCCTTTCTCAAGTTCTCGGGCTTTGGGGCATTTCCTGTTTGGGTCACCCGGGAAGGAGCACAGTGCACGGCTGCGGGTGGAATTCTGTGGAGTTGGGACCACTCAGAGCATCACACATATCCTTATAAGGACACAAGCTGTTCACTCAGCCAAGGAGTCAAAATGACTAAAATAATGAAATAACGCAAAGCAGCATTAAAACATTTTGTATATAAATTCAGGTTAAATCATCTGTCACTGCTCAAGCAGTAGTGGGGATCCTGGCTGTGTCTCTAGTGGGGACTAGAGGGTTATTCTGTGATTCAAACCTGCACCTGGCTAGTCCTCTGATCCCAACAGCTGCTAGACTGGAAAAGTACAAAAGAAACAAAGAAAGGTGCCTGTGTTTGTGTATGCTAGTATGTTTGTATGTGTTTGTTTGTGTGTGTACACACACACACACATACACACACAAACAAACACATACAAACATACTAGCATACACAAACACAGGCACCTTTCTTTGTTTCTGTCTCACTGTCTCTCTCTCCCTCACACACACCAGAACAGATGCACACACTGCACACCCACACATACGCAGTAGAGCCGCCCATTCACTCACGAACAATGTAGCTTTGAAAAGCACAGCCAACTGAAACCCTAAAAGAGCCCCTTTGCTGCCTTGAAAACAGCCTTTGCTAATCTGATCAGCCAAGCCGGCGATCTTATCTCAGCTGCACCACCTCCATCATTCACAAGGTCTCTGCCTGCAGTCAGCACACATCACAAGACACAACTGCTGTTGCAAAATAAACAAAAGCAATGCTCTCAGCAAAACATGAGAGTGAGAGAGAGAGAGGGAGAGAGAGAAAGAGAGAGAGAGGGAGACAGAGGGAGAGAGAGGGAGAGAGGGAGAGATCGGGGAGCATGATGCCAGGTTTCCTTTCCTTCTTTCCCCATCAGTAAGTTGGCCTCCATTTTCTATGGGCTGGGCTGGGTACAGCAATCTCTACAGATCAGTAATGCAAGAGAGTGTGTTTGAACTTGTGCTGGGCCTCATGTATGTGTGTGTGTGTGTGTGTATGTGTGCGTGTATGTGTGTGTGTGTGTGTGTGTGTGTGTGTGTGTGTGTGTGTGTGTCTGTGTATTTGTGTGGGTGTGTGTATGTGAGGAGGTTGGTGGGAAAAGGCATCATTTCAGAAAGGAGAGACAGAGCACACAGCACAGGGAGACCCCTGCTGTACACTGTGAGCGTCAGCTCCGTAACACGGACAGCGGCAGAGCCCTCCCACAAATCACTGTGCAGGGCGGCACTACTGTTGTTTGCTGCTGCATGTTTGTTTACATCTATGGCTCATCCTTCAGCTGTGTCTCACAGATAAACAAACAAGCTACAAGCAAATGGGGATGCTGAAGTGGAGTCAGGTGCAGACATGTAAGACTAAATACAACCAACTTAAAAAAAATGAAAAACTGAAAATCAAAGGCATGCCAATTATATGAACCAAATCCAATTCTGTCTTTCATTTCAAGTACAATGAACAGCTAAAAATCAGTAAACAAGTGCAACATTCATCTGGCAGAAGTAAATAAATAACATTAAACAGGAAAAAAAAAGAAAAGTGATTTATCTCCAGGTGTCACCTACAGGCTAACTGGAGTTGAACTCACAGAGATAAGGCCATGAAGCCAACAGCCATGTGAGCTGAGACTTACCCTCGAGACCCAACGTTGATCTCCATAGAGGCTGAACAGAGACCAGAGAGAGGATGGGAGGAAGGAGAGAGTGAATGATAGATGGAGAGAGAGAAAGAGAAAAATAAGAACCAAGTGATAGAGCGGAACGGGATAGAGTGAAAGATGTCGATGCTTTGTGGCCAAAAGAGAAAGAATGAAGAGAGAGAGAGAAATTGAGAGGGGGAATGAGGCAGGAAATTCAGCTCAGCCCTATCAGAGTCTCAGAGGAGTGCACTTAGTGCTGCTAAACAGTCTAGCAAGGAAGAGAGAGAGAGAGAGAGAGAGAGAGAGTAAGAGAGCAAGAGAAGGAGAGAAAGGGGAAAATAAGAACGGCCATCTCCATGCTCCACAAATTGTTGAATGTCTGCTGGAAGAGGCCCTGTACAGCTGGCTAATGAATCCTCTGTGTTATGACATCCAGACGCACAGCAAACAGGCCAAAATGGATCAAACTCCACGGCTTTGTTCGGGTTCAAGACTGAGCTCAACAAATGAGCAATGAGGGCTTTGATTGTGATCTACCTGTCGAGGACTAGCCAAGTATTAAAGCATACTACCAGACAGGACATCTGAGAAAGTCATAACATTTAGTCATATATCAAATACACTAATACCAATGCAGGGCTGGATACGCAATGAAAATATATCAGTCAGTGTTAAGTGTCTGAGAGGAGTAGAGGTTGTAAGAGAGAGAAGGAGAGAGAAGAGGACAGAAAGAGAGAAGAGAGGTAAAAAAAAGAGAAGAGACAGATAAAACGGCAGACAGAGCGGAGATGCGCTTCACAGCTTTAAGTGTCTTGAGTTTTGAGGTCACTCACCGAGCCCCTCTGCAGCCAGTCGATGAGGAGGTGTGCGGTGGTGCAAGGCAGCTGGGAGCGCAGCGACTCCCTCTCCTCCTCACAGGCCTGCAGCTCCAGGGCTAGCCTCAGCTCCTCAGCCAGCTGCAGCACCTGCAGTGGGGCGGGGCTCGCTGGGGAACCCAGGTCATATAGGCCGTTACTCAGCTCTGCGACAGCCTTGGAGCCTAGGCACAGGGGAGCAAGTAGAGATGGAGGTGAAAAACACTGGCATTAAACATCAACCCAAAATCATCATTATCATGGCCATCATCTCATTTCTATTCATTTTTATAATTCTCCCCCTCCTTATCATCATGAGCATCAACCAGAACACCCTGGATATTCAATGTAAACGTAGCAATCCTGGGGAAAGAAATAACAGAAACTGCATAAAGTAAGTCACATTAAAGTCAAACCACTCACACAAGTTGCATCACTGAGACCAACATCAACCGACTATAAATTCTAAAGTTGGAGCCGTTCCATGTACAACAATACTCCCCTGCATGACAGTGAAGAGGGCAGTAATATTAATGATGTGCTGTCCCACAAACAAAGGCAATCATCCTTTGTCCACGTGTCACTGGCCGCAAACTAGGCCTTTGTTTTTCTAGTGAATGAGTTCCAATAACTGCATCTGGACCTTGAGGAGAGCTAAGGATTCGAGGCCATCTGCAGGCAATTAAGACCTCATCACTATGCAGTCGAACACATATGATGACACAATTCCATTGCCTGAATCCAACATCAATACGAGCCGAGAAGAGAAGGCCTGTCAGCCATAATCACTGTGATGAGAACGCCCATATGGTCTTGCTTCTGATTTAAGGTCAGCGATTATTGCTAGCATATTGTGCAAAATGCTTATTCACCCTAACTTTTGGATGGGATACTAATTAGTTTGAACTTGTAGCCTACAGAGAATGAAGATAATGCTAGCCATATGGCACAAGGCACCATCAGTGGAACTGAAACTATGTGAACTATGAATATGCCAATGGCAGTGATACAGCCAAATTCAACATTTTCAGGCAGCTTGTCGGATTAACTGTGAGAGAAGTAGCAAAAAAGCGAAAAACAGGAAAGCGTGATACAGAACAGTTGTATGGAATTTAAACAGTCGAGAGAGATATAAATCTAATTCAAGACACGAAAAACTGCAGATCAACATCTCCCAGATGGGATTCCAAGCTGAATTAAACGGTAGAAAGAACAAGCCTAAGAAGGCAAAGTGCTTCACTTCCTGATGCTTTCTCTCTCTCCTGTCCTCACACACAGAAGGTCAGTCTATGGAGTTCAGGGAGGCTGACAGGGGGTGCTGCTTACCCCAGAGAAGGCCCCTGCTGTCATGGGCCATAACTTCACCCAAGAGGCTGAACCGTTAAGCCTACTGCAAACGCCCCCTCAAACACTTCAGGTCTCTGAGCAGCACGTTAAGCAGCACATCAAGCAGACACACAGACACACACACACACATACACATACACACACACACACTCTACCATGAGGGCCGGCACCACCGGGCTGTTGCCGCTCTAAACACAACACGTTGTGGCAGACCAGGAAACGTGGAGGTTGGCTGAGGGCATACGCCCGTATTCACAGACACCCCAGTACGGACTAGCATACTTTGACAGGCCGAAGCTAAATCCCGGGAGATGACACTAATTTGTTGTGCCTTTTGTTCTGCCAGGAAGCTCTTCATTTCCTCAATACACCATTCCAAAAGCAGACCCCCCTCTGAGCCGAGCCACATGAACGCCCAACAAGCATATCTGAGCCGATTCTGGCTTTTACGAGTTTTACAGGGTGAAAAATTAGCTGTTGTCTGTCGTTTAATTTGCTGCATCTAAATTCGCTGTGACTCTTAAATTCACTGTGACTTCCCAGTGGCCTGTGATCCTTCAAAACGCTTGAAGAAGTTAATGAGTTAAGTGTGATTCACAAAATTTCAAGACAAGATTGCAAAATCTCCAGGGTAAAGGTTAGGCTGCCTCTGCGCTTCATCATATAGGCTGCATAACGAGCCATTCTCATGTTATCTGAATTTATCTTGGTTTATACCCTCCTAAAATAAGTGAGATTCCAGGGACCAAATAAGGATTGAGAGCTAATCAGTAGGTGGCACTCTTTCCGATTCCAAAGATGCTTGCTGGAAGTCTTGCATTTCAGCCAGTAATTCATTTGAGAAGTCTGAAAAAAGCACTGCATTCCTGTGGTCACCTTAACATTCTCCTCACTGCCACGTCCCTGAGTATAAACTGAACATCAAGACAATGTTCTCATTTGAAGATAAGCAAACTACAATAACAGAAGAAATGGCCTATGCCACAGTGCGCCTGCCAGGCTACCATAAAAACCCTCACATGTAGCTACTGTTCATATTTAATGCTTGAAATGGTAAGTTTACCATAGGTAATATGAAAATATATGATGACCCATTTTGTTCTATGGCCTAAATGGTAAATAATGCAGGCAGTGACTTTAACGTGTCTTTGCTTAAGGATATGTGTAAACATGGGGATGTTAATGCCAGGTCTTTTAGGTCAGTGAACAATTAAATGTATGTAACTGCTGGTGCAGCCTTGGAAAAAAATCTGAGGCTATATGTCCTACATAATAAACATATTTAATCAAACACTGTTCTAGGAAGCATATTCCTTTTCACATGACAAGATGTCATGAAAACTTTTAATAGCTATCTTCCTTTTTTGCAATTTCCAGGGTAAATTCTAGGTCAGCTTTAAACCCTGGACATTGCATGCACCATTCAGGGTGGTCTGTGCTCTAAACACAATCAGTGAGCTGTATTTGTGGTCTGGGAAAACCATGACTTTCACTTTCTCAGAACTGTCTCTTCTTCATCCTGGGAACAAAACAACATGTTCGTCTTCATTCCTCAAGCCTCCGCTTGCTGACTGCCTACATTAAACATTCATCATCTATTAAGTTAAATCAGACTGGCAATCGCTAAGCTAGCTGCAGGGCAAATGAAGAACAACTCCTGCCCCTAAACCTCTTCAGCCCACACACAATCAGAGGATTCCTTCCTAATTTAGACACTTCTGCCTCCACACAAACGGGACAAGAAATGCCCAAGTGATGATCGCTGAACAGCTTGTGCATTTCACATTTCCAGGAAATGCACAATCTGTCCAAAATGTCCCTGCATGTGGAAAGCATTACAGTAATCAGAGAGAGAGCACCTATTTTTTATCAGTGTCAGAGCATAATAAACATGATCATATAGAAATCTTGTGTGGGGATATGCAGAATATTGAGAACTCTTTTGTTTTTGATCTGACAATTACCTGAAGTTTATCTGGCAGTTACTCTGATGGAATACGTTTGAACATATTGTTTTACCATACCTTATGGCTTACTCATCATTTTGGACACCATTTTAGTTATCTCACATATTGTAGTGAAACACAAATAAAAGCAACTTCCAGCTGTAAGCTCTCTCACCTGCGATGATGTCATCCATCTGCTCCAAAGCGGCCTCCAGCATGTGGCTTGCATCGGACGCCATGGCAATACAATACTACTGCACACAAGTACAGTATCCTGCAAAAAAAAAAAGGACAGAAAACAGTCAGGAAATGGAAAACAAAAAGAAAATTATAATACTGCATTCATTGCATTAGGCAATCATCAAAGTGGCCAACAGGAAAAACTCCCTGGACCAGTCATAATGTTTGTTAAAGTTTTACTATTCCTCCAGAGTCTATTCATCTCAGCATAATTTGCTTATTGTGAGAATGTCGTCAAATGTTGGCTTTCCACTGTGCAACAGAATGCAAAATAATTGCATAAAAAACCCTTAAGCCAGGATGCCAAAAAGGAGCCACGCAATTTAGGCCCATGGCATGCAGTCATCCTCTCACTTCAGCATTCATCATGGTCCTGTCTGTGGATGTACTTTTGTTTGTTTATCATTTCACAAAATGGATTTGACTAGTTACTCTGCTCACAATTCTTGACATAAATTTCATGGAGTGAATTCATTAACTGATTCGACTAGTGGATGCCCATGTGCAGTTTGTTTGCAAATGTCCCTATCCACATTGAAATCTGCAATGCCAATCTGGGGTGCACTTCCCAAAACCATAGCTGCTAATGATGTTAGCAACTTTTGTTGGTTGCAATGCAATGCAAATTCCCATTGCCATCCAACTATGGTTATGCGAGACACATCCCTGCTGATAAGCAGAGACAATGATGTACTAGACTTTTGAATGAGGCCATCGCCAGAGATGTGCCTACAGTGGGACAACACATCATCACCACTCCCTAATTACAGTAGATGGAGCTCCTGTAGGAGTAGCAGAGGCCCCAGGCTGCTGAGTAGGGAGTTAACCTAGTTGGTGTTTTCCCAAAGTTGACCCCCTATGAGAGAACAAATGACACAGTGAAGCACAGAGCAGGGGATCTCTCACTCCCCCCCCCCCTCCCCCTTATGTCTCTTTCTCTAGGCCATGAATGGCAGAGGAGTCTGAGATTAATTAGGCCTCAGAGCTAGTGTTTCATGCCTTTGTCATCCGGCCTCTTGGCGCACACGACCAACACATAAAAATAGAATGAGCTGTCTGTATCCCATGTTACAGCTAGGCTAACCGGATCAGAGTTTGATGGGCAAAATGCCTGGATGGTAACAGAATACATTTTCCCTGCTAAATTCTTATGTCATGACAAGAAGTTAAGTCTTGATACTAGGAAGGTGTGTGTGTGTGTGTGTGGGGGGGGGGGGTTAAGATTGACCTGCAATGGTACATCTGAGTTTATTTGCATATATTATCCGTTTAATATTACATGACAATTTTGCCAACTCTACATTCTTTAAGAACAAAATCAATATTTTATAACTACTTTTTGCAGGTGACAGTCCAAGCATGATCTCTTTTGTTAGTTGTTATATCTGTGTTTAAGCAACATAGGCAAAGTGCACATCACATGACATCAGCAGCAACATGGCCATTAACTCTTCCTAATGAGAAGGAGAGCACACAAGACACACACACACAAAAGACAACTGTACAGGCACGACACTGAGAGGGTGCACCAGGGACCTCAATGGGCTTAATTATCCAGCCACATTCATTTTGACACAGCCTAGCCTGACGCCTCCATTCATGACCATTGAGAATTGCTGTCTCTGACATGGGTTGGAAGGCAGGATGTGAACAATGGCTCCAGCAGCCTTGTTGACAGGAGTCTAATAATAAAAAGCAAATGAAACCCTCCCGTTATGTGCCATCAGGACAGCAGGACCAGTGCAGCCCCTGTCGCAATTCATACCCACAATGCATCATTTTTATAAGAACAACAGTGGCTAATTCAGCATTAAACCTTGCAAGGTCTACAGTCCAACAGCTCCCGTCTGCAACAGTGAAATGTTGATTGATATGTGACACAGCATACACATAGTTCTGAAATAATGTGAAGTATGGCTTTGTATAATAAAACCCCCATTTTACATTCCAATGTGCTATAGTTTATATCTGATGAGGCCTCTGTGTCAATGTTGCTGTTGTCACACCCAGTAACATTACTCTGCATATCATAGTGGGCATGAGAGGGACAATAATGTATACACAATGAGGTTTCAGCACCGAGGCCCAAACCACAGAAGCCAAACAAAAGCACTATAGGAGCATCCACTTGAACCACCCAGCTTATCACTCTGATTGCTTCGGAGAGTGATAGGCACAGGGGGCTGTCTTAGGAGAAAAACATGTCATGGGATTGTTACTGTCCAATTCTGGGTTTCTCTCATTCGAATTATGACAGAAAATGCAGATATCTGTATCTCTGTTTCGCTTCAAGCTCCTGCATCACTCTGTCAGGGCTTATTCCATGATAATGACCGCCTCGCAGAACGCTATCCCTTACTTTCTTGACAAATGGAGAGAGGGA
Organism: Tenualosa thibaudeaui; assembly: GCA_027481765.1. Lineage (NCBI taxonomy): Eukaryota > Metazoa > Chordata > Actinopteri > Clupeiformes > Clupeidae > Tenualosa > Tenualosa thibaudeaui. Next base: position 22,796,495 of record JAIFZK010000007.1, read on the forward strand.
GAGAGCAAGAAAGAGAGAGAGAGAGAGAGAGAGAGAGAGAAAATGGTCTCTCTCCATGGTCATATAGTCATATTTTCAGCCAGCCAGGCATTCCCCATTGTGATGTCCAGCACCTGCAAGCTCTCCTTGGGATAAGCCATTCACACACTGGGCCAACAATCCAGTGCGCTGCAGCCGAAGCACATTTCCCTGCGAAACTCCATGTCAGAGTCTGAGTGCAGCTCTCAGAGTGCTGGAGACAGCAGCTTTACTGCTACAAAACCAGTGCAACTGACTAACACAGCGGACAGAACAAAAGACTTTGAAAAGTTCCCCTTCAAAGACCACATCAAAAAGTCACATACCGACTCTACTGGCCTTAAGGTTACAACCACACTGGTCACACATCAGATGTGGGTGCATTTTTGTGGTTGACATAAAGCAGTTTCACAATAAGTGCAAAAACTCAGATGGTAAAATATCACTGGCACAAGCACATTCCTTCATCTGCTGCTTCTACAGCAGTTTAAGAGCAGATTTGAATATGACATTGCCATGCAAATCTGTTCCAAATGCCTGTGTACTGCTGCAAGGCAGCATAAATACATGTTGGTGGCAATGACGTCTCCCTCTTAATACACACGGCACCAGTGAAAAACACCTCACTAATATTTGTTTATCAAATGCTTTACCCACCTGTGAGTCTGTATCTTTCCCCCAGTCAGAGCTGCATGCATTCCATTCAGTCATTCCCCATAAAACATCCCCCACACAGTCCCTCACTTCCACAAAGTGTGTCTCTTCGCCAGACAGTCGTCCAGTCGGCCCACCAAGTGCCTCCACCGCTACCTCTAAAATGATTAGTGACATCATGGACGTCACATGCCGGCCACTGTTCTAAGCACATTAGTGAGAGAGAGTGAGAGAGAGAGAGACGGCTCTGCCCTGGGACCTGGGAGTCATCAGGTACTGATAAGCCTCAGAGACAAGGGTGCTGGAAAGGAGGGGGAAGGAACACTGAGATGGAAAAGAGCTGGAGATTCAGTGTGGCCCTTTCAAAGCCCCCCATTCTTAAACATAGGGCCTCTTCTTCCCTACTGAGCAAGACACACACACACACACACACTGATAGATAATCATACACACACACAGATACATAATTACACACACACGCAGATAGATAATCATAAACACACACACACACAAACACACGCAGATACATAACGACACACACACACACAGACACACTCTCACACACATACTCACACACACTCACGCAGATACATAACCATACACACACACACAGATACATAATCACACACACACACGCAGATACATAATCATACACACAAACACACACAGATACATAACTACACACACACACACACAAAGAATAATCTCCTGCAGCGCTGGAGAATTTCTATAATTCGGCTCTTTTCAGTGAATTCCAGATTATTCTACAGGCTTTCACTTCCAGCCACAGATATTAATGTGGCACAATAGGTGAAGTAAATGTATGAAAGGCACTCAAAAATAGCAAACAGTCTACCATTCCAATGACAATGCCCCCATACAATGCCTTGTTAAAAAAAAGTGTTGTGCTTTTACTGCAGAATACAGTGGTATATCCCCTTAAGTGGTAAAATAAAGAGTGAGAGAGGCCTCAAACAACTAAAAAATTACAAAATGCTACAAAATACAAAATTTTAGATTAGAAGTCTTTTATTGAGTCATTTCATGTCTTATTTTTAAAGAAATCCTCCAAGCACCTTTCTATTCCATAAAGACTGACACGATTCCTTCTACAACGGCACACCGGTGTGATCAGTGACTTAGGCTGCCCTATGTGTTATTCCTCAGGTCCGACTGCACACTGTGACAACGTGAGAGACCTCCTTCTCATCTAAGTGTACAGTCCCATGGCTGAAAGCTGTCATCTCAGGTTACGGCTATCGGCACGGTCTAATTCTTTAACGGAGAGCAGACAAGTCAAGCAATTGAGAGGAGCGAACAATAGACGTCTTTCCGTGGTCTGTGTGTGCTCACGCTCTGAGATTTCAAAGGCACAGTTCTGCAGTGTTACAGCAGCTTATGCAAGCTCCTGGTTGAGCACCTGTCTTGTGCAGCTACATTAAACAAACCTTGAAATACAAATATATCTGTAAAGTGCATTCAATTACACACAGTACCTTACATACCATTTTACATAGTGGCAGAAAATATCACACAACACCTCAATGAACACCTTGTTGTTTTTGGAGAATGGTGTCTGGCAACACTTTCTATTAGTATCCTATCCTAGCTACGGTGGAACTAGAGTCCCAGTCTCCTAGTTACAGTGTATCAACAATATGAAGGACAGTGTAACAAACTGTGTTTGCATGATAAAGTGTTAATACCATGTAGTGAATGTGATTTTGTGTATAGATTTTTCTCACACACGTAATAGGAAATGCTTGTTGACTACACAAGTACTGTAACATGCATATCCAATCTGCACTGAAATGTGTAGGTACTTACACACAAAATTGCGTTATGTGCAACATAAATGCATGGATATAAACTTTGTTACACACTTTGTTACACTGTGTATGAGGTGTTGATACACGGTAACACTGGTATTGTCATATAGTGTTACCTAGCTTATTTTTGTTCAAATGCGTCATAATGATTCTAACAAATTTTGCTTTACAGAAACAGTGCTTACCATGTTACCAGGCATTGAGCAGGAATTCTCATTTCACTTAAGTGCGCTTGACACACATTAGGGTGTGAGTGTGCTGCTGTCTTCCTCGTTTTCTCCAGGATGTTTGCACAAGCCGCAGCGGGTCACTGGAGTGTGACAGAGCCCACTTCAGGCCCATGAGAATATAAACCAGCCTAGCAGGAAGAGCCACCGAAACACTAACCGAAACAAACAGAGCTGCTGGCATTTATCAAGGCCTTAGCTGTTCCATCCTCTCATCCCTTCACACACACAAGGACACTTTCACTGAGACATTCATTGACTTTTACAGTGAACAGACCTCTATGGCTACTGAGCCCTCTGGAGCTCCACTACAGCGTTACTGATTAGCAGTCATTTCAGAAGGTTGAACCAAGGGAAGTATTGGTGCCACATAGCTATGCAGTGAATCTATGTCTCTCATAGTTTACCCAAGTTGGGAACTGTTCAGACAGCATGCTAATCATTACAAAACAAACCAACAAAAATGTCCAACAATTAACTACAGAATCCAATTTCTTTTTGTGTGTGGGAAATGTTTCCAGGGCCTTCACCTCACTGGCAAGACAACAATTGCTCTCCGAAATGTCAACATCAACCGAGGCTGGCCTAATCACTGTGGCAGTGGCTCATACGTGGCCCTGACACTCTCACTACCTCAAGCACGCTCAACCACTACCTGGGCCATATACACAGAAACACAAGTACACAAAATGAATACCCTCAGAGCCTGTTAAAGACCCTAGCCTGTTGTGTTCATCACAGTTTTAATAAGATGTTTGACTGCACATACCATGTTTTTTATGTTCGGACAGAACTCACTTTTACATTACTAGATTCCAGTGCACAAGCATGAGTTGTGTAAATATGTGTACACAGAGGTTGTAAAATCTATCTTTATGCATTTGGCGAGAGACTGAAGGTGCTTATTAGCATTTTTTGGCCTTACTTATGGGACAGCCATGTTCTGGGGAAAAAAAGAAAAAAACACAGCACATTTTTATGTGTGTATGTTTATGTGAATTCTGCCTGAGGCACACAATCAGTGGAGAAGAATAGCAGAGTAAGCATTAGGTGGCAGACCAATAAAGTCAGCATGTCAACACTGCTTAATATGGAAACATCAAAGGGACAGCCAGCCAGACACATCAAATCAGACCCTCCTTCCAGAACATTCTGCTGCTTCACGGATCTTCACGGTAGAAGTGACAGCAGGATACTACAGAAGTTTGCGCTACCTGTCAAGAGTCCCGTAAGGGGGAGGATTACAAGAAGGTGGTTTAGTGGCAAACCTGAATAAGTTAAGCTTGAGCTTGTGGCAAAGCTGATAATAGAAGAGCCTGGAGTCCTCATTCTCTTAACTAAACAAAGACAATAGGCTACTCTATTAGCAGGTTTACCACTTCCTCTAGGTTAACTTAGCTGGGTTTATCACTTAACCACCTACTTGGAATATCCCTGAGAGCTTGTTTCCTCAGAACTTGGAAACAAAGAGGGTCCTGCATGGGAAAAACAGGTGAACTGTTTTGAGAGAGTGCAGCCCTTTGTAGCTCCCAGGCCGTCCCACGGCCAAACAGCACAAGGCCTCATTGTTGTGGTTCTGGCCAGAAAGATGAAGAGATGGTGACAGAGTTGGAGCTGGTACCACTGTACTCTCGAAGCACCACTGGGCTGGCAGACGACATGAAAGCCAAGAGACTACAAGCATTTCCAAGTGACTGGCACCTGGCCGTGTCTTTGTGCGGTGCCGTGGAGAGATATATTTTCATATATCAGCTCACCTGACACGGACCCCGACTCAAATGACAGTGAGGATTGAGTTACAGTCACAGAAAGCAATTTGTGCCTCATGACTTCAGCAGTGACATGGCTTCAGATCACCTCCCTGGCAAGCCAGATGGAATCCACTTGCGAAAACTTTCACACAAGTTTGCACCCACGTTCTGCTTCTGATCTTGATATACAATAGGCAGTTTGTTTCCACGGATTACTATTTCTGTCATGAAGAACGGGGACTGAATGAGATAAGGTCTAAAAGTGCACTAAGGTCCCATCACCTGGTCCAATGTGACTGTGCAGCCACGATGTCAGAGCCAGCAGAAAATGTCACTGTGCAGCAGGTAATCCCACCTGTGTCATCCACGCCTATGGAAATGCCAGGAGGTCAGTCAAGGAGCAGGAAGATCAAGGTTTCCCTTGCTGTGGCTCCAGTGGCAGAAGCAACATCTAGGTTATTATCCTAATACAGCTCTTATGCCATTGCTTTGCATACTGTGCCAGAGGCTATTTTCACTGTTTCTGTTCACATGGCTAGCTGCACACTATTTTTTTTCAGAGCTTCATGTGACAGACAGCATCCATTCTGCACATTTGACTATTTCATTTTCCAAATATTTGCATGGGACTTATGCAGACCGTTTACGGTGCCATATTGTCAATCGTGGCATAGTGGTTAAGGAACCTAGCTAGCATGCTAGCAAGTAGCCTGGAAAATTCGAATCCTGGCTGCCACCGTTGTGCCCTTGAGCAAGGCACTTAGCCCTAAGTTGCTCTAAGGGAGACTGGCCTTGATGTAATTGATCGTTGACAAAAAATGCATAAATGTAAATGTTAACAGGTTCTAAAGCCTTGATGTCTGGTTTTGTAGTTATCCATTAGAATACAAAGTTGTAGAGTTAGGTGTACAGTTAGTTCTGGCTGTGAGCTAGATCATTTGTGTGGTCTGTGGTAAAAGCTAATAATTTTACAGGTAGGTTGCCTAATTGCCAGTAAGTATAAGGACTTCAAATTTTCTATAATTTACTTTTTTGTCCCTCTAGCAAGATTTCTGTATGAAAATCATGTAATAATAGCATCCATGTGAGGGATTTGTTGTCACAGGGACACACAGGGTCACACACACCCACACACACAAGCATGGATGCACGCACACACACATACACACGCACACACACACACGCACACACACACACACACACACAGAGACTTTCAGTCAGGCCTTGAGGAATAACGCATGAAGGTCTTCTAAACTGTCAATGTAAGTGGGAGAGGTGCAGTTTGGCAACTGGAGGGTTGCTGGTTCGGGCACCGCCCCACCTGACCTCATCGAAGTGTCCTTGAGCAATGAATTGAACCCCAAATTGCTTCTGGTGAGCAGGTTGGCACCTTGCACAGCAGCCTTTGCCACTGGTGAATGTGAGGCATACATTGTAAAGTGCTTTGAGGGCTCGTAGGAGTAGAAAACACTACATAAAGGCTTTCCATTCACCATAACGCTAAAATTTTGTCCCTAAAATTGTCCAGCCCTGCACCACTGACATCCCAAGGGTCAAACGAGAGAAGAAAAATAAAAGGAGTGTTCCATCCCAGCACAACTGGTGGATCAAGTTTTTCTCACCTTGATGGAAAAGTCCCTCCCATCCCCCCACAACAAAGAAGCCTCCAGGCATGCCCACAACAATAATGGCTCAGTGCAGTGAGTGGCACTCCTTTTGGCTATTTTCTCTGAGCGGCTTTGCTTGTTTATACCCACGACCCACGCCCTTCATGAATCCCACGGTCTGGACTCGATTAGCTCTGACAGGGGATGGTCAGCGGACTGCAGCACATTAAAACAATGTTCATTTTGTCCTTTCCATTTGGCTTCTAGCTGAGTGACCTGGGAGTAAAAAAAAGAAGTACAATTTGATGTCTTTTTTCACTGGCTTGAGAGTTGGGCACATAGGCAAAGGATGGTGATATAAGGGATGAGAGTTGTCAGAGCCTGGAATGTATGGCTTACCATTTTGGAGAATGCTCTGATGTTTTGACTGCATTTGTGAATGCAATGCTTATAAAACATATGATGCTTACAAACAGCTGCAACCAGTTTCAGTTATACAATAAATCTCTGTAAAGCCATAATTATAAATCTTGGAAGGAAAAAATAAATATCCCAACATGCCAGCAGGGTTAACTTTTAATCAAACTTGCGCTGACATTGGCAAACAGTCACAAGATCTGTTTATAATGTTGGCTTGACTCCTGGATGGAGATGTCATCTCCAAGCCATACAATTGCACACTGTTTTCCCAGGAGTTCAGCAGCAGCAAGAACAGAGCAGTGCTGGGTACAAACACAAGGCTTTATCCATTGGTGCGAGCACATGATCTTCAGAGCAGGAGTCCGTCAGCCCCTTCCAGTCATTAACAAGTAAAATTTTGCCTGGTGAGCCGTAGTGCCTACGTGTTGCTTCCATCCAGCCTCTCCCTCTTCGCCTCTCTGTAAATTTAACACGAGCTCCAGAATGAGTAGCAGAGGAATATGCTATTCATATATGTTGCTATTATTTCATAAATATCTAGCGCAAGGGCAGGTTTGGGTAGGAATGAAATCTCAGGACTCAATTGCTTATCTGGGGGTGACTGTGAAAGCTCTCAGGAAAGCAACAGTTACTGGATGGAAACAAAGTTGTAAATAATTTCTGGAATTAGGGATCACAGTGGCCTTGTCAAGAATAAATCCAGCTCATCACATCTGAATGAGGATTATCTCCTGAATGAGAGGCAGAGAATTTATCTGCGTGCAATATTTGACAGGGTAATTAACTATGTGCTAACTTCGGCACACACAACCACAAATGCCCACACAGAAATGCACGTGCTTAGTGATACCCCCATTAATGTTGAAAAATCCACTTTGATCTTCTCGCGAATAATCCCTAAATCTGCCTCGCTCAGTTCATAATCCAAGATCACTTAACACCCCAAGTGAACACCCACAAGTAGCTGCAAGGACTTTATGCAATAACTACAATATGTAGCATACTTTTTGTCTCACATGTTTACTGCGTTCAGAGTTGACACAAAAGGACTCCATATATGCACCTGCTTCCTCAAACAGGTCACAAGCAAGATCCAGGTCCTTGTCTTGTGTAAAAGAAAGTCCAACCAACTGAAAACCCCACTCATAAGACACAGACACTGGATGGTGTGGGAACATCGAGAGCATGCCCGATGAGAAGTACAGCCGTATTGAGGTCCTCTCTAATTATACACCATGTGCTACTACTGGACACTACACTGACGCTGCGTCATTCACAAGTTCGAGTTTAGGCTACGGTCCCAGGGGTATGAGGGGCTGAACTGAAACTCCACCACGCACACATCTAGCCATTTAAGCCATTTGTAGATTACACACCGTTGTCGACCTACTGTAATGTCTCCCCACGGCACTAACCAATGGATGTCTAACGTGTTCCAATTAGCCAGAAAGGAATTTACAGACCTATGTGTCGGTTGATCCACTTTATCCACCTGTTTGCGACGCGAATTCCAAGAAAACAGGCAAAATGCAACTGCACAACACATCGAAGTGACCTTTCCAGCCAAAACGCTGAGTAATGTCAAAAAACACTGAATCTTGGCACTTCCCTAAACAGTAAGTAATTGAACTTTGCTGAACTCATCACAACTGTGGTTAACTGTGAATAGGAGAACAAAATCCACACAGGCTAGAGCAGACTGGAGTATTAAAAGAGCAAACTTATTTTAGAAGAAGTTAATGGAACTGTTGATTAACTGAAACTGTTGACTAACTGAAACTCACCTGAACGCGGGATTTAGTCCGAACAAATAACAATCCTGCACGTGTGACTCCTTGATTCAGATAAATATCGCCTACCAATCGATTCAATCAATCAGTCAATCAGAAAATGTTTTTGCCACATTGGCACTTCTTTTTATTTGCCGCGGAGCATCATCTCCCCTGCGCAGCCGTTCTCGGGTGAGAGCGCCGCAAGTTCATCCAGGCGTCCTCCTCCATCCTATCACCTGTCATGTGATTTTAGGGGCGGGCCACCACCACTGCCGCTTTTGTGAAGTTGTCTGTTTGCCCTCGGTACCCAAGCTGACCTCTCTAGTTTACCGAAGATAAAACACTGACCTTATTCTCGTTATTATCCTCTGTGTAGGCTATGACTAAATGCGCGTTGTAAATAATACATTTCTTTTGTATTTGCCATCGAATGCATTTGGTGAACCGAAGCATTAAAATCAAAACTTAAGTCAACCTGTACTACATTATGATAGCTGACCATATTATATCCAGCTATCTTTAAATTTAAACTGCTACCTATAGGCTATAGTAGACAAGTCGGACAAGTCTTACTATTGTAACACTGGCATCTAGTGGTAGGCCGAAGACCAGGCGGCATGAGACCGCCGTATGGTGGTTATGCAGGTTGCTATTATAAAAGCTGCCTATAATCTGTAAGCATTGCTGTTGACAATATTTGTGAAGTGTCTTCAAAACCGATGTGGCCCTCAAATAACCAGTACAAATATAAAATTCTTCGGCTGTGACTATAGCTTCAGCTTTTTCATTGACCAGTAGAGGGCAGTAATAAGTGATAGACATGGGCATACACCATGCCATATAAACTGTCAATCGAACCATTGCCCATTGAAATTATGCTTTGATATTCATGCAGTTGAATTAGACAGCAGTATTTGTAAAAGAATACTCAAAGAATGCTTTATTGTAAACATTTTATTTGTCTACTCACTAAATTAGTTATGTCAAGTACCACTGTGTCATATTATGGGGAATTTAAAACATGCAGTTCTAAATATCAACTTTATTAAGCCTACACTATAACCACCTCAGGTTGATGTGGCCACATTCTTTTTCTTTACATCTAGCTTATAGATGGTTTGGTAACCATCATCCCAGCCATAGAGCTGTTTGTCTTTGGGGTAGTACTGCATGCTGGCGTGGCTAGTGTAACCCTTGGGAAAGAAGAGTAGAGGTGACTCTTCATTGAGAATGGAGTCATGGATGTCATACAAACACCGTATACTGGAGCGCCCCCCTTGACGGGAGTTGTAGACCACATACAGGGTCCCGCAGACCAGGAATGCCGCCTCGGCATCCTGGCTCTTACAGGGGGTGTCCCAGGCGTGCTCCATATGCATGGTGCTGGGATCTATCTTTGTGATCACCAGGTTTCCTCCAAGATCAGGGTCAGCATGAATGCTCCACAGCCCCATCTCATCCACGACCAGGTGTACGAAAGTGTGTGGGGAGAGACCATAAGCTGGGAGGCGACCGACCCCCGGCAGTAGAATGCTATCACTCACAGTGCGGTTGAGGAGATGGACTTTGACAATCCTGTTAGTTGAATCTGCTTGGTGGTAGTACACAAAACCGTTGTAGACTGTGTGGCCAGTCCCCTGCCACAGGAAAGGGAGTTTGATAGCCTTTGCTTTCTGGGTGGAATTGTTCTCATGGAAGATCTTCAAAGATGGAAACTCGAGTATGGTGTCATTGTTTGTGCCGTCAAAGTAGTAGACTTTAGTAGAGCCTTTAGTAGGGTCTCTCAACCAGGCCCCATGGACAGTGGCACTTTTCTTCACGATCTTCATGGACTTGATACCTTTTACAACTGTGCCACAATCTGTAATGATATATAGTAGTCATAGGTGATAAAAACATGCAAGACAGTAAAAGTAAATAATAATTTTGTCCAAAATTATCAGCTGCCAAAAGAGATGTCATTTTGTCTCTCTCTCTCTCTTTGTGTGTGTGTGTGTGTGTTTTATCTATGGGCAATATAAACTAGATACAGGTACCTGTCCCAATGTTAACTGTAGTATTTTTCTTCAACTTCTGGGCCTCTTTGACCTGTTGATTCAGCAGGGCGTCGTCCATGTCCACTTGGGTCTGGTGGGGTAGCCTGTTCTGCACATACTCCATGTCTCTCTCCAGTCGCTCGACCCGCAAGGTCCAGCTCTCCACCTGCGTTCGCCCTTTATTTGTCTGCCTTTAACCTGATGAAAGTCTACATTTAGGCCAAAACATGTTGTTTTGATGAACTAGCATGATGAATGAAAGCTTTTTAAAGAAATGACTTTGACTAACTCCATTTGTACATGCTGTCTATTTACCAAAAAGCACTTTCACAGTAGATGTAATCACTCCAAGAATGCTGTAGCCCTCTAGCTTTCCTTATCAAAGTCTAAGTCGCTTTTATTGCCAATTTCTTCACATGTACTTGACATACAAAGGAATCAAAATTACATTTCCCACTTTTCCTTGCGTGTACGTGGACAACAGTAAAGTGCAGATGCACAACAAGACAATTCTAGTCCTAAGTTTGTATAAATAAAGAAGTGCAAGTAGCTTAAGGCTACTTTTGCCTAGTACTACTACCTAACATAACAGGTATGACAAGACAAGACATAGAGTACCCTAAGTACACTACTAATGTAGCAGGGGATGACAAGACAGACAAGGCATATGTATCTTATGTATCTGTTTCTGTTTGTTTGTTTACTCTCTGGTCCCCGTGTTTCCTGTGCGGCTACTTAGCAAAAAACATATCAGTGAAACGCAGGAGAGTGTGTGTGATGTCAGTGCTTTGTTTTGCAAGTGTGTTGCCTGTGGAGAAGATGGATGGATGGAAAGGGTATCATTCTGTGGAGTGCTGCCGTGGATGAGAACACTCACCTCCAGCTGGATCAGCCTTGCCTGGAAGTACTGCATCATGGCTAAATCGGGGGTTATCCTCTGAGCATGGCTTGGGTCTGTGGCCAGGAGGAGCACACTTGCAAGGTGAAGCAGACAGATATGCATAGTTCACGAAAGATTCTAGAAATCCGCTGAAAAGATACACTCCAGATACACTCCTCTTACTGGAAGTTTCTGATGAGCATCAAAGTTAAGTGCTGAAAATAACAAGACCGGGTCAAGGCTCCAGAGGAGTCTGGCTTGTTTGGCTTGTGATTTGGTGAGATGCTTTTGTTGGCTCTGTGACTGCCTCAGTATTGAGTGCCTTCTGGCTTGCCAGCAGCTTTGTTTCCTGCTGTAATAAACTCCAGATGTTTAGACACGTCCTCAGTTTGGGAAAGCACAGGATGGCTTTAAATCATTAAGTGTAGAATGACCTGAAGATGCTGAGCTGCCCATTGCATATCCACATTTCAAACACTCGGTTTATTTTTAGATGACATTTAGATGAGATTTAGTTGGATGCACTCTGAGATGGTTTTCCTGTAAGGGAGACTATCCCAAATATTTCTTATGTCAGGAGAACTAAGACACTTTCAAAAAGTCAGTTATCAGGTATCATTGTGTGAGGGTCTGTGGAATCTGGGGGGTGGGGGGAAGAGTAATGAAGTCAGTATTATTGGAGGGTTATTTTATTACGATTATGATGATTATTTTATTACAATTATTACATTACATTTATTACTACAGTGATTTGTAGCACAGATGCATAATCTGTTGTCTTTCTTACATTTTCTGCTGAATGTGATATTTTCAAAATGTCTAACTTTGGATCACTTAACCTCAGTTATATAATACAGTAATACCTGATGATTCAGTGCTATATTATGGAAGGTTTTGCAGGTTTCCTCTCAACAGGCAAAAAGATGTGTGCTATTGCACAAATGCCCACCAGAGGTAGTCACATGTCTATTTCAGTGGTTTCTGAAGTGACTAGGTAGTAACGATTTGCAGTGTAACTCAGACAACTCCATTAGCAGTGGTATTTTCAGATATTCCACATTGGGAACTGATCGCCACATGAATACACAAAACTCTCTATTATGGCACCCTTGTAGTTTATAATGTTGTGGTGGTATACATCGCAACCGCAGTGCACAATTGCCCATAACTCCTTGTATCAATTATGAATGCTGATGCATAATGCAACAGACTGGAAATGGGTTTTGTCTTCAATAGTAATAACAAAACATGATTTCTGCATTAACGTGCATATTAAGCGGACACACTCTTTTTCAGCTTCATGGCAGTATTCGTTTTGTCAGTTAGGAAACACATCTATGTTGGCTTTTATTTTTTTCTACTCAGAGAAGGCCAAATCCTCAGTGGCAGATGCGCTGTAGGGTCTTATATAATGATGCCATGACATTTGAGGTTCCTTTTTTTAAACTTATCCATTGCAAGCCTTTTATTAGTTATGGCGAGATAACATTGTATAGTAGTCAGCAGAGTTAGAGAGTAACAGCTGTGTCAATGCAACCTTTATGAAATCCCATAATTGTCAGACAAGAACGCTTCATGTAGGCTATTTGTCAGTTTCCCATTTTCGTGTCTGTGTGACCCTGAGTTTTCATGGCAAACCTGAAGCAGGCCTTTGTGCTGCCTGGTGACTGGACTACCACACTCCCTCTCTCTCGGCTCAGGAGACACTGAATGACCTTCATTTGGGCGGGCGGAGATTCAATAAAGAGTGCTGTGTTCCATCCTCCTGCAGGTGCACTTCTGTTCTGTGTGAGCCCCATAATGCCACTCTTGTCCAAGAAGAGCTCATGATGCCAGCTTTGCTTCCCAGTGGCACTCGCAATGGCAAGGCTTTTGTGAATCTCTTAGCATGCTGCTGTGTCTGTGTTTGTGTGTGTGTAGAGAAGGTAGAACATTTACATTTATGCATTTATGCATTAAGCAGAAGCTTTTATCTAAAGCAACTTACACTTTGACATGAAAGTGCAGGAGTGTCATAAAAAGCATTGAGAAATGGAGACAAACCTCAATGGATTTTCAAATCAGTTCTCAAATCTCAGTCTCAGCACAAGCAATATGTGTTTGCTATTGTAATATTTGTCAGAAATATGATTGCTTTGTCAGGCAAAAAAGAAGCAACAAAAGTTATCAAATCTTTTGCTGTCTGCAATGGAAGCAGCAGGGTGATTATTTGTGTCCATCATTCCTGTTGGCTGGTCAAAAATGATCTGTGATTGCCTCCTGGCCGTCAAGGATTCTCAAGCACCTGGAGTGAACTACAGAATTTTGCGCTGGAAAATTGCAATTACATTTCTTGATTGTGTGATTTGCTTGGTAATATGATGTTCAGAACCTCATGCTCCATCCCGATGGCCAATATTTGTACGCTCAACACAATGTTGCTTAAAAAATTGTGTTCCTTTGTGTATTGTATTGACATTTTATCCCCTGAAATAAACAACCAAAAATCTGTTTCAATTTGTATGCCACATGGCAGGAGATGGAATGAAATGGAGGCTAGAGTTCAGTTGTAAGGAGTCTCAGCTAAAACATACTTGCTGAATTAACTATTTGTAAGCAGCATGGTTTGTGGGCTAAGGTTATTACTCATCTGTAGACAGTGTTCAGTTAGTTCAGTTTTCAGCAGGGTTTCTGTTGATTTGTGTAACGAGTGAGAGACTAAAAGTTGTGATGAGTAGCTATATAGCAGTAAAACAAAACAACACTTCTGTTATTTAGTTGTGCATAAAATTGTTCTCATAGCTTAGCGATGTTCAGTAATGCCTAAACAAGAAATCCAGTGTGAATCAATCCATTACCCTCTTGTTCGAGGTCATGGAGAATGAGAAATTTGATACAACATGGACTGAATAGCAAATTGGCACCTACTAACCAAATGGGGCACAGAAACTCATTTTCAGTTTAATTTTCCTATTAACATTAACTGCTGGTTCGCTATTTGGTCTATGTTTTATTAAATGTTCTTGTTCTTTTTTCCCATAGACAGCACCTGGTGACCTTGAACAACACGGCCACTGATTGATTCACAGTAGGTTTCTCCTTTTCAACTACACTTTTGAGAAATTAATTTTTGACTTCAAAAACATGCTTAAAGTGAACAGTCTGGATACTAAACTAAAGGAAACCTTGAAATCTGAATGTGGCGCTTCTTCTGTCCCAGAGCCCAAGCAACAAATCAGAGATTTCTGATGATCCTCAGACAGGGTGATGGGTAATTCACTGAAAAGGCAGTTAGTCAGGCCAAGTGCCTGGGGTCAGCATTGTCAATTATGGACACTAACAGTGCATCAGCTTCTACTAGTACACCAAGACAACGTCAATGAAGAACATGTAGAACACAGAATGTTGTGAATGTTGTGGTGTTGTGAATAAACAAAGGTTTTTACATATACATACAGTATATCATCAGCATATATATATATATATATATATATATATATATATATATATATATATATATATATGTATTATATATATAATACAGACAATTGCTGATGATCATATATATAGCAGTTGTCTGTAATTTCACTGTAGTGGTCCATACAATAACATCCCTGTCTCTGCTTCTGAAGGCAGACATCATTCAGTCAGGAATTATGCAACAGCAGGAAATAGCAGCCTTCCCTTGCTGCTAAGGCGGAGTCGTTAGCCGTACCCTGACAAAGTCCTCTGAACCCTGCTAGTCCTCCCGTCACATTTCCATAACTCCCTCACATCTTTGTTTTCTGGCTGTCCTTAACTTTCTGCTGGATATCAGCATGGATCAGCATGAGTATAATGACTTTGTCAGGAGACTTCAAAGGAGGTTATCTGAAATCCCCAGCGGAAAGCCACCCCCATGGCGCTGCATAATGTCTGGGAGGTTTTCATGCAAGGGAAGGCTAACCTGTTGGATTTATTGAGATAAGGAAAGTATGCCCTGGCATATTTCTGCCATTTTTGTGTCTCATTTTGTTGGCCCTGACCCAGCTTTTACAACTTTCACTGACCACTGTTTCAGTTTTCATGATCAATGCCTGACATAACTGACAGGTCTCAGAAAACATATTTCGCAGTTTGTAGTTGTGTTGCCCTTTGTCAGATTTCAAGCCTCGACACTCATCGCTTCATGATGTCTGTGACAGGAGCCTCTCTTTCATGACATGACATGATCATTGGTATCTGTTACTTTAGTTCCCCTGAAAGACAGGACTGTGTCTAATGCATGATGCAGTTCAAAAGTCCACTTTACGGAACTGTGGACAGGGTCTGCATTTTGTTCGGTTGTTTCAGTTATAGGACTGCTTTGCTAATTATCCAATTAAAGTTCACTTAACTAACAAATTACTTGTTTTAGTTAGATACAATTGTAATTGTGTCTTGCATCAATGATTCAAAGATTAGTATAATTTAATAGTTTAATCAGTTGCACAACTTCAACCTTTCACCTCAGTATTATGAAATCTCAAGCACACCAAGTGGAGTATGATACTTCATCATTAAGTTCTCCATAAAATGAATGGTAGATGCAGAAGATCTAGATGTGAAATATCAGCCTATTTTGTTTTCCTAATGTTGTGTCAGCTTTGCCAGCATGTCAGCCATTGTTTCCTTTGCTTGTTTCTAATCCTGTCATATCAGGTTTGGCTCTGCTGTTTTCTGCTGATTGCACAGTGCTAATTAATTCACAGGCAGATCTCAGAGCTCCGTGGATTTCCTGGGTGATTGCACCGAAGACTTGGTGTAGAAAAATAATCAAATAATCAGGCAGTCAAGATGTGCAACCCTCAGTGGTCCAGGCATACAGAGCTGTTTTCCTCCCTCCCACAGCCTAGCTTTGAAACTTCCTGCAAATAATGGTATTAACAATAGATCTGAAGTCTATGACTCAATATCCTAAGAGAAAACTACAATAAAGCACATGTTACTAATCCTGTCATCGTTAGCCTTTTGCTGCTTGGCCCATATATATATGTGTACTTTCCTTATTATTAGTGATAGGAGGCCTTCTATAATCACTATCGCACTTTTGCAAGGAAATTACAGATAGAAAACATGTGACTGTATCCCGACTAGACAGCAAATGGAGCTCAGCTGAGATATTTGCTCAGCTGAAGTGTTGAGTGAGTGTGTGTGTGTGTGTGTGTGGCTGGCTTGTTTTCAATTGACGCTGATCAGATGAGCATGGCTTAAAAGGTTCAGTTGCAAGGGTTTAGTCTTCCTAATGTAACTCCTCAGCACTGAGCTTGTGGAAAGTGCAGAGTGTACGAGAGTCCTTTTCTCAGATGTGTGATCAAAGCTTTTTCCAGTGTGGTCTGTTGTGCATCTGTTGTTGGCTCTCTCCTGCTCATGCGAAGGCCATTTAGTGCCACACAAAAGATCTTTAATCTTTTGCTTGATTTTCAAATGAGTGTTGATGATCTAAAAATGGCCCTCCTCGGTTTTTATTTGTTTACAAATGTACATTCAGGAACATCCATGATACACCATCTGTCTAAGCCTCATCTTTCAACTTGGTACATTCATTCCCAAACCTCCATCTCTCCTCAGACTGAACTTTCAGCAGACTGGGTCCATTGCTGGCTAATCCCAAAAGAGAAGTAAAGGGTAAAGCCTTTAAGGAAGCATGCTTTGCTGTGCAGAAGAGTTATACGACAGCCTCATCTCCTCTTAACTATCCCCAGGGGGTTCCTTTGAGTGACCTGCTGTGTGCAGTCCAGTTCGATGAAAAATAAAAATCCATTGCTGTGAAGTATAGGAAACCCATGAATAATTCATGATCTGTTCTCCCACGCCTGCACAGGACACCCATATGATTGACACTGCTTCAAAATCCCATTATTTTTCTCTCTGAGATGCAGTCTGCACTTTTTTCGTGAAACAAACACTCCCGTTTCATTTAATGTTGCCCCCTGTTTTTTAAAGCATAAACCAACCAAACCAAAATAGAAAGTAGTGGTTCAATATTTATAATTCCCCATGATGAACGTTGCACATTCTGTACAACGTTACAAGCTCCCCTCCCTGCATAATGTGCTGTTGCCTGTGGGAGACGTCCTTAATTGTTGTGATCCTTTTGCTAGACACATGGAGTAACCATGCACATCAGCTTTCTGCTGATAGCTTAAGATAGAGAAGCTCTTTCCCAACAGTGTGACTACGATTCCCATCTTCCCATTTGATGCGGATGTGAGCACGCACATGAATAAGCCGGTCCTAATGAGCTTTAATGAACAGAGAAATCTGTGGTCAACTAAGGGCCCATAAAACAAGAAACATTAGAGAAGGTTATCCCAGAAAAGCTGGAGTGCTATTGAGCAAACCAAATCCATCAAGCAAAGTGTGTGTGTGTGTGTGTGTGTGTGTGTGTGTGTGTGAGAGAGAGAGTGTGTGTCTATGGGCTGTGAATGGGCTGCTTAAATGAGAAATCTGATGTGATTCAATCCATATGTCATCCAATCCCTGTTGTTTAACGCTGACTCAATGGAACATAGGAAAATGAAACTGAAAGTGAATACCTGCCAGTTCAATATTTGCTCTATGTTGCATCAAATTTTCTTGTTCTTTTTCCTACCAACAGTACTCTGTGATCTCGAACAACAGGGCTGTGGATTGATTCACACTGGATTTCTCCTTTAAGTCCAGTTCAATATTGAAATAGTCACAGGAGCCTGATGTGTTTTTTTTTACATGGAAATAGCCTTTTGCCTATAAATGGTCATGCCAGTGATATTTCAGAAGGCTTCCTGTGGTATTTTACAAAGCTCTACTTGCATGCCCTCAGTTATTATTGTCATATGCTCTTAGGAAACCCAACCCTTGTGATTACACACAGCATGTGCAGGACAGAAAAGTGATGGCAATGCTGAAGGAGTGGTACATCTGGACATTGAATTTCAAAACAATGAATTCAAAATATTGCAAACAATACACTCATTGCACTCAGTGTCTGTGATACTGTTAAATCTGCCAGATGGATTACGAGCAGAGATAATGCTTTGTGGAAAATTACACACACAAGGACATGCTATATGATTCAAATTGGTAATGATATTACACACTGATTTACAAGTACTAAATGCCCAGTATGCTGGTATTTGTGGGCCTTATTAACCAGAAGATCGCATGATCAGATTTATTTCTCCACCTCTTTCCTCAGTAGTTCTGACAGAGACACACAAATACATTCACCTCCATCCCCAAGTAATTGGATAAGCCCCTTTGTTAGTGAACACCATTATGTCTAGACACCGAATAGGCTCCCTTGTTAGCAAATCCACTCTTGTCCAATATTACAAGCATTTGTGCATTATATGCAAGTAGATGAAGCTGAGTTAACTGTGAGTCAAACAGCATGTTTTCACATATAACTAATGTACCTTAAATCCCTGATTATTAACAAAGGTTAATAAATTGGTTTCACAAAATTAGTTAATCTACAAGGTTGCATACTTTCTCATGATATGAGCTGATTCTTACTCATGTTTAAACTGTGGTTGATGCATGGGTATGCACAGCCAAGAAACGGTTTTGTTTTGTTTTGTTTTTGTTTTTAATTAGCATCAAACACTGACCTGAGGTTAGATGAGGGTGACCAGATGATCCTGATTTCTGGGGTCTCCAATTTTGGTAGTCTGTCCCCAGTGAAACACAAGAAAACCCACTTTGTCCTTGATTTTTGAAGGTACAACATTACTTATTTTAATGATATTGTTTGTAGAAATAGAAATGTCCTGGTGGAAAAGAAAATTAAGAGAAATTCTTTTTTAGAGTATTGCTCACCTTATTATGGACGGTGTGGCTTATATTCAGGAAATTACTGCAGATGCATATGAACCTTTAATGGGGTCAATTAGCACTGATCATCCTAAAGGGTCGTAAGTAGATGAGCTCTTTCAGTCTCAGAAATACAGCAGAGAACCAGATACTGATAGTTATGCATCACATTTTAATTCCCATTGCAAGCCATACATTAGTGTGGTGGCTGTGTTTCCAACCGCTTTCATTTTGGCATGTGTGTTATGTGTGACAGCTCAGAGCTTGTACTCTGCCTCTGCGTTTCTGTGTGACACTTGTGGCAATAACAACGACCTCAAGGTGCACATGAAAATAAAGAAGGACGTTTATTTTTTGACAGCAGCGGCAAGCAGTTCAAAGCCTCCATAGTCTCCATAGGCTTAAAATGGGGGCTTGCAGCAGTAGCTTTGTGTTGAATCTGTGCTGTTTCTGGTGTGAACACAAGGGCACAACTGTACAGGAACTGGTACACATTGCTTACGCATGGCTTTTGGAGTGAATAGGGCTTTAGAACCAAATGATTGCTTTTCTCTTGCCTGTGCCTGAAGGCCATTGAAAATGTGTGCCATTTGGGAACTGGGACAATACCATATGAGACACAAAAGGCAAGTTTTAGCATGTCTGTGTAAAAAAACCCTTGTGGTTTGTCACACATGCAGTGTTGAAGAACAGTCAGTTCCCAATTGGACGCTAAATGGGCATGTAGGTCATAGCTCCTGGTGAGGACAGGGACTCACTTCACAGGCATATTGCTCTTCAGGTATGGCTCATCGGCCTATTGTAAGCCTCTCTGTGTGTGTCTGTGTGTGTGTTTGTCTGACAGAGACAGAGTGTGAGCCATCTGTGTTTGTAACAGGACTGTCAGCACTTTTGACTCTGTGTGTGACTCAAAGATTCATGAGGTGTGAAAACGGGTAATTTTTGGGATGGATCTGACAGACACTAGGAACGTGTGAGGCCCTTTGCAAAACAGACAGTGTGCTATCGCTGTCGTGCAGAGTGCAGACCATAAGTATTTGTCTTTGACTCTTCTTTCTGTTACCATGTAGGTGGGAAAAAAATCTTGCAAAAATAAACCACCTCCCACACAATACATCCAAGTAGCTCTTAATTGTTCAGTTCAAATGCAAACTGTTTGACAGTGAAATACTCCCACAGTCCTGCTAAACGTTGTGCTGAACGTGGCAAGTGTAGTGTCAGTCTCCAAATAACATTATTAAGTTTGCACCACACAAGGTGGGTGTCTTAATTATTCTGGTGCAGGGGTGCCCAACCTTTTTCGGCTTGCGGGAACATAGACCACATGATTTTTTTAAACTCGCGATCGACTGGTTGGGCACATCTGCTCTAATGCATCCACTGACACCTCTAAATCCATGTAAGGTTTTTTTTATATCTCAGTTAGTAATTTGAATTACATAGCATTTTTGTCCCCCTAATCCCTCCCCAATTGCACTTTATGTGTTCCCCCCCACCCCTCTCCACCCCTTCCCTTCATCACCCTCCCCACCCCTTCCCTTCATCACCCCCCCCCGCCCCCCCGTCTCTTAGTTCCCTGCTCATAGGAAGCATAGTCCAGACAAAATTCTTGTTACTAAAGATAAGTGCATCATAATACCTATAGGAATCCTTGACTGCTTTGTCTAAATTAATTTAGGGCAGTCCTATGGTTAGAGGGGAACAGGGATGAATGAGGGACTTGTGAGGTAGTCCCACAGCTGTTGCTTCCAAAAAAGGGTCTCTAGTCTCAAACTGTGCTTCCGCACCATTAGCGACTCTGTCGTCCAACAGGTGACTGAATGCCAGGTCCCAGTCAGGGACGCTTTGCACCTCCAAGGGATCCTGCTGCTCAATAATTCATTCTCCAAACAGTAATTAGGGAGGGAGGAGGATGGAGGGGCTGCTTAAAGAGAGGATGAGGGATGATTACCGGCAGAAACATTGACCTAGTCCCCCCTACTGCTCTACCGCCTTGTGACGAACACATGTGCATGCATGTGCACACACACACACACACTCCTCACACATAAACACAACCCCCCCCCCCCACACACACACACACATACAAACACATCCACACCATACAAACACACATACACTCATTTTGCTGTCAATAACTACTCAAAGGCTGATGCCCCTACTTCCTCCCCGTCATCATCAGGTTTCAGGGCTGCATTGGCCAAGACCACAGGTTGACTCTTTTAAAGGAGGTACTGATTTTCCCATTGAAGTGTGTGGTTTAATATGGAGCGATATGAACTGTGAATGTGGATATTGTGTGTATCTACATTGCACTGTTGTTATCAAGTTACTGCCCAGAGCATATGGTCACACTAGTTGTAGCACCCTGCTTCTACATGTGTTGCATCTGGAACATGTGCAGACATGATATATAACTGGGCTCAGTGTAAATGGTGTCTAAAGTTCACTGTGGCTTCTGGTGTTAAATACTCTTCTCAGCACAGTTAGTCCACATGTTGAGAACATGCCTGAGGCACATGGATAAATGGCTGCCAGCTTTCAGGCAAAACACATGAATATTTTGCTAAGTCTGCTGAATATCCAACCATATGTATTGTGCAGCAGATCTGGATGTATACATCTGCAGCCACCTAGAGGCGAATATCTACATCTCCCAAAGGAATGACACTACACTCCAATGTCATCCATGTCCTTTACAGCAGTAGTAACTGTACAAAATAGCTAGTGATATGGCAAGTCTGCTTCAAATGCAATTTTTCAGTAAAGTGTTGTCAGCCATCCATCAGAAACCATGGCGGTTGATGTGTTGGTGTGTACTCAGCTCTTGCCTCCTGCTGTCATGGACTGAGCTCTATAAGGTTGTTTTTTGTGGCCGAGGATCTGTCCCCCCTGTAAGGGGTTGGGTGTCTTACTCTGATTGATGAGGGGGTAGCAGAGCCTGGGCCCCTCAATCTGATCATGACGCAACTGTACTGTTTTGTCCTCAGATGGCTTTTGCCTCAACCTGATTCTCTTTCTCTGTCTTACAAATTTCAATCCACAATTGTGCTCTCTGCAGGTCTGACATTAGTCTTCTGTGTGAGTGGCATTTAAGAGGGTTGAGGGAGGTAAAGCTCAACTTGACATGAAGTCCTAAAGATCTGTCTTTAAATGTCAGCAATCACAATATGATCCAGCTCTTTGAACTTAAAATCATTGTGGAAAACACTTTGAGCTTTAGGAATCATTTAGACCATCACTCTGAGCACAGAATTAAATAACTGAGGAAATCACTTTTAAGCTTTGAGAGTTATGGACAAAGTGACTTGATTGGCTTTGTGCCTCATAGACACAGCTGTGATGCACTCATTTGACTGTAACTGACTAATTAAAAGACCAATCAGATAAAAGAAGTTTGGGACTGGTGCAATGCGCTCAATGCAAGTCAGGTGGTTTTTACTGGCTGACAAACTTCCGAATACATTGGCCGTGAGGGTAAGTCGTTGAAATGTTACATTGTAACATTAGTGTTAATGTTATCTGAACAATTAGATGGCTTTTGTTAAAGTTAGCTGTTTTGTTTGACTATGACTGACAGACCTGTTAGCTAACTTTGATTGTGAGTTTGTGTGCGGTCTCTTTTATAGAGATTGTTAGGGCAATGGTTAGACAAGCCGATAAATGCAGCTAATTTACTGTAACAGGAAGTTGTTCAGCTGGTAAACCAGTCAAGAATTCTGATGTGTATTGGGCCCCTTTCATTACATTCAGGTACGATGAACCAAAAGGTGTGATACCGATTTATATATAAATATCTGATAGTAACATCTGGTCAGTACAATGTACAGTACATACTAGGCGTGGGAATCCATTGTTCTGTTACAGTGCCAGTGTTTCCACAATATTACAAGATCTGACAGTTGTCATGAAAGAAATCTGAAGTAACCAACAATACTGTACAAAAACAGAAACCATGCATCATACCAAAAAAATGCTAATTTAACAATGTTAGGTGGAGACATGAAAAATGACTACTGAAAAATATTAGCCTCTTAACGAAAACCCTTGTATTTGGAACAATTATAAAAGAAAAAAAACACACTTGCCATACAGTATATCCACTCAAACATGCAGCTTGATAAAGACCTTTTCTGAGAGAACATACTGGTGCTACCATCAAAGGAAAGTCACGCTTGTGGGTGAGTAATCTCAAAAATCTCCTGGTCACTGCTCCACCTCACATATTTTTCTCTTTAATGTCTGTGTTGTGATTGGACATTCTGAGGCTTGCATGGCATGTTGGCTGAAGTTGGTGTTGGTGCTGTATTCTTCACGGTGATGGCGGGGTCTTGAGGGAGTTACAGGACCCCTGGCTCCCGCCCGGGTTGGTTTGCCCAGACCACTGAAAGGGAGATGAGACAAGTGACGGGGTCAGTCAAGGAGAAGACACAACAGTTGAGCACAACAGCCAGCTCCAGCTCGAGGAGAAGGAAGTGAGTCAGGGAGGTGGGGGTGGGGGTGGGGTGTATGGAGCATCACACGACAGCTGGAACTCTCATGGTGGGCGAAGTTAGGAGGAATCTAATTTCAGGCAAAACAGTAAGCTACGAGGCTGGGATGGAGAGGCGGCATCGTGCAAGGGTGGGGACGGGGGGAGGGAGGGGTTTTAATTCCATTTCGGAAATGGCCTGTCGTGTCTGCTCTGCTCCCCAGTGGCTTGACGCTACACCCCTGTCCTCAAATGGGTTGTTACTGGGCTATTCCTATGATAATCTCCTCCCCTGCCTCACAGCCAGTGTATTGCAGAAGAAGAAATAAGAATCAGATGCTCTAATTGAATTTCCCTTATTTGTCTGGGCCCAGTCTCATTTCTGTTTCATGTCAAGGCTTGTGGGGGTGTGGTGGAGGTGGGGGCGGTGGGTCGGGGTGGGGTTTGGGTGGGGGTGAGCGGGACTGGATGGAGGAGTTAGCAAAATGACATTTTCAAAATGGTTATGACCAAGAGAGCTTCTGGCCCTCACTGTTTCTCAGTGAGCGTCTCTTCAACCGGCCGTCAGCTGTTGCAAAGTGATATTGGTTGCTTAGTGAAGTGTGTGTATGTGTGTGTGTGTTGGTAGAGAGACGGCAACTCTGGCCTGAGTGGTTTGAAGTATGCATTATTGATGAGGCCTGTCTCTGGTCTGACTGCAGGACACCAGCGGCATCTCACAATAATGGCCACAACCAGTAAAGTGTGAAAAGCCCAACGATTGAATAAAATAGAGAAAAAGAACATGCCTTCTCAGACGCTGGCCTAACGGCCTACTGTGCCTTTGAGAAAAGCAGATGTCTTCTCGCCTTTGATGACAACACAAATACAGCATAATTCAAAGTCAGACCAAGGCTCTGCTCAGACATAAAGGAATTTTGACTAGAAAAAAGATCCCTCAACTTTTACTTAAATATAACATTATTTTGTTATGTTATTCAGTGTTATACAATACTGATAACTTGAAACAGTGTGTTAACATAATCAAATTAAAAGTCGCACAGGTTTTGTTTGTTCTAGTTTCAGACAGAAGTTTGCTTGAGTTTTGACATAGATTTTATAGTTTCACACTATAATTTACCGCCCCATTAGTTGCCGAAGGAAACAGCATTTAGATTGTTTTAGGTAAAATGAATATCCAAAAACGATTAGCATAATGGTATCTAATCCAACATATAATATCTCAGGCAACACATAAGCACTTTGGATCAACTCTGTTGTGTTAAATGTGCTAAGTAAATAAAAAGTGACTTGACTTTATTTGACATACCCTCATTAATCATGTGCCAAAATGGCCATTTACAAAAAAAAGGTGTGAGGGATCTTTTTACCTCCATGAGAGAATGCCAGTGGGCAATGGGCTTGCGAGGGTAGGACAGCATCTCATTCCAGTGGTCTCTTCCTAGACTCTCAGCCTCATTTCCCACCCTGCACACACCAATTACCTCATTGTGCCCTACCCTGTGGGAAGAGGTAGAGAACACATGTGACATATGTATTTTAGAAAAATAATTTAAAAACAACAACTACACATAAGTCTGTTGCTTGCTGCGCTTGGTTGTTATGTTGCTTCAAAAGCAGGACCTGCAACCAGCTGCTTTCCAACAACTCTCTCTATCTCTGTGGATAGCAGTTAGGCCTTGTTAGTCAGAGAGATGTTGATAATGGTGGGCAGATTCATCATCTCATGAAATATTTACACTATGCAACAGCAGGCGAGAGCCAAGCCCCTGTTCG
The DNA here is from genome assembly GCA_027481765.1 of Tenualosa thibaudeaui. NCBI lineage: Eukaryota > Metazoa > Chordata > Actinopteri > Clupeiformes > Clupeidae > Tenualosa > Tenualosa thibaudeaui. The sequence continues at coordinate 22,821,730 of JAIFZK010000007.1, forward strand.
CTCAGTGCTGCTTGTGTTCCAAGCCAGCTCTAGCAGTAGGCCTACAGTATGCAAAATACAGCAAAAACACTGTTCAGCGGGCTAAAATACAATGGGTAATCAATGATCTCTGGAACTGTGAATTGTTTTTTTCTTGTTGTTACTGCATGTAAAAGCCAGCAACATTCATTATGCCTCAACAAAAAAAATATCCAGTCCTTTTAGTAGACTATACCTTTTTTTCTGTGTTTACAAGAATTATGCAAGAAATATGCAATTTTAGTTCACTGGACGAAACTGTGTGTGTGTGTGTGCATGGAAATCACCTTACCGATCATAGTCCATCACAGCGATTAAAAGACTTATTTGGTCGATGTTCTCTGGGGGCACGTCAAATACTATGGCTTCGTTGTAGATGGGGTTCAGAGTGTTGCGTTTGGTCGAAGTTTTTCTCTTCTTTAGTCTGCGGCCGCCACACATCAAAGAAACCTTCACATACGGATCTGATGCACAAAACATCCAATTACATTACAAGCAATGCAACCAGTTCAATAAATGCAACACAATACACATGCTCTGTATATTAGGAAGTTATTGTAATCATTAAATCATGGCCAGCAAAGTCCAAGCTTCTTGATTACAAATGTGTCCATGAACTATAGCCTCTAAAACAATCTAGACTACAGATATCTTGATTCACATTTAATATTACATACACCGTGTATCAATTAAATGTTTGTGTATAATCTCTTCTGCTCTATATCTCTACATCTCTTCTGTGCTATATCTCTTACGCTTTATCAGTGAGTAACATGAGGGAGTGTAGGCCCATGCAGTCCTACCAGAGGCTCCAGTGATGTCCATGGCTTTGAGATTTCTGGCTTTTATCATAGTGATGGTGAGGCGGCCTGCCGTGGGCAGGTAGCACAGGGAGAACATGAGATCACCCAGGTCCACGTTATCCTACAAATGGTAAATGGACTGCATTTATATAGTGTTTTTCAACTCCTATGAGCACTCAAAGTGCTTTAAAGTGTATGCCTCACATTCACCCATTCACACACATGTATTCACACACTGGTGGCGAAGGCTGACATGCAATGTGCCAACCTGCCACGGGGGTTCAAGGACACTTTGCTGGGGTGAGGTAGAGTGGGTCTCGAACCTACAACAATCCGACACCTCTACCACCTGCGCCACCATCGCCCCAAATAACACACAATACAATACAGTACAGTAACACAAACGAAAAAAAGGGACCAGCAGAAGATGGACAAATAACAGGAGTGTGGGCAACAGTATCCATGCCATAGTGACGGCTATGTGCCCCCAGAGACCTTGAATTTGATACGGACCTGCGTTCATTTCCCAGTCCTACTCCCACACTTCCTGTTTCTCTCTACTCTCCCATCACAAATAGAGCCAAAGCCCCTGAAATAAACAACACTGTATTCCCGTTACAGATTATTTGACATAGACCTTGATGTATATCATTGAAGTACCCATTTTGCCATTAAATACAGAACAAAATAGTAATTAACATTATTTATACTGTAGATGCCTAAAATATTCCCCAAACCATCTCATTTTAATTATGTGGGCTGCAAGTGGACTCACATCATGACTAATATTTATGCTTTCTATTTTCTGCAATGCTCAACTTATATAACTCAAAAAATAATGATATACAAAAAAGTTTGGGTGCTGTGAAGTCCTCAGAGAGAAGTGGATCAGTGCCATAAACTGAGCCAGTCTTGCGTCAGGTACTCCAGTGACCGAAGGCAAGTGGTCAACCCACAGAACCACGCATTCCAGTGATGTCTGTTTATTTAGTTTATTCATGTCAACAATGTTGACGCATTCAATACTTATTTTCAGGCAGATTTTAAGCCCTGATCACAACGAGCCTGTAAATATGAGAAGACATCTCAGTGAGCAATGATGGATTCCTTCACCTCACACCGAGCCCAAGTTTGCTCATGCGAAACCCTTGGTCCAATTATCACTTCTCTGCGAATAGAGCTTAATTACAGGGGTGTCAGCTTTTCCATTAAGAGTCCCTTTGAAACACAAACACACTCCTCAGGGGAGAAGATGGAAAAAAACTGATGGTCCATGGACGGGTATCGCAGTAACAGCAGACCATACTGGAAAGAACTGGTGGAACTGTCTAAAATGTCTGATAGGTCCGATTAAATGGCTGGGGTATCTGGAGACACACCGCTTAGTTACGTCTGGAGAGGTCAGGTCCACACTCATGCACATCATCGATATTGATTGTTCCATGGTTTTGTTTACTCTGCATGATGTCTGTCATGCTCTATGCATTAATGGACTAGCGACTGACTGTGTTACTGGACGCCATAATGGAGATGACTGGCCGGACACTGTTCATACATAAGTCATAAACCAGAGCAACTAGTGCAGACCAATAGACGAGAGAGAGAGAGAGAAAGGGAGACGGAGAGAGAGAGGAAGAGAGGGAGGGAGGAACCAGTGTCAATTACTGATCATATCATAATGGATGGACCTTATTCAGTTGGCCACATTTTCAACTCTCTGGCAGGAGACAGACCTGCTACTGTACAGAGCATGTGGCTGGGCTGCCCATTACAAGCCTCCCAGTAGCTATCAATCATGCGCTAATACGCATGCATCCCACTCTTCTGCAGTGCGGGGAGGCTAAATGCTTTTAAGTGCATGATACTGTCCATGCCAGGTCCACACGCAGACCCAAGGCATAAATTCCCTTGCTAAGTCCAGTACTGACTGTACTATTCTCCCAGGACCTGTTTGAAGAGTTAGTTGAGGTGTGAAACCTCGGGTAAAAACCCTTCTTCTTCACCCCCCTCTCTGCCCTCCTCTATCTCTCTCTCCATCTCTCTTTCTCTTCTCTCTCATCCAGTCCCCCTCGGTGTGTCTCCCTCGCTGCCTCTCGGTGGGAGACACCATTCATTACACATCAGCAAAAAAAGGTCACCTGGGCTCTCTGCAGAGTGGGCCTCATTATCGGGTGCGGTCACCTCCCAGAGTCTCTCTCTCTCTCTCCTCTCTTTCTCTCTCCCTATCTGGCTCCGTGGTGGGTGATGCTCACAGTCAGCCAAAGGGGGGCTAGATTGACCTTTTCTCTCCCTCAAGTCAAAACAAATCAGAGGTCAGCCATACTGCCATGAGACGAACATACTTTCAGCTTTTTGCTGACGCATGCTAAAAAAAAACAATATACCTTGCCTTATGTGACTGAACTGTGAGCTTTTCATAAAACTATGACTAAACCTGTTTTTGGTTTTGCTCTTCCTGTGTATAGAGTGCTCAGTATAAAAAGAGACATCATGAAGATTTCCACTGAACTTTGTGCTCCAAATGACATTCTTGTAGAATGACCTAAGAGTTGTTTTATTTATTTTTTTAAAACCTGACTAACAAAAATTGTGATAATTGCATTACTTAGGACGACACATTGTCAGATGCATCACAAGCCAAAAACTTTTGCTGCAAATGCACAAAGGTGCTGAGGATCAGAGAGGACTTCAATAAATAAACACAGTCAGGTCCAAAATCATTTCTTAAAGCTTTACTTTTGACCCAGGGATGTTTGTCAGAGGAACAGGGCTGATAGAATAATCAGCTCCTGTGCCATTATTCATTCACCCACACAGGAATTAGGTATGCGGCAAGACAATAGCTTATATTAAATCAAAGTGATTAAGGCAGAAAGCTGACAGTGGCAATATTCAGTGCAGTCATGGCCCACTGCAGTCCTGCCTCTATAAACCAGTGCATATGAAACATTTACCGGGTTTACTTAAACTATACAGTATATTCGGTAACACTTTACTTGAATGTGTCTACACGAGCCTGTCATTAGCATGACATGACACATATCATGAACATTAATAACACTTTTTAATGTTTATGACTGTTGTCATCAAGTGTCAGCTACATTCAAGTAACAGTCATACATTTCAGTAAAGTGTCATTAATGTTCATGACATGTGTCATGTCAATGTTAATGACAGCCTCATGTCACGTTTATGAAGACACCTTTAAAAACAGTGCAACCATATATTCTGCAGAACCAGTCTATGTAAAAAGCATACTTACCGGTAGATGACAAAAAGTGTAATATGCTATATGCCAGAAATCTTACACCTGCAGTTAAAGGGCATTTCGCGTTTTCAACATCTCTACCCTGTGGCCCTATCTGAATTGCTAGTGCAAAATGCTGACTACACTGAAATCATGGTTTTGATATGTAATGAGCACACGTACTGTAGGTTTAAAGAGTGGAGTGCCCTGTGCTTTGAGCTGTCCTGGAATGTCTGCACACTAACATAAGGAATCTCATGGCAGTATATCTAAATGATGCCATTTTACTCAGAATGAATATAGTGCATGTGTGTGAACCTTTCCGGTGTACCTCATGCTAAGCCAGAGTCAGTGAACAATGTCAATGTGTTACAGAAATTAGTGAAAGCCCCCCACCCCCCCTCCAAACACACACACATACTACCTGCATGCTGCCATAACATAACAGCTCTATTATGGGCTGCATTTATGTTATGCAATATGTGAGGCCTGTCCTGTTATAATAGCAAACAACTGGCTTCTAATGGACTTGTATGCACTTTGTTCCCAAATCCTGTTTTTTAGATTGTTTTTAAATTTTTAAATAGTCTGTAGCCTGACAAGCCAAATCATAACCACTACATTTCTAGGCTAAAGAGTCTGTTTAAATCCATCCACACAGTACCTGTGTTGCTACCGATGTCTGTGTCTGTGGATTGTGGGTGTTTACAAATCATTACTCTAAATTTAACTAGCTTGATTTCCCATCGAGATTGGGGGGTGGGACTGGTGTCATAGCAGTTTAAGCTCAAAGCAAATAACATAAACACTCAGTTTTCTCATTTATTTCAGGAGTGGGGGTGGGGGCGTGGGTGGGAGTCATAAGAATGGATTCCTCTCCAACGAGAATAATCCAATTACCCACTTCCATCTGCAGACTATAGGATAACAGTCGCCTCCCTCCTCATAAGCACTTAAATCAAGTCAGTGGTGAAATTATGGTCACTTGTGCTCTGTCAATGAAATTACAGCCAAGCGCTGAGGGCCACTGAAGGACTCAGAGTGAGTGAGAAAGAGAGAGAAAGAGAGATAGAAGGCTCTGAGCATAAGCAGAGTAAGAGGGAGAGAGAGAAAGATTTCGTAAGAGAGATAGACAAATAACAGACAGACAGGGGAAGAGAGAGAGACAGAGTGAAAGAGAGAGAGAGCAGGAAAGCAGTCTATCTTATGTGATTATCCAACTCACACCTCTTTCCCACAGACTTTTGCAGTCATTGAAGGGCCTCTTAGTAATAGGCACACGGAGCAACACCTGTCTGACACCATTCAGACACTGACGGCCAGCAAGCTAGAGAAAGTGAGAGACAGAGACAGAGAGATAGAGGTTGAGAGCAAGATACTGAGAGAGGGAGAGAAAAAGAGAAAGGTTGAGAGAGAGAGGGGGAGAGAGAGAAAATGTGAAAGTAGGAGAGAGAGAGAGAGCGATTGAGAGAGAGAAAGAGAGAGAGAGAAAGGTTGAGGAAGAAAGGGAGAGTCAGGGCTGGACGTGTGGGAGAGAGCATGGAGGGATGGGAGAGGTGAAGAGGCTTTCATAAGAGGAGGGAGAGCAAAGTCTCTGCATGACACTAATGCAATCAAACAACGTATTAATATTACGTAATTATGACCTGTTCATGCATCATTAAAGCTGAAAAATAACTCCTCTCTCTGTGACCCCCATATCATACCAAAGGGAGCACGGTGGTTGTATACAATAGAACTGCAATGTTCGTAATTATAACAACAAAGACACCAGCAATAAACATGTATAACAAGAAAAATACAGGCTAATGTAAGAGTTCAATCAGATGCTGGTGAGGTCAATTACATGCTTTGGTTGTTCCCGTAAAAGCAGTCCCAGCAGAGAAAAGCCAGCTGAATGTTCTGAATAACTGCATTCCATGTAATGGCCATTATTCTCTCTGGGTCATTACTGATGTGCTAACAGTATACGAGACAGCACTAATTGCATGGGATTACAGACAATACAAACATTTATTGACCCACATATTTGCCTTTTATCAGGCATTATTTTATTATTATTATTTTTAGATAAAATAGATACATATTACTACCGAGAGGGTGAACACCACTACTGAGAGGTTGAAGATGTCAAGATGGTGTAGACTGTGAACCTATCATATTTCTCAGCCTTGCTTTTGTCTTTGGACCTAGATTATGTGGTGTATTTGTATACAACACTGAAACATGTTAAAGTAGAAATCCTGTGGTTTCAATCCATAGCCCTGTTGTTTGAGATCAGTGAGTCCTGTCTGTAGGAAAAAGAATGAGAAAGTTTGATATAACATAGACTGAATAGTGAACCGGCAGCTCAAAAAAAAAAAAATGCAAATTTTAGTTTCAGTGCCCCAATTGGTTAGTGTTAATTGCAGGTTCGCTATTTAGTCTATGCTGTATCAAATTTTCTTGTTCTTTTTCCAACTGACAGCACTCAGGGCCCTGAAACAGTAAGGCTTTAGATTGAATCACACCAGATTTCTCCTTTAAATGTGGCCATACGACGTGGCTAAAAACTTTACCTGCACACCCTGAGTAACTCAGCAGTGCAGCTGTGCTGTCATTAGCTCTGTGAAGCACACTGGTGCCACACTGAACATCTTTTTTTAGAATAATTTGTGGTGGAAAGTGATCCATTACCTTTTGTGGAGGGTTAGCCTGTAATCTGTCAGTCTGTCTAATGCCTATTCTTGTCACCTGTGTAAGCTTGTCATATTTAAATCAGAAACGTTGGAGACACAATTCTAAATTGACTGTTCTTCACAACAGAGAACCATACCTATTTATCCCATTTACTTTTTTTTTTTTAAGTTTTGTTCATAGTAGTGTTAATAGTGGTAGCAGCATCAAAGAAGAACAGTAATTCATTTCATTATTTTATGCGAAGCCACTCTTATGTCTTCCTGTGATTAAGTTGTTCTCTGTTATGTACTTGGACTATGGGCTTCCAGACCATGTATACAGCGAAAATACTCGGAAAACTCTCTATGGATTTTATGAATACTAAGACCATTTTATGAATAATGTTCCTCTTTAGGTTTAGCACATACATACACAGAGGAAACAGTCATAAAAATGACTCCCGTTGAGTTGTTAATGCTTGCTAAATCTTTGTTACCATTTCCGATTGAGTTGTTAACACGACTGAATCTTTGGATGTAATCCATGATTGTTGGTGAAGGTGAGTCTTGACAGGCCAGCTCCGCGCTGTAAATCATCCCCCATTGACCTTTAAAGGCTTAAAGATTAAGATGGCCTCAATCTGTTCCTCCAGCTGAGAGAAATGGATTGCCATTTGCATTGCATTAATTCAGCTGTGATTTATTTATAGCCACCCTTAAATACAGCACCAATGAGACGACAGAAAAAAGGCTGTGTATGTGTGTGTGTGTGTGTGCATGTGTTTTAAGATTGTGTGAACCTATGTGCTACTACAAAAGCCGTTCACAAGAAAAGCAGAAACAGCCAATTGGCAAGGAAGTGCACTGAAGGACAAGGTCTGGCTTTCCTGGAGTGAGGTGGAGAGAGAGCATGCTGTAATAACTGATTTGACCTTGAAGCTGGGGATTATCTGGCTAATGACATTTGCAGTGAGGTGTTTTAATCAGACATAGTAGAGGGCATGAGGTCAAGTGATGAGCATGTTCCATTTCATCACGCCATTCTGAATCCATTTAATAAGGCCCTCGTTAAACTGCAGGTTTATATAAGTCGATAAATTGACCTAACGCTGAATAAGGAAGAATGGAGCAGAGCTGTTAGCCTTCCTGGCTCTTCACTAAGAGTCTGCTATCAAACCAGAGGCCAATAGCAGCATGTATTGAGTGGAAGATAAATTAAGAAATTTCGGCGGGTAATTAACAAAAGGTTAGCTCCAGACACCAATAAGTTCCATTCATAAAACTCTTAATCTTCATCATAAGACAAACAAAATTGATCTTTTATATCTCCAGGCTTTAATTTAAGGCCTTATATAGATAGATAGCACTTCGATGAAGCTGTGGGCCAGTCAATTGAGTTGTGAGGAGAACAGTGAGACCAAGTAGGAACTTCTTAGACAAAACATTATGCTGTTCAGGATGTGACTGTATAATCACAGTTTCAGCACTCATGGAAAGTTGTATCATTCCAGCTTTCTCTGAGCACATTCGTCCAATCAGCCACACATTTCAGAGGCCTTTGGATGAGTTATCATAAACGCAATTAACGGAACAGACAATTAAAAGGCTGGACGTTCTTACTATGGGAGCAATCTATCTACGACTTCATTTCTCATGTTCCAGCAACACCTCCAGATAAATGAAACTGACCTTTCTATTATGTCTCAACTCAACAACTTACCTCAGAGGAATTGTTTGGCTAAATCGATAAAACCAATGGAATAACACAAGACTGAGATGGAAAGAGAGCTGAATTGAGTGGACATATACTATATCTCCCCAGTGCTCAACTGCAGCCTCCTACTTACATGTAGAGGTACAGCAACCTACAGCTCAAGAGACCCTCTTTGCACATACCTTATTCATAGTAACGCTGCACTATAAATGTAATCCCAGTTTACGATTTCAAAGTCACATATGGAGACTGGAAATATAGCCAGGCCCCGAGCAATGATTTATGCATGCACTGTATGGCTGGTCCCCCCCTGTCCCTCGCTCGCTCTTCCCCGGAGGAGTGGCCCAGATAAGGGGGACTGGAAGTGCCTGATGTCACTCCATTTCTTTGAAACCAACCTCTGGGTCACAAGTGAGATCCCAAAGAACAACATCAGGGAACTCACTGAAGGGGCATCCCAGGAGCCTTCAAAATCAGCAGCCCTCAAAAGAACACAAAGTTTGGCTGACACACCAAAGTATGACTTCGATGACCGTGTTGAACAGAACACAGAAATACATGTGAAGTGGATTGGAAAATTCCACCAATTGCTGCTTATTTCTCAAACAAACAAACAAACAAGCAAAAAAGAACACACAGATTGTTCTTTGACGGCTGACAGAAAACCCAAATGGCAAACAGTCTGATCATATTTTCTGTTTGTTTACTACTGAGGATTTCCATGGCGATGATGCCGATGTTCAAAAAATCTTTTTGAAGAGCACTTAATCACTAGGGGCGTGGGGGAGTGCAAATACAAGTGACAGTCGGAAGGTAATTCTTCCTCTCTCTCTTCCGCATACTGACGCTGTTGACATAACACAACGCATATTCATGTCATAGCCAACCCAGTCCTGCTATTTCAGATTTAGGTCAGTTCTACACACGCTTCCTGGTGTGTGTGATCATTAAATATTCACTCCTCGCAAAGTATATTTTTATAATACCCCCATCTGAAGCAGCTGGGAAGACTGGAGTGGGGTGGGGTGGGTGGGTGATCCTCGAGAGGAAATAATTGCACAGAAACATTTTCTGTCAAGCCTCATATAACCGTCAAAACTAAGTATTTTCACAGCCATCTTAGCGGAGGTCTTCTAGTTTTCACCATGGGAAAGAACTCTGTGGCAAAGCCTGTGCAGAAGATTGCGGTGAATCTCACCAGCAGTCACCAGCTGTGCATGGATAAAGGGCTGTAGTACTATAGACCCCCATCCCTTCCTTTCCTGGCAGGCTGGGTCCCTGTTGGGAACCCACGGGCTTGGGGATGTGAGTATAATCCATTCTGACTGTGGTCACTGAGCACTGCCTAATTAATTAGCGGATGACAGGAGCACTGTTGCTCCTATATTCTATATTTAGAGGCCTGAAACGTTGGCCTGATGGAGCCCTGCAGAAGGGCCGGGCTCAGGGCATTACCTGGGCTCTGTCTGGGTCTGTGCAAGTTTGGTTCATGCTGGAGCTGACCTGAGAGGAGTCTATTTGAGTGCAATGCCCTCATTTCTTTGTGCTGACCACTTGAGGGAAGAGTTAAGTTAGATAGGACTGATTATCAAGCAGGGTTGGAGAATAAGGGCTCAAATCAGTCACAATTTGTGGTTGCCATGAAGACTGCTATATTTGGGATGTTGCCACTCATCTCTCAGCTCATTCTTCTGATTAGGCCTACAGTAGCTCTCATCAAATGGCTATCTTACTCCTGATCATCATCAAATTTGCACAGAGCCCATTAGCCTTTAAGAGTCTCATAATATCTTGCAACTTTTTTATCTCAGGCCATATGCTCCACTGAGATTACAGGGGTCTAGACGTGTCCTTCGCTTGCTAGCGGTGACAAATTCACAAGGCTCTTTTTCTTTGATTATGGGAGCACAACAGAGACTGCCCTGTGGCTATCGGACACAGACTGAATCAAACAGGCACCAGAGCCTGTCCTCTATTTATGTCCCGCTTAATAACACACTAAAACCGGTACAGGCCAACTGCTATCAAGGAAAATAATTACTTTGATTTCCATCTAGACACTTTGTACAGTCTTCAATGTCCATGTATGATAGAACAGAAACAGAACACACATTTGATTTTATTTCTGTTTGTTACTATTTAATTACCATAGTCAATCATTTGTTAAATCAATCATCTCTTAAATCTTATGCGTCTACCCCCTGTAAATAGCGTTTTCTGTATATTCTGTTGAAATCATGCATGACAGCTCCGTCAATAGACAGAGTGTCTGTATCGATCTCCTTTGAAAATCTGTGACCAGACCATGTGCATATGATAGCCCCTGACACATTCAACCCCAGCAATTCCCTGCAGCTTATCGACTGCTGACCGGTGCATACCTATGTGGTTTGAGAGTGGAGCGTGACGGATGGGAGTTACTCACTGAGGTGACATAGAGGATGTCCCTGCACAGCCGTGTCTCTTGCGGGAAGTCGGGCAGATCCAGGAAGTTGTCCACCACCACTTGACCGATGAGGTCGTGGCGTGAGAAGCGGTCGAAGTCGTACACGCTGAAGTGCAGCTTGCGCATGGGCAGCTCGGCGTAGGCCACGGGGAAAAGGAAGACCTCGTCGAACACGGGGTTCAGAGTCTTACGGTGCACCTTGGTCTGGTGCTTGGTCTTCCGCTCGGGCAGCAGGTAGATCTTGACGTAGGGGTCGGACGTGCCCGAGAAGTCCTTGGCGGGCAGGTCCTCGGCCCGGTGGATCTTGACAATGAGTTGCTCCAAGTCGCAGTCATACTTAAGGACAAAGAGCAGCCGGCCGCAGCCATTGGGCTGTCGCTCATCTTCGGCATCAACGGAGCGCTGCTTGTACAGCTCGGGCTTGATGCGGCCCAGTGTCGCTATCGACTCCTGTCTCTGGAACTGGGCCATATTGAAGTCGGGGTTGGACAGGTTCATCTGCCGGCGGATTGAGTTATGCCTGCCAACCACAACAATGAAGTTCACTCCACTTTCATTTGGGATTGTAAAAATTATGTTAAATATTTTATTTATTATCACAATGAGTTTTTTCTGGCGTTTTTCATCAGCTCAGTCATTTTTCATCAGCTCAGTTAATAAATGCCTATTGTACCACTCAGTTTTTCCCTGATATGGCAATTCAGTATAATTTAGTTTCTGTATTTCAGCATTTCGGTTAACATGAGGCCCTGTGACACCCCTGCAGTGTAGTAGTCCTCAGGTACTTTGCGTTCTTAACATCACATCCTGTGTAACTGAAATCTAGTTTTTGTATTGCAGCTTCAGTATGCATGATGTGGAGGTTATTTAGCTAGTGGCCTTTCCATGGTTTTACCTGTGCCGCTGTAAAATACTCTATTACAGAGGTGCTGTTCACAACAACCCCATGTATTACAGCCAGGGGAGTCTATCTTGCATTTACATTAACATTTATGCATTTAGCAGACGCTTTTATCCAAAGCGACTTACAAAAGAGGATAACATTCAAGCTACAACACAATGAAAGAAACTAACAAAGAGTGCACACTCCTAACATAAAAACTGCACAATTTTAAGTTGATAGTGCAATAGTGTAATAAAAAGTGCAGTATAAATAGAAATTAAGTATAAGATGTTAAGTGCATTCTCAAAATCTTGGTATATAGTAGGTCTGAAGCATAAGCTTTACTCAGTCGGCTGTCAGTGGAGGAGCAATCTAGCCATGTCTCTGGAAGAGGGAGGGGGAGAGAGAGGGTGAGAGAGAGAGGTGCACTAACCGCACAGATGAGGTGGGCTCTGTAATCTGGCGTTGCATGCGCGGGTTGTGGTGCGTGCTGTTGACTTTGGCCTTGTTCTGGGCCTCCAGGGGGATGTCGGGCGACGTGTGGCTGATCTTCATGGCCGACTCGGGCAGCAGTGGCTGTGCCGTGCCCATCGGCCCCGAGGGCTCCTTGGTGCAGCAATCCTGGCTGTACTCCAGCTCGGCCACCTCTTCCTCGCTCAGCACCGGCTGCTGCTCGCCCTCCTTGTGGCTGGAGGGGAAGAAGCGATCGCGCCATGGCACCCACCAGAGCTTGTAGGACACAAAGACAGAGACCCCGAAAAGGGCCAGGCCACAGGTGGTAACCAGCAGGGACAGCAGACTCACGGACACATCTGTGGACAGGGGGGTGAGGGGAGAAAGAGAAAGAGAGAGAGAGAGAGAAAAGAGAGAGGAATGAGAATACAAATGGAATATATCATTTTGGTTGATCACTCTGGGGAGAAGGATGTTAACGAGAGAGAGAAAAAAAGGAGAGAGGAGATGGATAGATAGATGGCATAGTTTAATTTATCAATTAGTATCCCTTGGACGGTAGACTCTACCTGCATTGTTTTGAATAGCAAAGCAAGTCATTGCTAAGGACAGGATGTTCAATACTAATATGCGAAAAAACACAAATGACATACGACTCCGCTCTTTTTAACAAAGAAGTGATTGGATTCCATGAAACAGCAGCAGCCATAATATCTCCAGCACGGCCTGTCTTACCTTCCTCACAATGCCATGGCTCTGGGTTGCGTCTCAGAGATAACTAATGAATGAATGAATGAATGACTCACAGGTCTCTCTCCTGGAGACCACTTACTGCTTCAGACTCACAGGACCAGGCCTTGGAATGAGTCACATGCTAAATAAATAGAGCTGTTTCACATGCTGATGCGTCAACACTGAGGCATACCAATGGACCAATAACTACCAATGAGGAATGAGTCTACAACAGAGCATTACAGCATCAGCCAAATACTAAACACCAAACATATATTGCCGTTCTACTACTCAAATGTTCACTGACTTAAATCAACACACAGACAGTGTAGTGATGGTTGCATCTCTTGGCATGATAATTGAACTTTTCTAATAATGAAAAGATATCTGTGATTTTACACACACATACACACACACACAAAACAACAACTCACACACAGCCTTTGCTTTCTACAAATACCTTGAGACAGAAGGCAGAAAGATCTGTGGACAGCAGACAAATTTAATTACCACTGTCTTGATTACTTAATTTTTATAATGGCCTAATTTATGTGTATGGCTAAATGAATTACTAAATGTAACTGGCACCAGCAGTATGAGGCACAAATATAGCACTGCAGTAATATCAACAACTGCCTTCAGCCAACAAACCAACCAAAAAACAAAACAAAAAAAAGAGTTATCTCTGCTGAACTCATCAATTTTCCACTTTGATATATTTTTGCAGTGGCCTCTAGACAAGTAGTCCCTCTGGGCAGACCTACATGGGAGATGAATTGGCACAAAACCCTGGGTATGACTTCAAAGTGACAGTGGCTGTTTTGAAAGGAAAAAAAACACATTCAAGGTTTTCATGTACAAGGGATGGAATGAAAAGCAATAATGGCTCCAAGCTACACAGAGACATTGGGTCTCTGAAAGGCATGGTGATGCCGAAACAAAAATGTGCATCAAGAAGCAAAGCAGAATTTAGTACATACAAATTTAGTACATACACACTGATAGACAGATAGACCACAGAGACACTGGAGGGCTTGTGTACACTCTGAACACTGGTTCTAATATTTCACTCCATTTCTAATCATTTTCAGCTACAATCAATACATGCTTCTCCAAAAACATCCTCTGGGCCAAGGGTGCTTGACCTTTCTTTCAGATAACTGCAAAATCATGGGATTTATGGAGTACCCTGTATGTGTTTTTGGATCTAATCAGCATGCACACCATAGGTTTCAAATCAAGGGCTTTTTCATCACTGAATAAGATGCTGGTTTTTGTGTGTGTGTTTGAAATATGTATCTAGGACACCTCCTATTCCATCACTGCTGTCTGTTACTTGTCTGGATAAAAATAATTTCCCTCGTTTAGGACCTGTGCAGCCATGGAGTCGTTTTATCAGGGATTTTTTTAATCATTCTGACATTATCGTAAACTTCTAGACAGATGTAATCTGTAAGAAACAGTGATAAATAATGAATGTCTTGCTGGACCATTCTCAGTTACTGTGTGATCTACCAGAGGTCTGGCATGTCTCAAGTACATCATATACCATCATATACACATTTATGCTCCCTACCTTCTGTGCTAACAAAGGATTGACCAGGGTCAGGTTACCAAAAAGCATCTTAAGCCTAAGTAGTTCATAAAGTCCCTCTTAAGAACATCATCTCTGACCATTTCCCAAACCATTTTTGTTGACGTAAGAACATAGTAAAAATGCTTGCAAATTTATGACTGATCCATAGACACTATAGCACCATATGACCATGCTTGGGAAACCAAAGCCAAGAGAATGTTCATAAGATCAATTGTAAAGAACATGTCTAAGTGCATGATCCATTGTTATTTAGAAACCGGGCCCTTTGTTTGCCATTTGCAAGTTTCTGTGGGGATGACAGATATTATGTATGCGGTCAGGTGCAAGCTTGACTCAGGGAAGATGACACCCCTGCCATGCATAGTCCCCAAGCACATTGGATTCTAAACATCACATCCTGTGTAACTGGATGTTTGAAATGTCTTCATAATACTGTGGATGTTAAAGTGTGTCCATTAAAATAACATTTCTTTTGTTTATTCCTCTTATGTTTTTGCTTTTGTTTATCGTGTTGTTCTTTCCAGAAAGAACTTGTCTGACAATTAAAAAATTGATTAATCTGACAAAATGACACTTCCACATGCGATCATACATAATGTCTACCGCAGTTGTTTTGGATGTTTTTTTCAAGAGATGCTAATAGGTTATGAAAACACCTTAAAGCTATAAACCACTTCTTTCAGACATTAAATGTCATCTACAATTGCAGACTATAGATTCTTAAAAGTGAAAGCCTCAAGGCTCAACACTGACCATTACTTTCAAAATCGACTTGCAGTACAGAACCTCGCAGAGATAACATCTCTTGATGAAAATCTAGGTCTGAACTGAAAAACAAATGAGAGGTGTTTGGCTCAAGGTTCCTGTATGATTAAAGAGACGTTTTTGAGCGTTTTGTTATTGATCCTCAGAAAAAAAGAACAGAGGAGAGCCAGTGGAGAATACTTCAAAATGACATGTGAAACTTTAAAACCCTCCCCACTTCCCTCAGGTACATCACTTTCAAATAGTAGCCTCTGGTCTTCAGCATGAAATCACTTAGAGCACGATTTTACATTTTATTTGGAGCAGATGAGACTAAATATGCACAATTCATGAGGCCGGGCATATGAACTACCTCCATGCCTCAGAGGTCTCACTATCACAGCATGGCTTCCAGTGAAGCACAAGGGAGATCTCATGTTCAGTGAACGCAGAAAAGAGCAAACAGTTGGTGGGCTTGGTCTAATAGTCTACCACAGGCCCACTGAAGAGACATGGGCATGCATGCCAAACAGCATACATAAATAAATTAAAAAGGTAATATACTTGGTTTGACACACATTCTGAACCAGTGGAAACATTTAAAAGAATTCAGGATACTGTGAGCTTGCAGTTATCTTGGGTTCTTTATTTTTTTGAAAGACACCAAAAGCAGTCCTTCATCATATCATACTGAGGGGGTAAAGGAAAAAACTGACTCAATGAACTCATCAAGCCAAAAGTCAATTTGATTTTTGCTGCAACAGAGATAAGGGCAAAAAATGTTAATGTCTTTGACTTACACTCAAGCACCCAATTATCACTTGTCAAATGAGACTCTGATGCAGGTGGACACTGACCTAGATGCTGTCTAACATCTGTCCATCTCTGCCATGAGTGAGAAAATTTGGATGCTATATATCCTTGCATATCATCACTCTCTTCTGAACACTACGTTTAAGTTGATCTCTTCAGAACTCCACCCATCAGTTTATCTGTTTGAACTATCTACCTATCTGTTTATCTTGTCCTAACTATGTATGCTTCAGGGTAAACATCTACATCTATCTGTGTTGTGGGTGGTGGACTCTTCTCTCCCACCAACTGAGAGCATAACTGGAGGGAAACACCCATCATCTATAGGAAGGGCAGTACAGCTGTTGCCTTTCATTCAAAAGCCTAGTTTAATATCTCTTGGGGGAGAGGCTCAACAATCATGGTTCAATACCCCTCAGCAGCTAAGCACAGTGTATGTCAATAACAGAAAGGTTGCAGGGATGCCTGGCCATTTGTAGGCTACTCGGAGAGGGTGGGGCGGATGTTTCTTCTCCACTCTCTCCTGCAAAGCTCCATTATCAGGCTGGGAGAAAGGAGAGCAGCAGGAGACGTTGTTGATGTATGTGGCACAGCACACCATCATCATTTCACATCACAAACTGCCCAAGCAGAGCTGTCGCTTTTTAAAAAGTTCTTGGATACAGTAAGCAGTAAGACACTTCTGCACTCATTAGTGTATGCCCCTTGGCATTAGCACTGCTGGCCATGGTCCTGAAAAAGGGCCTTTGTCATTTTTTACAGTTGGTGTACTTGTCAATTATGATCATCTTAGGACAGCTGGTCACCTACTGATGTCTTTGTTGAGCTGAGCTTACAATGATGATAAAAGAAGAAGCCATCTAAAAGAAGCATTATATAAGATGCGACACCTTAGCTTTCCTCCATGAATAGCCTACTCACAACGGCTCTAAACAAGATTCATCAGCAGCAATAATAATGACACAGTCCTACACAACATTACATGAATCTGAATGTGATATATACATAACAATACCATATGTCAATAAAATGAAAAGCACTAGGCCTAAGCTAATATCCTAAACAGTTTAGTTGAATATCTGCGTAGGGGAGGCATTATTTAAACTGAAGAACTGCAAACCGAAGACTCAAGCCTCTTAAATTGAGTTGAGATTTTCGCATTGTCCCCCGTTGGCTACAGAAACTTTAGCGAACTGTTTGACGGTATGTAGCCTAATACCAACGCAACACAGATGTATTATCAAGATCTACTCGTGGCAGGGTGGGGCTGTCACCCACCCATCCTTACAGGAAAAAAATTCTAATTCAACACGATCTAACGGAAACGTGCATTGATTTGAAGCAAAAAAAAAAAAAAAAACTGACGCAGGAACCCCAATCACTGTCGAACAATAATGAGCCACTGATAGATTTTTGACAGGAAGTCATTTGATAAACTCATAAGTGCGTAGATCATTGTCTAAACTAGTGCCTGTACTATTAAAGTTGTAAAACTCGCTCATTTTCATCCTAAAGAAACTGATAATGTGGTGCAAATAAGTTCGTGTTACCTGACTCAGTTCGAGGTCTTGCAAGATCACGGAAATAATATATGAAATCCGAACAATTATCGCTTTGCACTTCCCCCTTTGAGCAAAGATCCGAGAGCAGTTCCAGCGCCTTTCGACAGATCTCATCCTCTCTGTCTGCAGGCATTTCCCCCCAGCATCCTCTTGGATTAACGGGCTCCTGGGCGGCTCCACACCTCTCCGCTCGTTTATCTCAACAGCGATACCCAGCACTTTGCAACTCCACACATACCAAAGCGCGCTAACCATCAGTCGAGTCTGCTCCACAGAGAAATCAATGTCAGTTAGAACAATTTAATAGTTTTGCTATTAAATTAAAACTTGTTAATGTTTTCCAGGAAAGTGCAACTGGTTGGATGTGCCTTTGTAGCTCTGCATATACGTCCGTTAGGCTGTTGCTGCTGGAACTGAATGGCAGACCAGCGCTCATGAATGGATAGCTCCGACTGCTCTCTCTTGCTTCTCAATGTAAACGCTTAGGGAATCCCGCTTTTGCCCTCGCCCAGCTGACCTCTTTACCGTACCATGAGCTGAGTGCTACATTTATCCAAAGAGCCGCCCATTTCCGTATGATAATGAGGGGAATCATTCGTGTGTTTATGTCAGCTTGACGCTATTTCAAAGTACTTGGCAGCTGAGTTATGCGCCTCCTGCTTTGCCCATGTAAAAAAGTAGAGCATTTGGAATACTTAAGGTGTTTTATTGTATTTCGTGGTTATATACAAGGTTCTGTATTTCTGTCAATCCAAATGGATAATTAGTAACCTCACTGCATTTATAAAGTTTTAATTCTGTGCGTTGTCAAATCATGGTAAAAAAAAAATCATTAGTATTATAGTGTTCTAACTGAGATTACATGTAATGTTGCTTGTGTTTGCTACCTGTATAATTGTATAACCATAATTACTAAGTGTTAGATTCTCCTGGTATGTATTTATCAAACAACTGAAATTGTACATCAATGTGAACATTACAGAGAAACCATGCATTGCCAATCTCCAATCTCCAACACACTGATCTCTTACACTACTGCTACTACTGCTATTACTGTAGCCTAGTTGTCTGTTGAGGAATGAGGAGTTCAGTGTATATGGGTATTATATGACAAATCTCAAGATAACTTTTTTTTGGTGTGGGTGTCAGTGTTCAGGATATTCTCAATTTTTTTTGGCCTATCCTTTTCTACCAGAACTTGTATCAGAGATTTTCATCATATACAAACATCATTGAGAACAGCGTGAGAAAACTGACCAGCAGTGGTGAACAGACCACTTCAGGCCAAATCAATCTGGTGAAAAATTTGAACTTGAAACTTGACAGAAAAAAAGGAAGAAAAAGCGAGATCAAAGTGGCATGGAAAATCGCTAGAGAAAGCTGCCACTGAAACAAACAAATCACACATGAGATCATATATTGATTGGACAGGAGTCAGAGCCAATCGTTTAAAAGTCCTGTCTGACAGCAGAGCATTCCTATGACACTTAGCTCAGTGAGCTAGTTTACCATCCAGCCTACCTCTCCCACTTGCCTTGTTTATACTTCCACTCTTGCCCTTTAACATTCCCCCGTTAATCTTGACCCTACACACATGGCCTGACATCCTTAGCAAACACTGATTATCCTTTAACACTGAATGAAGAAGAAGTGCTGTCAGCCCCTTTTCTTTGAGAAGAAAGAGCTGCATTATGTTCTTGTCCTCCTTGTATAGAACCTGTGAGAGGTAAGTGGGTAAATGTTTTTTTCTTCTCTGTTCTTGTGGCACATGTAGTCTGTGGCAGCTTGCACACTGAGAGAACTTGCTGTGAGTCTTTCTGCAGTTTCATATAAAGAATTTACATTTCTCAGAGGTGATTCTATACATAGACAAAGTAAAAGGTACTCCAAAAGGTATGCTTTCCCAGTCGCTAATGAGATATGCTTTTTTCTCTCTCTTTCTCTCCCTCTCTCATGTATGTAACCCATACATACATACATACATACATACATAGTGTACACACACACACACACGCAGAGTACTCACAAGCACACACACACATACACACACACTCACACACACATGCCTGCGCCAGTCCACACTGAAACAGCATGAAGCCGGCTCCTCTTGTTTCTTAATTAGGAGTCATACTGATAAGTGCAAGGCGTATGCCACCACCCTGCTCTCCCCTCAGCCCCGCTCCCGCACCCAATAGATTTGTCAGGGAGGGATTCTGTATGTGGAAATAATTGTCACCTCTAGGGTTATTCACATATAAAGAAGGAGCAATGAGATTCACACTCCCCTTTAGAGGTGCCACAGCCTTCGTCATGACAAAGAGGGAAACCAATGCCAATTAAGCAGAGGTCAAAGATGCACAAATGAGCAGAAGGCTATAGACACATACCGAAGATATCCAGGGTCTAGACATCAGGACAGACAGTCACTTTTCACAGTGACTCATGGCCCTTGCACATTTGGTAAGATGCAGTCATGAAGGATGATTCATGGCCAATAGCCTTTTTCCATATGCATTCTGATGATTGATGAGTCATGACAAACATTGACCTACACCTCATTTGAATGAGGATTATTGGTAACACTTTACTTTACATGTCGGTAAAAAGAGGTTAGTTACAGTCAAGTACAATGATCAAATGACATTTCAGTAGATCAGCTGAAGTGGAGCGCTCCCCAGCTTGGCACTTCTCTTGAATCATGTATAGATCTCTGTCTCAAACAGTTGCTTTCCTGGTTGGAGTGATTCAAATGAGTGTATGAGTGTGTGTGTGTGCGTGTGTGTGGTGGGTGGTTAAGACTTTGTGACAAGAGAAGCCGCTTCTTGAGGGTTTGATGAGTTGTTAACGGTATGGCTGTTGATGCCTTAGGCTAGAGATCTTACCAAAGATGGGCTCCCCAACTGTCTGTGGAGTAAAGCAAAGAGCCTTGAGCCTCTGAAAGGAAAAAAGAAAAGTGAGGTTTCTGAATCACGATGAGATATAATGCCAGGAGGTGTTACAAGACGGTGGCGGATCAGCACAGCTGGCTGGAGTCAGGAGCTCAAGGTCATTCTTAAGAGGCCTCTGAAGAATCATGGCGGGCTCAGCTTTGGACCACAATCCAGACTCACTATTTTAAAATACTGTGTTCACAGGAAATTGCAGTTTTTTTTACAAGCTGGTGGGATATCAGAAACTGACAGACGGGGTTCCTTATCCTTACTTACAACTCTCTTTTTCTGCTGTCATGATGTTGAGGCAAATGCTGTGCAGATGATGCTGCGATCAATCTTTGTTTGAGTCTCTTCTTAAGCAAAGGTCACAGCAGAACAGGGACATTTTAAGAGAGGCAGCTCACAGCAGGGAACATACCCATCTGCTTCATGGGGCTGTTTGCTTTAAACCTTACCAAAAACTTCAATGACAGGTTCTGTTTTGAAATACCACCATGATGACAGTGTCGCTAATCAACATGACATAACAGTTTAAAATTGACAATTCAAGAACATTACAAAGTTTCCCATGCACTGAATGGATCCCACTTGCATCTTGTAGTGAGCTGTCCATTCAGTCTAAGCCCCAGATGTTTATAGTGCCTTTGAAACCTTCACACAGGTATTGCCTGGTGTGCAACATTGAATCCTCCATGCCCACACATCAATCTGGCTCATCAGCTCCCAGCCCAGCGCACTTTGAATAAGCCAAGCCCTGGCCAAAAGGAATCCATGTATTGGATATAAGTCTCTTCCTCTCTTTCTCTCTCTCTCTCTCTTGCTCTCTCTCAGAGCTGCTTTTCTCACAGGGAGATAAAAATAGACCCAGTGTATAAACAACCTTAATGATATTTACCTCTCTCTACCAGCAGCACATTGTCTGCACTTGAGTTCTGAGACACAAGAACCTCCAGAAACATCACAGGAAGGAGTTTCTATGATGTTGGTATGGTGACTATATGCAGTCACAGGATTGAACACAATATATTTAGCAGATACGGAGAAATGTAATAGCTCTTTACTTCTTAATCTTTATGTCAAATTAAAAACTGGTGACTGCATTGTATAGCCTATACATCATTCTACATGTGTAATGTAAATATCAGAATATTTTTACAGACTCTGGCTTTGTGTCTGGCTTTAAAGATGGTGATTTTGTTTCTTTGGTGAAAAATATGTTGGTTGTGAAATTATATAGACACACCATCAACCATGGGTGATAGCCATGGTTGATTGTCAATTCTATTTATGCTTGTTACAAAATGTTGTTCAGTTGTACTTACCAGTAGGTGTACAGGTGATATGTTGATCTTCAAATTGATGTCCAGTAAATCATTATATTTTAATTTCCTTCATATCATATATACGTTTTGTCATCTTCCTATTCCTCAGTCCGGCCCTGATCTGTTTAAGGTGGCCCATTAAGAGTCCTCCTTCATTCGAGAGAAATTCTGGCCTCTCTGTGCTTCATTATATGCTATGCACATTGAGCTGTGCTTCAGATGGTACCAACTGGAAGAGGTGTCATTACATCATGCAGATGGCTGCAAAGGTGTGCAGACAGCACTGTTGGTGCATGGGTAATGATGTAGAAAGTTAACGTCGCTATGTCTGAGGAGAGGTCAGGGCCGTATAGTTACATTCTGTTTCTATGGTGACAGCACACCGTTTCCCTACACTGTCATGTTGAGCCATCGGCAATGAGGGTAGAAGCTTTTAGTGGCAATCTGACAGTGACAATTTTAAATCCCACCCCCCCGTTTTTTTGGTTTTGTTTTGTTTTGCTACTCCAGCAAATGTCACATGCCTCAACAAACTACGCGTGTGTGTGAGAGTGCCTCAAACAGTCCATGCAGATATATTGTGCAGGTTTCAATTATGCTGTTGTGCATTACATGTAACTAATTAGAATCAAAGAAGTGTATGTGTTTATACACATTAATTAAAGGATGGCTATGAAACTTTTTCTAAAACAAAGATGCTGCCTATTTTTCATTTCCATGGCAACGTGTGCCATTATTGGCTGGCCCCACACAGACCTTTACTTAGGGGGCTATGTGTACACAGAGGAGGAAGAGAGAAAGATAGAGAGAAAGAGAGAGATGAGAGAGAGAGAGAGAGAGATGAGCGAGTGAGACTTTATTGCAGTTATGTCATGGTGAGCACATGCTCGGTCTTGCTCATAACAATACATTAAACCATGACTCAGACCAGCAAACTATCCTCCACCCCCCTGAAAAAAAATATACTGGCTCCTGAAAAGGGGGGTGAAGGCAGGGCAGCAAGCAATGTTGAGTATGAACACCTTGAGGCTGAGTGGAAACTAAATTAAATTTATTTACAATTGCAATCTCCCTTGTTTGATATTGCCCTTACCCAAAGCACTTCATTCTGCATGATATTATGTGCAGGGAAAAGTTCCGCCTCAGCTTTGGTATATTTCTCTCTGTATCTGTCTCAGGGGGGCTGTGTGTAAAGGGCTACACACACACACACATACATGACACACCCACACGTACACATACACAAAACACAGTGAGATGTCATCTCCTAGTATCACTACTAGGTGAGTGGATATTGGTTTAATGGGAGGAGAGAGGGAGAGAGAGAGAGAGAGAGAGAAGTGGAGGGAGATCAGTGGTCCTTATTTGTCGTATTTGTATAAGTTTTACCCTCAGTCCATTTCCGGCTCATATGGACGTGTCTTTAACAGCAAGCACTTGCTCAAACATGCTGGGCAGGTGATCACAAGGGCTGTGTTTATCTCCAACTGTGTTCATGGGCATCCATTTAAGCACAATATCCCCTTCTGTGCACAATATCCCCTGCAGCAAGGCACCGCAAACTGAAGCCAAGTCAAGGAAAAAGCACATGCTACAAAGAGTCTTGACATAAATGGCACTTAGAACAAAGGTCTAGTAAACTTTAACACAGAACTGTGGTCTTGCAAGGACTTACTCTCTGGTTCAGCTGTCATCCACCATCACACTCATAAGACATCTCATTTTAAAGATTGTAGCATGTTGTTGTCCGGGTTGCAGGTGCTCCTATGGTACCAGTATATTTCATTGTTTCTACCAAATTATTACAATAATAAGCAGAAATACCACAATTGTTCTTTTACCTCATACACCTCATTAATTAGTCAAAGTTTGTATGCAGCAAAGTGTATATATGCAGGCATGTACTTATACATATTCTGTATGTATTTTATCATCATTTTCAACCAAGAAAAACCTTGATTGCAGATGCATCTATTCTAAAGTAAATAAAACACAGTAGCACTAAGCCCATTACAGTAATATCCTAGGTTCCTGAGACAATAATACAAGCTATATGGATTCGACTTTGAAGTAACTAGGGCATCAGCAAGGCCTATTACTGACTGCTATGCATGTACATGAATAAATGAATATAATAACATTGCTGTCTGAATGAAGAGGGATCATTTGTTCAAGGCTTGTCTGCCCTTCTTCAAGGGATAGCCTCATTAGCGAATTCAAATCAGCATACCTTTTGACCTGTTTACCTGTTTTGATTCACTTAATAATTAATTTGTTTAATTAAGTGGTGAAAAACTCTCATTTTACTATAAAATGTACATGGTTTCAGGGTTTTAATTGGTGAATCACCATGTTCCTGACTTTTGAACAGATATATTACATATGTTCTTCTCTATAATTATACTTTGTTAACTTTTGAGTAATGCTAATATACACAAATACACAACACTTTGTAAATGTTTAGATAGCTTTTTGGCTATTTTCATCTGATGACCTTTCAGCTCTCACCATAACAATGGAAACAGTTCTCCTATGGATCAGCCAAAAGACCGTTGCAATATCTAGTTCATGTCTTGACAGTCTATTTATTGGTCCATCTGGCTTACCAAATTATAAAAGATTACCTACCCTTCATGACATTCAACATGAACCATAGCAGAGCAGAGGAGCAAAAGTAAGTGTGTGTGTGTGTGTAAGAAGCAGGTTCCAATCAGATCTCAGCAGAGGTCTAGAATGACTTCTCTCCACACAGAGTGCAGTTCATTAGTTGGCTTTCCCCCAATGCAGCTCATGTCTGTTGTATTGGATCATTTATGTGCTGAGATCAAGATTATTGATCACCCTAGAGGATATTAAAGCTGTGAAGGAGGTGGAGACCCATCCCAGGGTCCATGGCTGATGAATTGGAGATGTGCATGTGGTGGAGGTGCTGGTGGTAGTGGTGTGTGTGTGTGTGTGTGGTAGGAAAGGGGACATAATTATTTGCATGTGGTGGAGGTGCTGGTGGTTGTGGTGTGTGTGTGTGTGTTTGTGAATATATATGTGTGTGTGTGTGTGTGTGTCTGTGAGCGTGTGTTGCGCGTGTGTGTGATGGTGGTGAGAATGGGGGGTATTATTATTTGTCATGGCGACAGAGGTTCTTGATTAAAATCTGCTCAGCACTACTGCAGTGCGGTGCCCAATTATTACTCCTGCGGAAGTTCCTGTCTTAAGAGATGACGTTGTCTCGCACTTCTGAATTTAAAGTGAGAGAATGTCTATGTCTATGCTAATACATTCATGACATGAAAGCCCACCCAGGAAATCTGCTGTGCAATACGTACATAATCCCTTTACTCTGACTTAATAGTCTGCTGGGGTGTTTGATTTGGTATGGTGGATTAGGGTGGGGATCGAGAACTGAGAATTGAGCAGAACCAAGAATTGAATGCTTCAGTTCACTGGAATTGAATCCCTCTGACATGATCAATTCCTCTTACCAGTGCCGGAATGTTCTTTAGACCTTGGTCAATGGGTCTTTCTGAATACAGAATTGAAATAGATGTTCTAGAGTTCTACATGGTTTCTCTCATGCTAATATGTTGCAATGATCACCTTAGTGGTATAGGCTATATAATAGGCATATATGCTGATTATGAAAAGCTGTGTAGAATAACTTCTAAACAGTAAGGAATAGTTAAGAGAATTGATAAAGAATTGGGCAGATACGCAGAATCGACAATGGCATTAATATTTATAAAAATCCTATCAGTTCCCACCACTAGAGTATATGCTTTTGGATGTGAAGATCTTTGCCAGTCTGGGACCAGGTTCAAGAGCACAGGCTGTGTTCTTGCTGCTAGTTGCAGAGAGCAACCTAATAAATGTCCATGTATGCTTATGCCATTTGTCACAGAAAGCTCGAGCTATATGTGTATCCATGGTAACAATGCTTACAGTCTTATGGAAAACTGCATTTGTAATCTAAAGAAAAAAAGACATAAACAGGTATACATGAGACTGTATGTATGTATATTTACATGAGAATGTATGATTTTGTTCAAATTCAATCTGATCAATCTGAATAATGTTGCTTCACTGAAGGGGCAAACAGAATGTGGATGTTCTAGAAAGCTCTACCACACATTACTAGACATTGTTCTGGCTGGATGGCAGAGGTCTTTGAAGCCCTCTAGAAAGATATAATGCAGCCATTAAGAGCTCAAGGCAAGGTAAGAACTCTCTACTTAGCATGCATGGAGATGTATGCACGGGGGCGCTGACTTTGAAACACAGCGTGTCTGTTCAAACACAAGGTCACGGTCAGGTCACAAAGAGGAGGACTAGGAAGAGGAAGAGGAGGACAAGGAGAGAGGAAGTGATAGATAGCCATAATGAGAAAGAAAGAAGGAAAGAAAAAGAAAGAAAGACAGAGAAGGAAGCAAGGAGGAGGAGAGGTGAGAGGATGGTAAGTGAGTGAGAGAGAGAGGGAGAGACAGAGAGTGAGAGAGAGAGAGAGGAGGCGAGAGACAGAGAGAGAGGAACAGCAAGTGGAGGGCGGCTCAAGTCACTCTTGACACTGATTGCTCAATGGCATGCCAGGCTCAGCACATTCACAGTGAGTCTCTGTCTCTGTGCGCCAGGTGAGGTCCGGGCCTGCTGCACACCCAGAGTAAAGGCGCGGCAGAGCAGCACAGAGGAGGAGGAGAGGCACTTCAGCAGAGGGAAACAAAGCAAAACAATGGTCAACAAAGTAAAGCTAGCCAGGCCTCGCAGCCACTGAAGCTCCCAAACATGCCCATTAGAGAGCACAGGGAGGGCTGCTGGACTCTCCAAGGAGGCAAGCCAAGCCATCAGCTGTCATTTCAATTAGGTGAGAAAAGAAAGAGGAAAAGAGAGGAAATGAGAGAGGGGGGTGGGGGGGGTGGGGGGGCTGCGCCTTACAATTCACCACGATGCCTGTTTCCAAACCACCACCACCCCACCCCACTCCACCCTCTGAGCTATCAGTGTGGATATTTCAAATCTCTATTTTCGAGTGGATCTTTCATGAATAAACTTTGTTCAGGCTTGCAGTGGTTGCCATGGCTACAACATGGCTGGGTAATGCCGGAATGTTTGGCTCTTAATTAAGTCAGTTCCCTTTGTTGTCCAGGGACACATGGAAAAAGGTGTTCTCTTGCTATTGTGTCGACTTCGATTGCAGCATTCATGGAAAGGTTACTCATAGTCCACACACGATGCTTGTAAAGGTTAGTCATCCCCAAGTTATGGAGGATATCCATCCATTTGTTGAGCTATTTTATGGAGTTATTTAAATTTTCATGTCAGGGCCAGATTTATTTAAAGATTACCCCGACAAGTACAAACTACGCCCTAATCAAAGTCACAAAACAATTCCTGAAAGCAGACAGAAGGCAATCAGAAATTAAAAAACCCTATCGTGTTAATAGCAGATTAGCTTGCATGTGTGCTCATAAACACTGTGGGAACTCCACACCCAGGACTGATCATTTTCTATTTCTAATTAGAGTGCTCATATTGTTGGCTGAGTGAACAGTGTATCTGATGCATCATTTCCTAAAGGGAAAGGGCACAACATTTGGAACGATAATATATTATAATTGAGAGAAAACATAAAATGCTTCATACTGAAAATTGGAATGTATTATTTGCAATGAATGTCAAACCTCACCTACACTGCCTTTCTGTGAAGAGCACTTAGTTTTTCATTATACTGAGCTTCAATTTGTTCAACTGAGTGAAATCTAGGGGTTTACTTCCCTCTAGTGGTCAAAAACAAGCACTTTTGTAGTGCTCCTACAGTCCTACCAGTCTGAGTGCATTGTACGACATTGTATCGTCAAATAGCGCCTCCAAGTGGAAAGAAATTAAGTGACAATTGAGACAGATAATATCGTCACGTTTACTTTTATTGTAAAGGTGATTTATTCCAAAATAGTAACATACTGTTGAAAGGAGAGAGACTGAGAGCAAGAGCATGATGAAAGAGAAAGACTGGCAGAGAGAAAGAGAGAGAGAGAGAGTGAAGAGAGTAAAGATAAAGAAATAAAAACATCTACATGACTTTGGCAAGAGCGTTGAGTGACATATCAAAATTGTACACAGAAAGTAACAAAATCCCTAATGTGACACAGGAACCCCTAACTTTAGTAAACAACCTTTTAGCATCTATACTTGCATGGAATACAAAGTAACAACAGATTCTGACCTAGAAAAAGATACAGAGGTTCATAAAAAACCTGGAATGGTTACTCACCTGTGCTTTCTGTTCAGGAGCCTAAATTTGAACCAGACACAGGCCATAGTAATTCAAGGTTAATTCAATGATGCTTCATTACAATAAACTGACACTAGTCAGCCAAATGTCTGTACTATATATGTGACAGTACTACCTTTATAACAATGTAGGGGAGAAAAAAAATCAATTGTTTTCAACATGACTGCTTGGATTCAAATCAATCATGTATTGACCCTGGGTGAGGCAACTTGATAACACCCCAAAACAGGCATTTCACACACACACACACACACACACACACACACACACACACACACACACACACACACACACACACACACACACAAACACACACACACACACACCTTGTGTGAGAGAGAAACACTGAAGGTAAGCTCAGTTGAACTGCAAATCCTGTCCGCCCTTGACAAAGAGCAGATGTTGCCATTTGCTCTTGTTCTGAAGCTTTTGGGTTTAAAAAACGGCACCTCATACCTACCATACATGTTGTGTCTAGCAGTGAGTTTCTCCAGCAAAAAATATTAAAGAGCCCCTCTTTGACATTTTTACATAACAGTAACACAGGCTATAGAAGTTGTCTAGGGACTGAACCAAGAACAGATTGTTGTTTTGAAATCTTTTCACATCAACACCCGTCAAGGATCCTCCTGTTGTTTTGACGTGGCTTGTCTGTGCGAGAGTTGGTTATATATTGATGTGTATATATGTGATATCTGTCTGATGAGAAAGGCATCTAATTTACTGAGACTAATAACTGGTGCCAGTCTAGTCAGCTTACATCTCAGTGATCCTCTAACAATAAACAACCGAACAAACAAAACAAAAATCTAATCAAAGACCTTTGCAGAGGGGAGCATAACCCCTCCTCATGCTCTCTTGTTGTCTTCAATGGCTGCAGTCCATTTGTGTTGACAGCTTTACAAATCATATCTTCAGCAGCCCTATTTTCTCTTTCACCCGTCGGCATTTCAAAACAAACGAAAAAACAAACAAACAAACGAAACAACATAGCACCCCCTAGGTCATAACCAAACCCACTGCCCCTTTGCATTTAGCTGTAGCAGGACTGCACGTTGCAGGCACGGATCTCCTTGCGGTCCTTGCAGGCGTTGCTCTGGGTGCCCCTGCTCTTCTTCCTGGAGGTCATGAAGCGCTCCTGGATGCCCCCACCACACAACTTGTTGCACTCTGTCCAGCTAGACCACGGACGCATATTGCAACCTGCCCCAGTAGAGATAGAGAGAGAGAGAGAGAGTGAGAGAGAGGGAGGAAGGGAGAGAGAGACAGAAAGAGAGAGAGAGAGCAAAAATGGGGAGGAGGTGTCACGGTTACAGCTTTGGTGTTCTGGTCATCCTGGATGCCACCGTTGTGCCCTTGAGCAAGGCACACAACCCTTCTTGTGGAGATTGGTCCTGATGCAATTGACAGTTGACATATGTAAGTTGTTTTGGATCAAAACGTCTGCTAAATGCATAAATGTAAAATGTAAATGTAAAGATTTATAAATGTAAATGGTCAGAAATGACTGGAGTGTTTTTAACTTGACATAATACATATAATTATCATCACATTTTGTGATAAATCTCTCAATCAATGGTTGCTCTCTTGGGCATTAAAATCTTTCGTGTGCTAATTATGGCCTGTAGGCCTCACTGAACAAAGACTATGTAATTCAGTGAGGGATTTTATTGGATGTAGGATTTTGGTGGAGGCTGTCACAGGAAGCAAATATAGGGAGTGAGAGAGGGGTGTATTTATGTTTGTGTAAGTGAACCAATATATTATGAAAATGATTAAAATTGGTGTTATGTGTTCAGATAGCCTGTATGAACAAAGTCATGAAGCCCCATGACCAATTAGATTACATTTTTGAGAGGGAAAAAGGTGATTTTGGTCACATGTGACCAGAACACAACAGGAGGATTAGATCAACTCTCCTGTCTCTTCCATTAGGAACTGCTTTCTCTCTCTCTTTCTCATGCACTTTGTTCTCTCACACCCCTTTCCTCTCTCGCCTGTAAGTTGTGACATATAGGTGCAAAACACATTTATTAAAGAAAGTCATTTATTAAGACATTTAAAAATTATATACTGTATATCTTTATACATTAAGCATCTTTTAAATACACTATACAGTGTATAGTTCAAACAAGTTCTAGAGTTTTGGGTAAATGGCACTGTTTGAGTAGGGCTCTGTGTCCAGATGGGGACTGCTACATAGAATCAGAATGATAAGTTTCTCTGTCTAGAATTGTTAATCTTGCAGGGATATGGAAAAGCTTGTACAAGACTATGACATCTGGAAACTGGACTTTATGGTCATCACTTACACTTGCTAATGAAACCTGGGGTTTGGTTGTGACTCGTGATGGTCTGTACACAGTGGTCCATGACCAGCTCATTTGGCAGATTTAGATCTACGGCTGTTTCTCTGAGACTCCACAGATGTGTGGGGCAGTGACTCGATGCCGCACTGCTGCCACTGGTGCATACGGCTCACTGACCACAATGACGACGAGAGACTCTGCTGAAACAGTACTTGAAGTTTGATTTATCTGTGAGTGCCATGCTAGGGGAGGTGAAGCAAGGATAGAACGATGGAGAGTGGGAAACAGAGAGAGGCAAAAGGAGAGAGAGAGAGAGAGAGAGAAAAGGAAAGAGAGAGAGAGGGGGAGAGAGGGAAAGAGAGAGAGAGAGGGAGGGAATGGGGAAGGACAGAACAACAGAGCTAACAACTGTCTTCTCAGCACCTGAAGGATGCCTCTGACCACTAAGCACATTGGTGGGCTGGGACCTGAGCACACCTGGGTGGGTAAGAGAGCTCTAAGAAGGAACCGGCCTCGGCTGCACTTTCAGCCTCGCTGGGGCAGCTGCTCCGTGGCCCTCTCTGCCTCCCTCTGAGACAGCCGGATGCGCCCGTCAAAGAGCCCTCTCCTGACCCTAGAACAGTCGACGCATTCATCACTGTCTGCCTCTCATTAACTCGGGGTTACGGACGCAGCGTTCTAGCCGAGACGGAGAGGCTCAGGCCCGGTGCAGAGTCTGGGCACATTGTCTCTCTCTTTCTCTTTCTCTCTGTCTCTCTTACCTGAGAGGTCTGTAATGAGACAACCATCAGCAAGAGAGCACTGCATCACTTCATCATGCTGACAGGGCACTTTGATGTACTTTCTCTCTATCTCTCTCTCTCTTTCTCTGTTTCTCTCACTTTCTCAATAAGCAGTCCTTTGTGCATTGCAGTGCAGGTAGTACCATAATTTCCTGATTATCAACCAAGGTTAACACAATGATTTTGCTAAATTTTTCATCTATGGGGTTAATACGTTGGTGAGGGCTATATACAGGATTGCATTTCTTTTCATAATTCTACTTGGTCTGATCGGATTGTGCATTCAGTAGGTAATGTTTAGTAAACTGAGGTTAATACATGGGTGAGGTTAATACAAGTGTGAGGTCAATACATGTTTTTTTAAGTTTGCATAAAACACTGACCTGAGGTTTATACATGATGCGGTTTATATTTGGGAAATTACTGTAAACATGGCATTGTGTTAAAAAAACGCACACTATCAAAAATGACACCAGACACAGAGAACCTGTTTTCCTTTTGACCTACTATGCTGAACATTAATGCAGTGCAATAGATAAAATGCAATGCAATGCAATAGATAGGTAAAATAATCCCTATCACTTAGAGTGAATATTTTGGGGAAATGACTGTATTGTATGTCCTGCATGATCAGTTTTGTTGAACTTTTGTTGTTATTATTATTATTATTATTATTATCATTTGAGCGCTTCAGCTGCAATACATTCACATATCTAGTTAGCCTTAATCAAAGATGGCCATTAGCCCTGATCTCAGACTTGCAGGTTTGGGACAGACAGCCTCAACTTGGTAATGCTATTGAATGTGGAGGGTAAGCTGGAAGCCAGCAGATGTGTCTGACATGGCAGTGCAGGACAGTGCAGCGTGGCTCCGGACAGACACCTTATGTGTAATTCATTCTGATGTATTGACTGAAAGGACAATAGTCATTAGGGGCAACTGAGGAGGGCATTATCCAGCTCCGCCATCCTCCTTTTACAGTACAGTCAGCATTGGCACTGTGTGTGTATGTGTGTGTTTGAGTGTGTGGGTCAGTGTCCGTGAGTGAGTGTGTGTGTGTGTGTGTCGGGGTGGGGGTATGTGAGTGTGTGTGTTTGAGTGTGTGTGTCAGTGTCTGTGTCTGTGTCTGTGTATGTGAGAGAGTGAGTGAGTGTGTGTGTGCGTTTGTGTGTGTGAGTGACTGACCTCCTCCTCCTCCTCCAGCTGGCTCCTCCACAAGTGGGTGTCTGCTGCTGGCCTTAACCCTCCGCCTCCCCTCCTCGCCCCGTGCATCCGCCCGCTGTTGCTGTGGCCTCTTGGGAGGCTTCTTGCACTTGCGGATCTTGCACTTCTTGCGCTGAACCGTCTCGGGGCAGGGCAAGCCACCAAACTGCGGCTCCAGCTTGATCATGCGCGTGCGAATTGTGTGCCCTTTGCCACATGACTTGTTGCACTCAGACCACTCCGACCACTCTGACAGCATGCATTCAGTCGCTAGGGGTTAGGAGGAGTGAAAAAAACAGGTATGAGAGAGAGAGAGAGAGGGGGAGGGAGAGAGAGAGGGAGAGGGGGAGGGAGAGAGAGAGGGAGAGGGGTAGGGAGAGAGAGAGGGAGAGGGGGAGGGAGAGAGAGAGAGAGAGGGAGAGGGGGAGGGAGAGAGAGAAAGAGAGAGGCATAAGAGAGAGAGAAGAAGAATAGGAAGAGAGAAAGAAAGTGAGAGTAAGGAGAGGAGAAAGCGAGAGCGAATCATAGGTGTGCTATATTTGGGAACAGTTTCGTGACATGAAGGAATTGATTTTGCACCCTTTGAAAGGCCTAGCAGAACAGCCTTAGGGAGTTTGCTGTGTAGATTTGACTTTAGATGTGTGCATCACAGTGGAAAGGTGAATGCACCTGTATGTGTGAGTGAGTGTGTGTAAGTGTGTGAGTATATGTGTGTGTGCATGTGTCTGTGCGTGTGTGTGTGTGTGGTTGTGTGTGAGAATGAGTGAGTATGT